>JBBMRE010000187.1:0-457977 GCA_037974335.1 Prionace glauca
CACAGACTCACTGAAACTCTGAGACACTGAGTCACTGGGACACAAAGACACTGAGACATTGAGACTCTGAGACACTGAGACACAGAGACTCAGAGACACAGAGACAATGTGACAGAGACTCACTGAAACTCTGAGACACTGAGACACTGGGACACAGAGACACTGAGACAGAGAGACACAGAGACACTGAATCTCTGAGACGCTGATACACTGAGACACAGAGACATTGTGCCTCTGAGACACTGAGACACAGAGACACTGAGACACTGAGATCCTGTGACACTGAGGCACAGAGACACTGCGACACAGAGACACAGACTCACTGAAACTCTGAGACAATGAGACACTGGGACACAGAGACACTGAGACATTGAGATTCTGAGACACTGAGACACAGAGACACAGAGACAATGTGACACTGAATCTCTGAGACACTGATACACTGAGACACAGAGACACTGTGACTCTGAGACACTGAGACACTGAGACACAGAGACACTGAGACACAGACTCACTGAAACTCTGAGACACTGAGACACTGAGATACTGGGACACAGAGACACTGAGAAAGAGAGGCACAGATACACTGAATCTCTGAGACACTGATGCACTGAGACACAGAGACACTGTGAATCTGAGACACTGCGTCACTGAGACACTGAGACACGGAGACACTGAGACACTGTGACACTGAGACACAGAGACACTGAGGCACTGAGACCCTGCGATACAGAGACACTATGACATTGAGACTCTGAGACACTGAGACACTGAAAATCTGAGACACTGAGACACTGTGATACTGAGGCACAGAGACACTCAGACAGTTAGACACTGAGTCTCAGAGACACTGATAAACTGAATCACAGAGACAGAGACACTGAGACTCTGAGACATGAGACACTGAGACACAGAGACACTGGGACACAGAGACACTGAGACACTGTGACACTGAGGCACAGAGACACAGAGGCACTGATACACTGAGACTCTGAGACACAGAGACACTGAGTCTCTGAGACATTGATACATTGAGACTCTGAGACACTGAGGCACAGAGACATTGAGACACAGAGACACTGAGATTCTGAGACACTGAGGCACAGAGACACTGAGACACAGAGACACTGAGACTCTGAGACGCTGAGACACAGAGACACTGTGACACAGAGACACTGAGACAGTAAGACACTGAGAGACTGAGGCACAGAGACACTGAAACACTGAGACACTGAGGCACTGAGACACAGATACACATAGACACTGAGACTCTGAGACACTGAGACACAGAGACACTGAGCCACAGAGACATAGAGACACTTAAACTCTGAGACACTGAGACACTGTGACACAGAGACTCTGAGACACAGAGACACAGACTAACTGAAACTCTGAGACACTGAGACACTGGGACACAGAGACACTGAGACAGAGAGACAAAGAGACACTGACTCTCTGAGACACTGAGACACTGAGGCACAGAGACACTGAGACCCTGTGACACTGAGGCACAGAGACACTCAGACACAGAGACAAAGAGACACTGATTCTCAGAGACACTGATACACTGAGACACAGAGACACAGAGACACTGAGACACTGAGACTTGGAGACACAGAGACACTGAGGCACAGTGACCCTGAGACACAGAGACACTGAGACACTGAGACACAGAGACACTGAGGCACAGAGACACTGCGACACAGAGACACTGTGACATTGAGGCTCTGAGACGCTGAGACACTGAGGCACAGTGATACTGCGACACAGATTCACTGAGACTCTAAGACACTGTGAAACGGAAAATCTGAGACACTGAGACACAGAGACACTGAGACACAGAGATACTGAGATACTGACACACTGAGACTCGGAGATACTGAGGCACAGAGACACTGAGACACAGAGATACTGAGACACAGAGACACAGAGTCTCTGAGACACTGATACACTGAGACACAGAGACACTGTGACTCTGAGAAACTGAGACACTGAGACACAGAGACACTGAGACACAGACTCACTGAAACTCTGAGACACTGAGACACTGAGACACAGAGACTCTGAGACACAGAGACCCTGGGACACAGACTCACTGAAACTCTGAGACACTGAGACAGATAGGCACAGAATCACTGAATCTCTGAGACACTGATGCACTGAGACACAGAGACACTGTGACTCTGAGACACTGGGTCACTGAGACACTGAGACACGGAGACACTGAGACACTGTGACACTGAGGCACAGAGACACTGAGACACAGAGATACTGAGACACAGAGACACTGAGGCACAGAGACCCTGCGATACAGAGACACTGTGACATTGAGACTCTGAGACACTGAGACAGTGAAAATCTGAGACACTGAGACACTGAGACACAAAGACACTGAGGCACAGAGACACTGAGACACTGTGACACTGAGGCACAGAGACACTCAACACAGAGGCAAAGTGACACTGAGTGTCTGAGACATTGATACACTGAGACACTGAGACTCTGAGACATTGAGACACAGAGAAACTGAGACACTGAGACACAGAGACACTGAGACACAGAGACACTGAGACACTGAGAGTCTGATAGACTGAGGCACAGAGACACTGAGACACTGAGGCACCAAGACACAGAGACTCTGAGACGCTGAAATTCTGAGTCTCTGAGACACTGAGATACAGAGACAAAGAAACACTGAGACACTGAGACACAGAGACACTGAGTCTCTGAGACATTGATACATTGAGACTCTGAGACACTGAGGCACAGAGACATTGAGACACAGAGACGCTGAGATTCTGAGACACTGAGGCACAGAGACACTGAGACACAGAGATACTGAGACACTGAGTCCCTGTGACACTGAGGCACAGAGACACTCAGACACAGAGACAAAGAGACACTGATTCTCAGAGACACTGATACACTGAGACTTTGAGACACAGAGACACTGAGGCACAGAGTCACTGAGACACTGAGACACTGAGACACTGAGACACTGATACATTGAGACTCTGAGACACTGTGGCACAGAGATCGAGAATCACTTAGACACTGTGACACTGTGACATTGAGGCACAAAGTCACTCAGACACAGAGAAACTGAGACATTGAGGCACCAAGACACAGAGACCCTGAGAGATTGAGTCTCTGAGACTCTGAGACACTGAGACACAGTAACACAGAGACACAGAGACAATGAGGCACAGAGATACAGACACACTGAGGCACAGAGGCACAGAGACACTGAGACACAGAGACACTGTGACACAGAGACACAGAGACAGTAAGACACTGAGAGACTGAGGCACAGAGACACTAAAACACTGAGACACTGAGGCACTGAGACACAGATACACATAGACACTGAGACTCTGAGACACTGAGGCACAGAGACAATGAGATACAGAGACATAGAGACACTGAAACTATGAGACACTGAGACACTGTGACACAGAGACTCTGAGACACAGAGACACAGAGACACAGACTCACTGAAACTCTGAGACACTGAGACACTGGGACACAAAGACACTGAGACATTGAGACTCTGAGACACTGAGACACAGAGACTCAGAGACACAGAGACAATGTGACAGAGACTCACTGAAACTCTGAGACACTGAGACACTGGGACACAGAGACACTGAGACAGAGAGACACAGAGACACTGAATCTCTGAGACGCTGATACACTGAGACACAGAGACATTGTGCCTCTGAGACACTGAGACACAGAGACACTGAGACACTGAGATCCTGTGACACTGAGGCACAGAGACACTGCGACACAGAGACACAGACTCACTGAAACTCTGAGACAATGAGACACTGGGACACAGAGACACTGAGACATTGAGATTCTGAGACACAGAGACAATGTGACACTGAATCTCTGAGACACTGATACACTGAGACACAGAGACACTGTGACTCTGAGACACTGAGACACTGAGACACAGAGACACTGAGACACAGACTCACTGAAACTCTGAGACACTGAGACACTGAGATACTGGGACACAGAGACACTGAGACAGAGAGGCACAGATACACTGAATCTCTGAGACACTGATGCACTGAGACACAGAGACACTGTGAATCTGAGACACTGCGTCACTGAGACACTGAGACACGGAGACACTGAGACACTGTGACACTGAGACACAGAGACACTGAGGCACTGAGACCCTGCGATACAGAGACACTATGACATTGAGACTCTGAGACACTGAGACACTGAAAATCTGAGACACTGAGACACTGTGATACTGAGGCACAGAGACACTCAGACAGTTAGACACTGAGTCTCAGAGACACTGATAAACTGAATCACAGAGACAGAGACACTGAAACTCTGAGACATGAGACACTGAGACACAGAGACACTGGGACACAGAGACACTGTGACACTGAGGCACAGAGACACTCAACACAGAGGCAAAGTGACACTGAGTGTCTGAGACATTGATACACTGAGACACTGAGACTCTGAGACATTGAGACACTGAGGCACAGAGAAACTGAGACACTGAGACACAGAGACACTGAGACACTCCGACACAGAGACACTGTGACATTGATACACTGAGACACTGAGACTTTGAGATATTAAGACACTGAGGCACAGATACACTGAGTCTCTGAGACACAGAGACACTGAGAGTCTGATAGACTGAGACACAGAGACTCTGAGACTCTGAGTCTCTGAGACACTGAGACACTGAGAGTCTGATAGACTGAGACACAGAGACACTGAGACTTTGAGACGCTGAGACACAGAGACACTGTGACACAGAGACACTGAGACAGTAAGACACTGGGAGACAGAGGCACAGAGACACTGAAACACTGAGACACTGACGCACTGAGACACAGATACACATAGACACTGAGACACTGTGATACTGAGGCACAGAGACACTCAGACAGTTAGACACTGAGTCTCAGAGACATTGATAAACTGAATCACAGAGACAGAGACACTGACACTCTGAGACACTGAGACACTGTGACACAGAGACTCTGAGACACAGAGACACAGAGTCACAGACTAACTGAAACACTGAGACACTGGGACACAGAGACACTGAGACAGAGAGACATAGAGACACTGAATCTCTGAGACACTGAGACACTGAGGCACAGAGATACTGAGACACTGAGGCACAGGGACACTCAGACACAGAGACAAAGAGACACTGATTCTCAGAGACACTGATACACTGAGACACAGAGACACTGAGACTTGGAGACACAGAGACACTGAGGCACAGTGACACTGAGACACGGAGACATGGAGACACTGAAACTCTGAGAAACTGTGACACAGAGACACAGAGACTCTGAGACACAGTGACACAGAGACACAGACTCACTGAAACTCTGAGACACTGAGACACTGAGACACTGGGACACAGAGACACTGAGACAGAGAGGCACAGATACACTGAATCTCTGAGACACTGATGCACTGAGACACAGAGACACTGTGACTCTGAGACACTGAGACACGGAGACACTGAGACACTGTGACACTGAGGCACAGAGACACTGAGACACAGAGACACTGAGGCAAAGAGACACTCCGACACAGAGACACTGTGACATTGAGACTCTGAGACGCTGAGACACTGAGGCACAGTGATACTGCGACACAGATTCACTGAGACTCTAAGACACTGTGAAACGGAAAATCTGAGACACTGAGACACAGAGACACTGAGACACAGAGATACTGAGACACTGAACCACTGAGACTCGGAGATACTGAGGCACAGAGACACTGAGACAAAGAGATACTGAGACACAGAGACACTGAGTCTCTGAGACACTGATACATTGAGACTCTGAGACACTGAGGCACAGAGACTTTGAGACACAGAGACAATGAGATTCTGAGACAATGAGGCACAGAGACACTGAGACACAGAGATACTGAGACACTGAGACCCTGTGACACTGAGGCACAGAGACACTCAGACATAGCGACAAAGAGATACTGATTCTCAGGGACACTGATACACTGAGACACAGAGACACTGAGACTTTGAGACACAGAGACACTGAGGCACAGAGTCACTGAGGCACTGAGACACAGAGACACTGAGTCACTGAGACACTGAGAAGCGGAGACACTGAGGCACAGAGACACTTAGACACAGAGATACTGAGACACAGAGACACCGAGTCTCTGAGACAATGATACATTGAGACTCTGAGACACTGAGGCACAGAGACATTGAGACACAGAGACACTGAGTCTCTGAGACAATGATACATTGAGACTCTGAGACACTGAGGCACTGTGACATTGAGGCACAGAGTCACTCAGACACAGAGAAACTGAGACACTGAGGCACCAAGACACAGAGACCCTGAGGGATTGAGTCTCTGAGACTCTGAGTCACTGAGACACAGTAACACAGAGACACAGAGACAATGAGGCACAGAGATACCGAGACACTGAGGCACAGAGGCACAAAGACGCTGAGACACAGAGACAATGTGACACAGAGACACAGAGACAGTAAGACACTGAGAGACTGAGGCACAGAGACACTGAAACACTGAGACACTGAGGCACTGAGACACAGATACACATAGACACTGAGACTCTGAGACACTGAGGCACAGAGACAATGAGATACAGAGACATAGAGACACTGAAACTCTTCGACACTGAGACACTGTGACACAGAGACTCTGAGACACAGAGACACAGAGACACAGACTCACTGCAACTCTGAGACACTGAGACACTGGGACACAAAGACACTGAGACATTGAGACACTGAGACACAGAGACACAGAGACAATGTGACACTGAATCTCTGAGACACTGATACGCTGAGACACAGAGACACTGTGACTCTGAGACACTGAGACACTGAGACACTGAGACACAGAGACACAGAGACACTGAGACACAGACTCACTGAAACTCTGAGACACTGAGACACTGAGACACTGGGACACAGAGACACTGAGACACGGAGACACTGAATCTCTTAGACACTGATACACGGAGACACAGAGACACTGTGACTCTGAGACACTGATACACAGAGACACTGAGACACTGAGACCCTGTGACACTGAGGCACAGAGACACTCAGACACAGAGACAAAGAGACACTGAGTCTCAGAGACACTGATACACTGAGACACAGAGACACTGAGACTTTGAGACACAAAGACACTGAGGCACAGTGACACTGAGATACAGAGACATGTAGACACTGATACTCTGAGACACTGAGACACTGAGACACAGAGACTCTGAGACACAGAGACACAGAGACTTAGAGACACAGTCTCACTGAAACTCTGAGACACTGAGACACTGGGACACAGAGACACAGAGACACTGAGACACTGTGACTCAGAGACTCTTAAACACAGAGAGACTGAGACTCTGAGACACTCAGGCAATGGGACACGGAGACACAGAGATACTGAGACACTGAGACACAGAGACACTGAGACTGTGAGACACTGAGACAATGGGACACAGAGACTCTGAGACTCTGAGATACAGAGACACTGAGACTCTGAGACACAGAGACACTGAGACACTGAGACTCGGAGACACTGAGGCACAGAGACACTGAGACAAAGAGATACTGAGACACAGAGGCACTGAGTCTCTGAGCCACTGATACATTGAGAGTCTGAGACACTGAGGCACAGAGATCGAGAATCACTGAGACAGAGAGACACTGATAATCTGAGACACTGAGACACTGTGTCATTGACGCACAGAGACACTCAGACACTGAGAAACTGAGACACTGAGGTACCAAGACACAGAGACTCTGAGAGATTGAGGCTCTGAGACTCTGAGACACTGAGACACAGTAACACAGAGACATAGAGACAATGAGGCACAGAGATACAGAGACACTGAGGCACAGAGGCACAGAGACACTGAGACACAGAGACACTGAGACTCTGAGACGCTGAGACACAGAGACACTGTGACACAGAGACACAGAG
Organism: Prionace glauca; assembly: GCA_037974335.1. NCBI lineage: Eukaryota > Metazoa > Chordata > Chondrichthyes > Carcharhiniformes > Carcharhinidae > Prionace > Prionace glauca. The sequence goes on from JBBMRE010000187.1 coordinate 7,998, forward strand.
ACAGTAAGACACTAAGAAACTGAGGCACAGAGACACTGAAACACTGAGACACTGAGGCACTGAGACACAGATACACATAGACACTGAGACTCTGAGACACTGAGGCAGAGAAACACTGAGACACAGAGACATAGAGACACTGAAACTCTGAGACACTGAGACACTGTGACACAGAGACTCTGAGACACATAGACACAGAGACACACAGACACAGACTCACTGAAACTCTGAGACACTGAGACACTGGGAAACAGAGACACTGAGACAGAGAGACACAGAGACACTGAATCTCTGAGACACTGATACACTGAGACACAGAGTGACTTGGAAACACAGTGACACAGAGACACAGACTCACTGAAACTCTGAGACACTGGGACACAGAGACACTGAGACAGAGAGCCACAGATAAACTGAATCTCTGAGACACTGATGCACTGAGACACAGAGACACAGAGACACTGTGACTCTGAGACACTGAGACACTGAGACACGGAGATACTGAGACACGGAGACACTCAGACACAGAGACAGAGACACTGAGACTCTGAGACCTGAGACACTGAGACACAGAGACACAGAGACACTGAGGCACAGAGACACTGAGACACTGTGACACTGAGGCACAGAGACACTCAACACAGAGGCAAAGTCTGAGACATTGATACACTGAGACACTGAGACTCTGAGACATTGAGACACTGAGGCACAGAGAAACTGAGACACTGAGACACAGAGACACTGAGACACTGAGACTTTGAGATATTAAGACACTGAGGCACAGATACACCGAGTCTCTGAGACACAGAGACACTGAGAGTCTGATAGACTGAGACACAGAGACTCTGAGACTCTGAGTCTCTGAGACACTGAGATACAGAGACACAGAAACACTGAGACACTGAGGCACTGAGACACTGAGACACAGACTCACTGAAACTCTGAGACACTGAGACACTGAGACACTGGGACACAGAGACACTGAGACAGAGAGGCACAGATACACTGAATCTCTGAGACACTGATGCACTGAGACACAGAGACACTGTGACTCTGAGACACTGAGACACGGAGACACTGAGACACTGTGACACTGAGGCACAGAGACACTGAGACACAGAGACACTGAGGCAAAGAGACACTCCGACACAGAGACACTGTGACATTGAGACTCTGAGACGCTGAGACACTGAGGCACAGTGATACTGCGACACAGATTCACTGAGACTCTAAGACACTGTGAAACGGAAAATCTGAGACACTGAGACACAGAGACACTGAGACACAGAGATACTGAGACACTGAACCACTGAGACTCGGAGATACTGAGGCACAGAGACACTGAGACAAAGAGATACTGAGACACAGAGACACTGAGTCTCTGAGACACTGATACATTGAGACTCTGAGACACTGAGGCACAGAGACTTTGAGACACAGAGACAATGAGATTCTGAGACAATGAGGCACAGAGACACTGAGACACAGAGATACTGAGACACTGAGACCCTGTGACACTGAGGCACAGAGACACTCAGACATAGCGACAAAGAGATACTGATTCTCAGGGACACTGATACACTGAGACACAGAGACACTGAGACTTTGAGACACAGAGACACTGAGGCACAGAGTCACTGAGGCACTGAGACACAGAGACACTGAGTCACTGAGACACTGAGAAGCGGAGACACTGAGGCACAGAGACACTTAGACACAGAGATACTGAGACACAGAGACACCGAGTCTCTGAGACAATGATACATTGAGACTCTGAGACACTGAGGCACAGAGACATTGAGACACAGAGACACTGAGTCTCTGAGACAATGATACATTGAGACTCTGAGACACTGAGGCACTGTGACATTGAGGCACAGAGTCACTCAGACACAGAGAAACTGAGACACTGAGGCACCAAGACACAGAGACCCTGAGGGATTGAGTCTCTGAGACTCTGAGTCACTGAGACACAGTAACACAGAGACACAGAGACAATGAGGCACAGAGATACAGAGACACTGAGGCACAGAGGCACAAAGACGCTGAGACACAGAGACAATGTGACACAGAGACACAGAGACAGTAAGACACTGAGAGACTGAGGCACAGAGACACTGAAACACTGAGACACTGAGGCACTGAGACACAGATACACATAGACACTGAGACTCTGAGACACTGAGGCACAGAGACAATGAGATACAGAGACATAGAGACACTGAAACTCTTCGACACTGAGACACTGTGACACAGAGACTCTGAGACACAGAGACACAGAGACACAGACTCACTGCAACTCTGAGACACTGAGACACTGGGACACAAAGACACTGAGACATTGAGACACTGAGACACAGAGACACAGAGACAATGTGACACTGAATCTCTGAGACACTGATACGCTGAGACACAGAGACACTGTGACTCTGAGACACTGAGACACTGAGACACTGAGACACAGAGACACAGAGACACTGAGACACAGACTCACTGAAACTCTGAGACACTGAGACACTGAGACACTGGGACACAGAGACACTGAGACACGGAGACACTGAATCTCTTAGACACTGATACACGGAGACACAGAGACACTGTGACTCTGAGACACTGATACACAGAGACACTGAGACACTGAGACCCTGTGACACTGAGGCACAGAGACACTCAGACACAGAGACAAAGAGACACTGAGTCTCAGAGACACTGATACACTGAGACACAGAGACACTGAGACTTTGAGACACAAAGACACTGAGGCACAGTGACACTGAGATACAGAGACATGTAGACACTGATACTCTGAGACACTGAGACACTGAGACACAGAGACTCTGAGACACAGAGACTTAGAGACACAGACTCACTGAAACTCTGAGACACTGAGACACTGGGACACAGAGACACAGAGACACTGAGACACTGTGACTCAGAGACTCTTAAACACAGAGAGACTGAGACTCTGAGACACTCAGGCAATGGGACACGGAGACACAGAGATACTGAGACACTGAGACACAGAGACACTGAGACTGTGAGACACTGAGACAATGGGACACAGAGACTCTGAGACTCTGAGATACAGAGACACTGAGACTCTGAGACACAGAGACACTGAGACACTGAGACTCGGAGACACTGAGGCACAGAGACACTGAGACAAAGAGATACTGAGACACAGAGGCACTGAGTCTCTGAGCCACTGATACATTGAGAGTCTGAGACACTGAGGCACAGAGATCGAGAATCACTGAGACAGAGAGACACTGATAATCTGAGACACTGAGACACTGTGTCATTGACGCACAGAGACACTCAGACACTGAGAAACTGAGACACTGAGGTACCAAGACACAGAGACTCTGAGAGATTGAGGCTCTGAGACTCTGAGACACTGAGACACAGTAACACAGAGACATAGAGACAATGAGGCACAGAGATACAGAGACACTGAGGCACAGAGGCACAGAGACACTGAGACACAGAGACACTGAGACTCTGAGACGCTGAGACACAGAGACACTGTGACACAGAGACACAGAGACAGTAAGACACTAAGAAACTGAGGCACAGAGACACTGAAACACTGAGACACTGAGGCACTGAGACACAGATACACATAGACACTGAGACTCTGAGACACTGAGGCAGAGAAACACTGAGACACAGAGACATAGAGACACTGAAACTCTGAGACACTGAGACACTGTGACACAGAGACTCTGAGACACATAGACACAGAGACACACAGACACAGACTCACTGAAACTCTGAGACACTGAGACACTGGGAAACAGAGACACTGAGACAGAGAGACACAGAGACACTGAATCTCTGAGACACTGATACACTGAGACACAGAGTGACTTGGAAACACAGTGACACAGAGACACAGACTCACTGAAACTCTGAGACACTGGGACACAGAGACACTGAGACAGAGAGCCACAGATAAACTGAATCTCTGAGACACTGATGCACTGAGACACAGAGACACAGAGACACTGTGACTCTGAGACACTGAGACACTGAGACACGGAGATACTGAGACACGGAGACACTCAGACACAGAGACAGAGACACTGAGACTCTGAGACCTGAGACACTGAGACACAGAGACACAGAGACACTGAGGCACAGAGACACTGAGACACTGTGACACTGAGGCACAGAGACACTCAACACAGAGGCAAAGTCTGAGACATTGATACACTGAGACACTGAGACTCTGAGACATTGAGACACTGAGGCACAGATACACCGAGTCTCTGAGACACAGAGACACTGAGAGTCTGATAGACTGAGACACAGAGACTCTGAGACTCTGAGTCTCTGAGACACTGAGATACAGAGACACAGAAACACTGAGACACTGAGGCACTGAGACACTGAGACTCTGAGACACAGAGGAACTGAGTCTCTGAGACATTGATACATTGAGACTCTGAGACACTGAAGCACAGAGACATTGAGACACAGAGACACTGAGATTCTGAGACACTGAGGCACAGAGACACTGAGACACAGAGATACTGAGACCCAGAGACTCTGAGTCTCTGAGACACTGATACATTGAGACTCTGAGACACTGAGGCACAGAGATCGAGAATCACTGAGACATAGAGACACTGATAATCTGAGACACTGAGACACTGCGACATTGAGGCACAGAGACACTCAGACACAGAGAAACTGAGACACTGAGTCACCAAGACACAGAGACTCTGAGAGATTGAGACTCTGAGACTCTGAGACACTGAGACACAGTAACACAGAGACACAGAGACAATGAGGCACAGAGATACAGAGACACTGAGGCACAGAGACACTGAGACACAGAGACACTGAGACTCTGAGACGCTGAGACACAGAGACACTGTGACACAGAGACACTGAGACAGTAAGACACTGAGAGACTGAGGCACAGAGACACTGAAACACTGAGACACTGACGCACTGAGACACAGATACACATAGACACTGAGACTCTGAGACACTGAGGCACAGAGACACTGAGACACAGAGACATAGAGACACTGAAACTCTGAGACACTGAGACACTGTGACACAGAGACTCTGAGACACAGAGACACAGAGACACAGACACACTGCAACTCTGAGACACTGAGACACTGGGACACAAAGACACTGAGACATTGAGACTCTGAGACACTGAGACACTGAGACACAGAGACACAGAGACAATGTGACACTGAATCTCTGAGACACTGATACGCTGAGACACAGAGACACTGTGACTCTGAGACACTGAGACACTGAGACACAGAGACACAGAGACACTGAGACACAGAGACACAGAGACTCTGAATCTCTTAGACACTGATACACGGAGACACAGAGACACTGTGACTCTGAGACACTGATACACAGAGACACTGAGACACTGAGACCCTGTGACACTGAGGCACAGAGACACTCAGACACAGAGACAAAGAGACACTGAGTCTCAGAGACACTGATACACTGAGACACAGAGACACTGAGACTTTGAGACACAAAGACACTGAGGCACAGTGACACTGAGATACAGAGACATGTAGACACTGATACTCTGAGACACTGAGACACTGAGACACAGAGACTCTGAGACACAGAGACTTAGAGACACAGACTCACTGAAACTCTGAGACACTGAGACACTGAGACACTGGGACACTGTGACTCAGAGACACTGAGACACTGTGACTCAGAGACAAATAAACACAGAGACACTGATACACTTAAACACAGAGAGACTGAGACTCTGAGACACTCAGGCAATGGGACACTGAGACACAGAGATACTGAGACACTGAGACACAGAGACACTGAGACTGTGAGACACTGAGACAATGGGACACAGAGACTCTGAGACTCTGAGATACAGAGACACTGAGACTCTGAGACACAGAGATACTGAGACACTGAGCCAAAGAGATACTGAGACACAGAGGCACTGAGTCTCTGAGACACTGATACATTGAGAGTCTGAGACACTGAGGCACAGAGATCGAGAATCACTGAGACAGAGAGACACTGATAATCTGAGACACTGAAACACTGTGTTATTGAGGCACAGAGACACTCAGACACAGAGAAACTGAGACACTGAGGCACCAAGACACAGAGTCTCTGAGAGATTGACACAGTAACACACAGACATAGAGACAATGAGGCACAGAGATACAGAGACACTGAGGCACAGAGGCACAGAGACACTGAGACACAGACACACCGAGACTCTGAGACGCTGAGACACAGAGACACTGTGACACAGAGACACAGAGACAGTAAGACACTGAGAGACTGAGGCACAGACGCACTGAGACACTGAGACACTGAGGCACTGAGACACAGATACACATAGACACTGAGACTCTGAGACACTGAGGCACAGAGACACTGAGATACAGAGACATAGAGACACTGAAACTCTTCGACACTGAGACACTGTGACACAGAGACACTGAGACTCTGAGACACAAGAGATACTGAGAGACTGAGTCACTGAGACACTGAGACACTGAGACTCGGAGACACTGAGGCACTGAGTCTCTGAGACACTGATACATTGAGAGTCTGAGACACTGAGGCACAGAGATCGAGAATCTCGATCACAGAGACACTGAGATACAGAGACATAGAGACACTGAAACTCTTCGACACTGAGGCACAGAGGCACTGAGGTACAGAGACATAGAGACACTGAAACTCTTCGACACTGAGACACTGTGACACAGAGACTCTGAGACACAGAGACACAGAAACACAGACTCACTGAAACACTGGGACACAAAGACACTGAGACATTGAGATCTGAGACACTGAGACACAGAGACACAGAGACAATGTGACACTGAAACTCTGAGACACTGTGACCCTGAGACACTGAGACACAGAGACACAGAGACACTGAGACACAGACTCACTGAAACTCTGAGACATTGGGACACAGAGTCACTGAGACAGAGAGACACAAAGACACTGAATCTCTGAGACACTGATACACTGAGACACAGAGACACTGTGACTCTGAGACACTGAGACACAGAGACACTGAGACACTGAGACCCTGTGACACTGAGGCACAGAGACACTCAGACACAGAGACAAAGAGACACTGAGTCTCAGAGACACTGATACACTGAGACACAGAGACACTGAGACTTTGAGAGACAAAGACACTGAGGCACAGTGACACTGAGATACAGAGACATGTAGACACTGAAACTCTGAGACACTGAGACACTGAGACACATAGACTCTGAGACACAGAGACACAAAGACACAGACTCACTGAAACTCTGAGACACTGAGACACTGAGACTCTGAGACACTGTGACTCCGAGACACTGCGACACTGAGACACGGAGACATTGAGACACGGAGACACTGAGACACTGTGACACTGAGGCACAGAGACACTGAGACACAGAGACACTGAGACACTGAGACACTGAGACACAGAGACACTGAGACACAGAGACACTGAGGCACAGAGACCCTGCGACACAAAGACACTGTGACATTGAGACTCTGAGACACTGAGGCACAGTGATACTGAGACACAGATTCACTGAGACTCTAAGACACTGAGAAACTGAAAATCTGAGACACTGAGACACTGTGACACTGAGGCACACAGACACTGATAAACTGAGACACAGAAACAGAGACACTGAGATTCTGAGACCCGAGACACTGAGACACAGAGACACTGGGACACAGAGACACTGAGACTCTGAGACAGTGAGACACCATGACACTGAGGCACAGAGACACTGAGACACTGTGACACTGAGGCACAGAGACACTCAACACAGAGGCAAAGTGACACTGAGTGTCTGAGACATTGATACACTGAGACACTGAGACTCTGAGACATTGAGACACTGAGGCACAGAGAAACTGAGACACTGAGACACTGAGACACTGAGACACTGAGACACAGAGACACTGAGACACTGAGACTTTGAGATATTAAGACACTGAGGCACGGATACACTGAGTCTCTGAGACACAGAGACACTGAGAGTCTGATAGACTGAAGCACTGAGGCACCAAGACACAGAGACTCTGAGACGCTGAGACTCTGAGTCTCTGAGACACTGAGATACAGAGACACAGAAACACTGAGACACTGAGGCACTGAGACACAGAGGCACTGAGACACAGAGACACAGAGACACTGAGACACAGAGACACAGACTCACTGAAACTCTGAGACACTGAGACACTGAGGCACAGAGACACTGAGACACAGAGACTCTGAGACACTGAGGCACAGAGACACTGAGGCACAGAGACACAGAGACACAGAGATACTGAAACTCTGAGACACAGAGACACTGAGACACAGAGACACAGGCTCACTGAAACTCTGAGACACTGAGACACTGAGGCACAGAGACACTGAGACACAGAGACTCTGAGACACTGAGGCACAGAGACACTGAGGCACAGAGTCACAGAGACACAGAGATACTGAAACTCTGAGACACTGATACACTGAGACACAGAGACACTGTGACTCTGAGACACTGAGACACTGAGACACAGAGACACTGAGACACAGACACACTGAGACTCTGAGACGCTGAGACACAGAGACACTGTGACACAGAGACACAGAGACAGTAAGACACTGAGAGACTGATGCACAGACGCACTGAGACACTGAGACACTGAGGCACTGAGACACAGATACACATATACACTGAGACTCTGAGACACTGAGGCACAGAGACACAGATACACATAGACACTGAGACACTGAGACACTTAAACACAGAGAGACAGAGGCACAGAGACGCTGAGACACAGAGACACTGTGAGACAGAGACAGTAAGACACTGAGAGACTGAGGCACAGAGACACTCAGACACAGAGACAAAGAGACACTGAGTCTCAGAGACACTGATACACTGAGACACAGAGACACTGAGACTTTGAGACACAAAGACACTGAGGCACAGTGACACTGAGATACAGAGACATGTAGACACTGGAACTCTGAGACACTGAGACACTGAGACACAGAGACTCTGAGACACAGAGACACAGAGACTTAGAGACACAGACTCACTGAAACTCTGAGACACTGAGACACTGGGACACAGAGACACAGAGACACTGAGACACTGTGACTCAGAGACACTTAAACACAGAGACACTGATACACTTAAACACAGAGAGACTGAGACTCTGAGACACTGAGACAATGGCACACAGAGACACTGAGACTCTGAGATACTGAGACACAGAGACACATAACCTTGAGACACTGAGACACAGAGACACTGAGACACAGAGATACTGAGACACTGAGACACAGAGACACTGAGACTGTGAGACACTGAGACAATGGGACACAGAGACTCTGAGACTCTGAGATACAGAGACACTGAGACTCTGAGACACAGAGATACTGAGACACTGAGACACTGAGACACAGAGACACTGAGACACTGAGACTCGGAGACACTGAGGCACAGAGACACTGAGACAAAGAGATACTGAGACACAGAGGCACTGAGTCTCTGAGACACTGATACATTGAGAGTCTGAGACACTGAGGCACAGAGATCGAGAATCACTGAGACAGAGAGACACTGATAATCTGAGACACTGAGACACTGTGTCATTGAGGCACAGAGACACTCAGACACAGAGAAACTGAGACACTGAGGCACCAAGACACAGAGACTCTGAGAGATTGAGACTCTGAGACTCTGAGACACTGAGACACAGTAACACAGAGACATAGAGACAATGAGGCACAGAGATACAGAGACACTGAGGCACAGAGGCACAGAGACACTGAGACACAGACACACCGAGACTCTGAGACGCTGAGACACAGAGACACTGTGACACAGAGACACAGAGTCAGTAAGACACTGAGAGACTGAGGCACAGACGCACTGAGACACTGAGACACTGAGGCACTGAGACACAGATACACATAGACACTGAGACTCTGAGACACTGAGGCACAGAGACACTGAGATACAGAGACATAGAGACACTGAAACTCTTCGACACTGAGACACTGTGACACAGAGACACTGAGACTCTGAGACACAGAGATACTGAGAGACTGAGTCACTGAGACACAGAGACACTGAGACACTGAGACTCGGAGACACTGAGGCACAGAGACACTGAGACAAAGAGATACTAAGACACAGAGGCACTGAGTCTCTGAGACACTGATACATTGAGAGTCTGAGACACTGAGGCACAGAGATAGCGAATCACTGAGACAGAGAGACACTGATAATCTGAGACACTGTGTCATTGAGGCACAGAGACACTCAGAAACAGAGAAACTGAGACACTGAGGCACCAAGACACAGAGACTCTGAGAGATTGAGACTCTGAGACTCTGAAACACTGAGACACAGTAACACAGAGACATAGAGACACTGAAACTCTGAGACACTGAGACACTGTGACACACAGACTCTGAGACACAGAGACACAGAGACACTGTGACTCTGAGACACTGAGACACGGAGATACTGAGACACGGAGACACTGAGACACTGTGACACAGGGGCACAGAGACACTGAGACACTGAGATACAGAGACACTGAGACACTGAGACACAGAGACACTGAGGCACAGTGATACTGTGACACAGATTCACTGAGACCCTAAGACACTGTGAAACAGAAAATCTGAGAAACTGAGACACTGTGACACTGAGGCACAGAGACACTCAGACAGAGAGACACTGAGTCTCAGAGACACTGATAAACTGAGACACAGAGACAGAGACACTGAGACTCTGAGACCTGAGACACTGAGACACAGAGACACAGATACACTGGGACACAGAGACACTGAGAGTCTGAGACACTGAGACACAAAAACACTGAGGCACAGAGACAGTGAGACACTGTGACACTGAGGCACAGAGACACTGAGACACATAGACACTGAGACAATGAGACTTTGAGATATTACGACACTGAGGCACATATACACTGAGTCTCTGAGACACAGAGACACTGAGAGTCTGATAGACTGAGGCACAGAGACACTGAGACACTGAGGCACCAAGACACAGAGACTCTGAGACACTGAGACACAGAGACGCAGAGACACTGAGAGACTGAGTCACAGAGACACAGAGACACTGAGACACTGTGACTCAGAGACACTTAGACACAGAGACACTGAGACACTTAAACACAGAGAGACAGAGGCACAGAGACGCTGAGACAGAGAGACACTGTGACACAGAGACAGTAAGACACTGAGAGACTGTGACACTGAGGCACAGAGACACTCAGACACAGAGACAAAGAGACACTGAGTCTCAGAGACACTGATACACTGAGACACAGAGACACTGAGACTTTGAGACACAAAGACACTGAGGCACAGTGACACTGAGATACAGAGACATGTAGACACTGAAACTCTGAGGCACTGAGACACTGAGACACAGAGACTCTGAGATACTGAGACACAGAGACATAGAGACACTGAAACTCTGAGACACTGAGACACTGGGACACAGAGACACTGAGACACTGTGACTCAGAGACACTTAAACACAGAGACACTGATACACTTAAACACAGAGAGACTGAGACTCTGAGACACTGAGACAATTGCACACGGAGACACTGAGACTCTGAGATACTGAGACACAGAGACACATAACCTTGAGACACTGAGACACAGAGACACTGAGACACGGAGACACTGAGTCACTGAGACACAGAGACACTGAGACTGTGAGACACTGAGACAATGGGACACAGAGACTCTGAGACTCTGAGATACAGAGACACTGAGACTCTGAGACACAGAGATACTGAGACACTGAGACACTGAGACACAGAGACACTGAGACACTGAGACTCGGAGACACTGAGGCACAGAGATCGAGAATCACTGAGACAGAGAGACACTGATAATCTGAGACACTGAGACACTGTGTCATTGAGGCACAGAGACACTCAGACACAGAGAAACTGAGACACTGAGGCACGAAGACACAGAGACTCTGAGAGATTGAGACTCTGAGACTCTGAGACACTGAGACACAGTAACACAGAGACACAGAGACAATGAGGCACAGAGATACAGAGACACTGAGGCACAGAGGCACAGAGACACTGAGACACAGACACACTGAGACTCTGAGACGCTGAGACACAGAGGCACTGTGACACAGAGACAGTAAGACACTAATAAACTGAGGCACAGAGACACTGAAACACTGAGACACTGAGGCACTGAGACACAGATACACATAGACACTGAGACTCTGAGACACTGAGGCAGAGAAACACTGAGACACAGAGACATAGAGACACAGACTCACTGAAACTCTGAGACACTGAGACACTGGGAAACAGAGACACAGACAGAGGGACACAGAGACACTGAATCTCTGAGACACTGATACACTGAGACACAGAGTGACTTGGAAACACAGTGACACAGAGACACAGACTCACTGAAACTCTGAGACACTGAGACACTGGGACACAGAGACACTGAGACAGAGAGGCACAGATAAACTGAATCTCTGAGACACTGATGCACTGAGACACAGAGACACAGAGACACTGTGACTCTGAGACACTGAGACACGGAGATACTGAGACACGGAGACACTGAGACACTGTGACACTGGGGCACAGAGACACTGAGACACAGAGACACTGAGATACAGTGACACTGAGACACTGAGACACAGAGACACTGAGGCACAGTGATACTGCGACACAGATTCACTGAGACCCTAAGACACTGTGAAACGGAAAATCTGAGACACTGAGACACTGTGACACTGAGGCACAGAGACACTCAGACAGAGAGACACTGAGTCTCAGAGACACTGATAAACTGAGACACAGAGACAGAGACACTGAGACTCTGAGACCTGAGACACTGAGACACAGAGACACTGGGACACAGAGACACTGAGACTCTGAGACACTGAGACACAGAGACACTGAGGCACAGAGACAGTGAGACACTGTGACACTGAGGCACAGAGACACTGAGACACATAGACACTGAGACAATGAGACTTTGAGATATTACGACACTGAGGCACATATACACTGAGTCTCTGAGACACAGAGACACTGAGAGTCTGATAGACTGAGGCACAGAGACACTGAGACACTGAGGCACCAAGACACAGAGACTCTGAGACACTGAGGCACTGAGGCACAGAGGCTCTGAGATACAGAGACACAGAGACTCTGAGACACTGAGACACAGAGACGCAGAGACACTGAGAGACTGAGTCACAGAGACACAGAGACACTGAGACACTGTGACTCAGAGACACTTAGACACAGAGACACTGAAACACTTAAACACAGAGAGACAGAGGCACAGTGACGCTGAGACACAGAGACACTGTGACACAGAGACAGTAAGACACTGAGAGACTGAGGCACAGACGCACTGAGACACTGAGACACTGAGGCACTGAGACACAGATACACATAGGCACTGAGACTCTGAGACACTGAGGCACAGAGACACTGAGATACAGAGACATAGAGACACTGAAACTCTTCGACACTGAGGCACAGAGGCACTGAGATACAGAGACATAGAGACACTGAAACTCTTCGACACTGAGACACTGTGACACAGAGACTCTGAGACACAGAGACACAGAAACACAGACTCACTGAAACACTGGGACACAAAGACACTGAGACATTGAGATCTGAGACACTGAGACACAGAGACACAGAGACAATGTGACACTGAAACTCTGAGACACTGATACACTGAGACACAGAGACACTGTGACCCTGAGACACTGAGACACAGAGACACAGAGACACTGAGACACAGACTCACTGAAACTCTGAGACACTGGGACACAGAGTCACTGAGACAGAGAGACACAGAGACACTGAATCTCTGAGACACTGATACACTGAGACACAGAGACACTGTGACTCTGAGACACTGAGACACAGAGACACTGAGACACTGTGACACTGAGGCACAGAGACACTGAGACACAGAGACACTGAGACACTGAGACACTGAGACACAGAGACACTGAGACACAGAGACACTGAGGCACAGAGACCCTGCGACACAGAGACACTGTGACATTGAGACTCTGAGACACTGAGACACTGAGGCACAGTGATACTGAGACACAGATTCACTGAGACTCTAAGACACTGAGAAACTGAAAATCTGAGACACTGAGACACTGTGACACTGAGGCACAGAGACACTGATAAACTGAGACACAGAAACAGAGACACTGAGATTCTGAGACCCGAGACACTGAGACACAGAGACACTGGGACACAGAGACACTGAGACTCTGAGACAGTGAGACACAAAGACACTGAGGCAAAGAGACACTGAGACACTGTGACACTGAGGCACAGAGACACTCAACACAGAGGCAAAGTGACACTGAGTGTCTGAGACATTGATACACTGAGACACTGAGACTCTGAGACATTGAGACACTGAGGCACAGAGAAACTGAGACACTGAGAGACTGAGACACTGAGAAACTGAGACACAGAGACACTGAGACACTGAGACTTTGAGATATTAAGACACTGAGGCACGGATACACTGAGTCTCTGAGACACAGAGACACTGAGAGTCTGATAGACTGAAGCACTGAGGCACCAAGACACAGAGACTCTGAGACGCTGAGACTCTGAGTCTCTGAGACACTGAGATACAGAGACACAGAAACACTGAGACACTGAGGCACTGAGACACAGAGGCACTGAGACACAGAGACACAGAGACACTGAGACACAGAGACACAGACTCACTGAAACTCTGAGACACTGAGACACTGAGGCACAGAGACACTGAGACACAGAGACTCTGAGACACTGAGGCACAGAGACACTGAGGCACAGAGACACAGAGACACAGAGATACTGAAACTCTGAGACACAGAGACACTGAGACACAGAGACACAGACTCACTGAAACTCTGAGACACTGAGACACTGAGGCACAGCGACACTGAGACACAGAGACTCTGAGACACTGAGGCACAGAGACACTGAGGCACAGAGACACAGAGACACAGAGATACTGAAACTCTGAGACACTGATACACTGAGACACAGAGACACTGTGACTCTGAGACACTGAGACACTGAGACACAGAGACACTGAGACACAGACACACTGAGACTCTGAGACGCTGAGACACAGAGACACTGTGACACAGAGACACAGAGACAGTAAGACACTGAGAGACTGATGCACAGACGCACTGAGACACTGAGACACTGAGGCACTGAGACACAGATACACATAGACACTGAGACTCTGAGACACTGAGGCACAGAGACACAGATACACATAGACACTGAGACACTGAGACACTTAAACACAGAGAGACAGAGGCACAGAGACGCTGAGACACAGAGACACTGTGACACAGAGACAGTAAGACACTGAGAGACTGAGGCACAGAGACACTCAGACACAGAGACAAAGAGACACTGAGTCTCAGAGACACTGATACACTGAGACACAGAGACACTGAGACTTTGAGACACAAAGACACTGAGGCACAGTGACACTGAGATACAGAGACATGTAGACACTGGAACTCTGAGACACTGAGACACTGAGACACAGAGACTCTGAGACACAGAGACACAGAGACTTAGAGACACAGACTCACTGAAACTCTGAGACACTGAGACACTGGGACACAGAGACACAGAGACACTGAGACACTGTGACTCAGAGACACTTAAACACAGAGACACTGATACACTTAAACACAGAGAGACTGAGACTCTGAGACACTGAGACAATGGCACACAGAGACACTGAGACTCTGAGATACTGAGACACAGAGACACATAACCTTGAGACACTGAGACACAGAGACACTGAGACACAGAGATACTGAGACACTGAGACACAGAGACACTGAGACTGTGAGACACTGA
Organism: Prionace glauca; assembly: GCA_037974335.1. Classification (NCBI taxonomy): domain Eukaryota; kingdom Metazoa; phylum Chordata; class Chondrichthyes; order Carcharhiniformes; family Carcharhinidae; genus Prionace; species Prionace glauca. The sequence goes on from JBBMRE010000187.1 coordinate 23,955, forward strand.
GACAATGGGACACAGAGACTCTGAGACTCTGAGATACAGAGACACTGAGACTCTGAGACACAGAGATACTGAGACACTGAGACACTGAGACACAGAGACACTGAGACACTGAGACTCGGAGACACTGAGGCACAGAGACACTGAGACAAAGAGATACTGAGACACAGAGGCACTGAGTCTCTGAGACACTGATACATTGAGAGTCTGAGACACTGAGGCACAGAGATCGAGAAACACTGAGACAGAGAGACACTGATAATCTGAGACACTGAGACACTGTGTCATTGAGGCACAGAGACACTCAGACACAGAGAAACTGAGACACTGAGGCACCAAGACACAGAGACTCTGAGAGATTGAGACTCTGAGACTCTGAGACACTGAGACACAGTAACACAGAGACATAGAGACAATGAGGCACAGAGATACAGAGACACTGAGGCACAGAGGCACAGAGACACTGAGACACAGACACACTGAAACTCTGAGACGCTGAGACACAGAGACACTGTGACACAGAGACACAGAGACAGTAAGACACTGAGAGACTGAGGCACAGACGCACTGAGACACTGAGACACTGAGGCACTGAGACACAGATACACATAGACACTGAGACTCTGAGACACTGAGGCACAGAGACACTGAGATACAGAGACATAGAGACACTGAAACTCTTCGACACTGAGACACTGTGACACTGAGGTAGAGAAACACTGAGACACAGAGACATAGAGACACTGAAACTCTGAGACACTGAGACACTGTGACACAGAGACTCTGAGACACATAGACACAGAGACGCAGACACACAGACTCACTGAAACTCTGAGACACTGAGACACTGGGAAACAGAGACACTGAGACAGAGAGACACAGACTCACTGAAACTCTGAGACACTGAGACACTGGGACACAGAGACACTGAGACAGAGAGGCACAGATAAACTGAATCTCTGAGACACTGATGCACTGAGACACAGAGACACAGGGACACTGTGACTCTGAGACACTGAGACACTGAGACACGGAAATACTGAGACACGGAGACACTGAGACACTGTGACACTGAGGCACAGTGATACTGCGACACAGATTCACTGAGACCCTAAGACACTGTGAAACGGAAAATCTGAGACACTGAGACACTGTGACACTGAGGCACAGAGACACTCAGACAGAGAGACACTGAGTCTCAGAGATACTGATAAACTGAGACACAGAGACAGAGACACTGAGACTCTGAGACCTGAGACACTGAGACACTGATACACTGAGACACTGGGACACAGAGACACTGAGACTCTGAGACACAGAGACACTGAGACTCTGAGACGCTGAGACACAGAGGCGCTGTGACACAGAGACAGTAAGACACTAATAAACTGAGGCACAGAGACACTGAAACACTGAGACACTGAGGCACTGAGACACAGATACACATAGACACTGAGACTCTGAGACACTGAGGCAGAGAAACACTGAGACACAGAGACATAGAGACACTGAAATTCTCAGACACTGAGACACTGTGACACAGAGACTCTGAGACACATAGACACAGAGACACAGAGACACAGACTCACTGAAACTCTGAGACACTGAGACACTGGGAAACAGAGACACTGAGACAGAGAGACACACAGAGACTGAATCTCTGTGACACTGATACTCTGAGACACAGAGATACTGAGACACTGAGACACTGAGACACTGAGACACAGAGACACTGAGACACTGAGACTCGGAGACACTGAGGCACAGAGACACTGAGACAAAGAGATACTGAGACACAGAGGCACTGAGTCTCTGAGACACTGATACATTGAGAGTCTGAGACACTGAGGCACAGAGATCGAGAATCACTGAGACAGAGAGACACTGATAATCTGAGACACTGAGACACTGTGTCATTGAGGCACAGAGACACTCAGACACAGAGAAACTGAGACACTGAGGCACCAAGACACAGAGACTCTGAGAGATTGAGACTCTGAGACTCTGAGACACTGAGACACAGTAACACAGAGACATAGAGACAATGAGGCACAGAGATACAGAGACACTGAGGCACAGAGGCACAGAGACACTGAGACACAGACACACCGAGACTCTGAGACGCTGAGACACAGAGACACTGTGACACAGAGACACAGAGTCAGTAAGACACTGAGAGACTGAGGCACAGACGCACTGAGACACTGAGACACTGAGGCACTGAGACACAGATACACATAGACACTGAGACTCTGAGACACTGAGGCACAGAGACACTGAGATACAGAGACATAGAGACACTGAAACTCTTCGACACTGAGACACTGTGACACAGAGACACTGAGACTCTGAGACACAGAGATACTGAGAGACTGAGTCACTGAGACACAGAGACACTGAGACACTGAGACTCGGAGACACTGAGGCACAGAGACACTGAGACAAAGAGATACTAAGACACAGAGGCACTGAGTCTCTGAGACACTGATACATTGAGAGTCTGAGACACTGAGGCACAGAGATAGCGAATCACTGAGACAGAGAGACACTGATAATCTGAGACACTGAGACACTGTGTCATTGAGGCACAGAGACACTCAGACACAGAGAAACTGAGACACTGAGGCACCAAGACACAGAGACTCTGAGAGATTGAGACTCTGAGACTCTGAAACACTGAGACACAGTAACACAGAGACATAGAGACAATGAGGCACAGAGATACAGAGACACTGAGGCACAGAGGCACAGAGACACTGAGACACAGAGACACTGAGACTCTGAGACGCTGAGACACAGAGACACTGTGACACAGAGACACAGAGACAGTAAGACACTAAGAAACTGAGGCACAGAGACACTGAAACACTGAGACACTGAGGCACTGAGACACAGATACACATAGACACTGAGACTCTGAGACACTGAGGCAGAGAAACACTGAGACACAGAGACATAGAGACACTGAAACTCTGAGACACTGAGACACTGTGACACAGAGACTCTGAGACACATAGACACAGAGACACAGAGACACAGAGACACAGACTCACTGAAACTCTGAGACACTGAGACACTGTGACTCTGAGACACTGAGACACAGAGACACTGAGACACTGAGACCCTGTGACACTGAGGCACAGAGACACTCAGACACAGAGACAAAGAGACACTGAGTCTCAGAGACACTGATACACTGAGACACAGAGACACTGAGACTTTGAGACACAAAGACACTGAGGCACAGTGACACTGAGATACAGAGACATGTAGACACTGAAACTCTGAGACACTGAGACACTGAGACACATAGACTCTGAGACACAGAGACACAGAGACACAGACGCACTGAAACTCTGAGACACTGAGACACTGAGACTCTGAGACACTGTGACTCTGAGACACTGCGACACTGAGACACGGAGACACTGAGGCACTGAGACACAGATACACATAGACACTGAGACTCTGAGACACTGAGGCACAGAGACACTGAGATACAGAGACATAGAGACACTGAAACTCTTCGGCACTGAGACACTGTGACACAGAGACACTGAGACTCTGAGACACAGAGATACTGAGAGACTGAGTCACTGAGACACAGAGACACTGAGACACTGAGACTCGGAGACACTGAGACACAGAGACACTGAGACACAGAGACACAGACTCACTGAAACTCTGAGACACTGAGACACTGAGGCACAGAGACACTGAGACACAGAGACTCTGATACACAGAGACACAGAGACTCTGAGACGCTGAGACTCTGAGACACTGAGGCACAGAGACACTGAGACACAGAGACACAGAGATACTGAAACTCTGAGACACTGAGACACTGAGACACAGAGACACAGAGACAATGTGACACTGAATCTCTGAGACACTGATACACTGAGACACAGAGACACTGTGACTGAGGCACAGACGCACTGAGACACTGAGACACTGAGACACAGACACACTGAGACTCTGAGACGCTGAGACGCTGAGACACAGAGACACTGTGACACAGAGACACAGAGACAGTAAGACACTGAGAGACTGAGGCACAGACGCACTGAGACACTGAGACACTGAGGCACTGAGACACAGAAACACATAGACACTGAGACTCTGAGACACTGAGGCACAGAGACACAGATACACATAGACACTGAGACACTGAGACACTTAAACACAGAGAGACAGAGGCACAGAGACGCTGAGACACAGAGACACTGTAACACAGAGACAGTAAGACACTGAGAGACTGTGACACTGAGGCACAGAGACACTCAGACACAGAGACAAAGAGACACTGAGTCTCAGAGACACTGATACACTGAGACACAGAGACACTGAGACTTTGAGACACAAAGACACTGAGGCACAGTGACACTGAGATACAGAGACATGTAGACACTGAAACTCTGAGACACTGAGACACTGAGACACAGAGACTCTGAGACACAGAGACACAGAGACTTAGAGACACAGACTCACTGAATCTCTGAGACACTGAGACACTGGGACACAGAGACACAGAGACACTGTGACTCAGAGACACTTAAACACAGAGACACTGATACACTTAAACACAGAGAGACTGAGACTCTGAGACACTGAGACAATGGCACAAGGAGACACTGAGACTCTGAGATACTGAGACACAGAGACACATAACCTTGAGACACTGAGACACAGAGACACTGAGACACAGAGATACTGAGACACTGAGACACAGAGACACTGAGACTGTGAGACACTGAGACAATGGGACACAGAGACTCTGAGACTCTGAGATACAGAGACACTGAGACTCTGAGACACAGAGATACTGAGACACTGAGACACTGAGACACAGAGACACTGAGACACTGAGACTCGGAGACACTGAGGCACAGAGACACTGAGACAAAGAGATACTGATACATTGAGAGTCTGAGACACTGAGGCACAGAGATCGAGAAACACTGAGACAGAGAGACACTGATAATCTGAGACACTGAGACACTGTGTCATTGAGGCACAGAGACACTCAGACACAGAGAAACTGAGACACTGAGGCACCAAGACACAGAGACTCTGAGAGATTGAGACTCTGAGACTCTGAGACACTGAGACACAGTAACACAGAGACATAGAGACAATGAGGCACAGAGATACAGAGACTCTGAGGCACAGAGGCACAGAGACACTGAGACACAGACACACTGAGACTCTGAGACGCTGAGACACAGAGACACTGTGACACAGAGACACAGAGACAGTAAGACACTGAGAGGCTGAGGCACAGACGCATTGAGACACTGAGACACTGAGGCACTGAGACACAGATACACATAGACACTGAGACTCTGAGACACTGAGGCACAGAGACACTGAGATACAGAGACATAGAGACACTGAAACTCTTCGACACTGAGACACTGTGACACTGAGGCAGAGAAACACTGAGACACAGAGACATAGAGACACTGAAACTCTTCGACACTGAGACACTGTGACACAGAGACTCTGAGACACATAGACACAGAGACATAGAGACACAGACTCACTGAAACTCTGAGACACTGAGACACTGGGAAACAGAGACACTGAGACAGAGAGACACAGAGACACTGAATCTCTGAGACACTGATACACTGAGACACAGAGTGACTTGGAAACACAGTGACACAGAGACACTGAGACAGAGAGGCACAGATAAACTGAATCTCTGAGACACTGATGCACTGAGACACAGAGACACTGTGACTCTGAGACACTGAGACACTGAGACACGGAGATACTGAGACACGGAGACACTGAGACACTGTGACATTGGGGCACAGAGACACTGAGACACAGAGACACTGAGATACAGAGACACTGAGACACTGAGACACAGAGACAGAGACACTGAGACTCTGAGACCTGTGAAACGGAAAATCTGAGACACTGAGACACTGTGACACTGAGGCACAGAGACACTCAGACAGAGAGACACTGAGTCTCAGAGACACTGATAAACTGAGACACAGAGACAGAGACACTGAGACTCTGAGACCTGAGACACTGAGACACAGAGACACAGAGACACTGGGACACAGAGACACTGAGACTCTGAGACACTGAGACACTGAGGCACAGAGACAGTGAGACACTGTGACACTGAGGCACAGAGACACTGAGACACATAGACACTGAGACAATGCGACTTTGAGATATTACGACACTGAGGCACATATACACTGAGTCTCTGAGACACAGAGACACTGAGAGTCTGATAGACTGAGGCACAGAGACACTGAGACACTGAGGCACCAAGACACAGAGACTCTGAGACACTGAGGCACTGAGGCACAGAGGCTCTGAGATACAGAGACACAGAGACTCTGAGACACTGAGACACAGAGACACAGAGACGCAGAGACACTGAGAGACTGAGTCACAGAGACACAGAGACACTGAGACACTGTGACTCAGAGACACTTAGACACAGAGACACTGAGACACTTAAACACAGAGAGACAGAGGCACAGAGACGCTGAGACACAGAGACACTGTGACACAGAGACAGTAAGACACTGAGAGACTGAGGCACAGACACACTGAGACACTGAGACACTGAGGCACTGAGACACAGATACACATAGACACTGAGACTCTGAGACACTGAGGCACAGAGACACTGAGATACAGAGACATGTAGACACTGAAACTCTGAGACACTGAGACACTGAGACACTGAGACACAGAGACTCTGAGACACTGAGACACAGAGACATAGAGACACTGAAACTCTGAGACACTGAGACACTGGGACACAGAGACACTGAGACACTGTGACTCAGAGACACTTAAACACAGAGACACTGATACACTTAAACACAGAGAGACTGAGACTCTGAGAAACTGAGACAATTGCACACGGAGACACTGAGACTCTGAGATACTGAGACACAGAGACACATAACCTTGAGACACTGAGACACAGAGACACTGAGACACGGAGACACTGAGTCACTGAGACACAGAGACACTGAGACTGTGAGACACTGAGACAATGGGACACAGAGACTCTGAGACTCTGAGATACAGAGACACTGAGACTCTGAGACACAGAGATACTGAGACACTGAGACACTGAGACACAGAGACACTGAGACACTGAGACACGGAGACACTGAGGCACAGAGACACTGAGACAAAGAGATACTGAGACACAGAGGCACTGAGTCTCTGAGACACTGATACATTGAGAGTCTGAGACACTGAGGCACAGAGATCGAGAATCACTGAGACAGAGAGACACTGATAATCTGAGACACTGAGACACTGTGTCATTGAGGCACAGAGACACTCAGACACAGAGAAACTGAGACACTGAGGCACCAAGACACAGAGACTCTGAGAGATTGAGACTCTGAGACTCTGAGACACTGAGACACAGTAACACAGAGACACAGAGACAATGAGGCACAGAGATACAGAGACACTGAGGCACAGAGGCACAGAGACACTGAGACACAGACACACTGAGACTCTGAGACGCTGAGACACAGAGGCACTGTGACACAGAGACAGTAAGACACTAATAAACTGAGGCACAGAGACACTGAAACACTGAGACACTGAGGCACTGAGACACAGATACACATAGACACTGAGGCAGAGAAACACTGAGACACAGAGACATAGAGACACAGACTCACTGAAACTCTGAGACACTGAGACACTGGGAAACAGAGACACTGAGACAGAGGGACACAGAGACACTGAATCTCTGAGACACTGATACACTGAGACACAGAGTGACTTGGAAACACAGTGACACAGAGACACAGACTCACTGAAACTCTGAGACACTGAGACACTGGGACACAGAGACACTGAGACAGAGAGGCACAGATAAACTGAATCTCTGAGACACTGATGCACTGAGACACAGAGACACAGAGACACTGTGACTCTGAGACACTGAGACACGGAGATACTGAGACACGGAGACACTGAGACACTGTGACACTGGGGCACAGAGACACTGAGACACAGAGACACTGAGATACAGAGACACTGAGACACTGAGACACAGAGACACTGAGGCACAGTGATACTGCGACACAGATTCACTGAGACCCTAAGACACTGTGAAACGGAAAATCTGAGACACTGAGACACTGTGACACTGAGGCACAGAGACACTCAGACAGAGAGACACTGAGTCTCAGAGACACTGATAAACTGAGACACAGAGACAGAGACACTGAGACTCTGAGACCTGAGACACTGAGACACAGAGACACTGGGACACAGAGACACTGAGACTCTGAGACACTGAGACACAGAGACACTGAGGCACAGAGACAGTGAGACACTGTGACACTGAGGCACAGAGACACTGAGACACATAGACACTGAGACAATGAGACTTTGAGATATTACGACACTGAGGCACATATACACTGAGTCTCTGAGACACAGAGACACTGAGAGTCTGATAGACTGAGGCACAGAGACACTGAGACACTGAGGCACCAAGACACAGAGACTCTGAGACACTGAGGCACTGAGGCACAGAGGCTCTGAGATACAGAGACAGAGAGACTCTGAGACACTGAGACACAGAGACGCAGAGACACTGAGAGACTGAGTCACAGAGACACAGAGACACTGAGACACTGTGACTCAGAGACACTTAGACACAGAGACACTGAAACACTTAAACACAGAGAGACAGAGGCACAGAGACGCTGAGACACAGAGACACTGTGACACAGAGACAGTAAGACACTGACAGACTGAGGCACAGACGCACTGAGACACTGAGACACTGAGGCACTGAGACACAGATACACATAGGCACTGAGACTCTGAGACACTGAGGCACAGAGACACTGAGATACAGAGACATAGAGACACTGAAACTCTTCGACACTGAGGCACAGAGGCACTGAGATACAGAGACATAGAGACACTGAAACTCTTCGACACTGAGACACTGTGACACAGAGACTCTGAGACACAGAGACACAGAGACACAGACTCACTGAAACACTGGGACACAAAGACACTGAGACATTGAGATCTGAGACACTGAGACACAGAGACACAGAGACAATGTGACACTGAATCTCTGAGACACTGATACACTGAGACACAGAGACACTGTGACCCTGAGACACTGAGACACAGAGACACAGAGACACTGAGACACAGACTCACTGAAACTCTGAGACACTGGGACACAGAGTCACTGAGACAGAGAGACACAGAGACACTGAATCTCTGAGACACTGATACACTGAGACACAGAGACACTGTGACTCTGAGACACTGAGACACAGAGACACAGAGACACTGAGACCCTGTGACACTGAGGCACAGAGACACTCAGACACAGAGACAAAGAGACACTGAGTCTCAGAGACACTGATACACTGAGACACAGAGACACTGAGACTTTGAGACACAAAGACACTGAGGCACAGTGACACTGAGATACAGAGACATGTAGACACTGAAACTCTGAGACACTGAGACACTGAGACACATAGACTCTGAGACACAGAGACACAAAGACACAGACTCACTGAAACTCTGAGACACTGAGACACTGAGACTCTGAGACACTGTGACTCTGAGACACTGCGACACTGAGACACGGAGACATTGAGACACGGAGACACTGAGACACTGTGACACTGAGGCACAGAGACACTGAGACACAGAGACACTGAGACACTGAGACACTGAGACACAGAGACACTGAGACACAGAGACACTGAGGCACAGAGACCCTGCGACACAGAGACACTGTGACATTGAGACTCTGAGACACTGAGACACTGAGGCACAGTGATACTGAGACACAGATTCACTGAGACTCTCAGACACTGAGAAACTGAAAATCTGAGACACTGAGACACTGTGACACTGAGGCACAGAGACACTCAGACACAGAGACACTGAGGCACAGAGACACTCAGACAGTTAGACACTGAGTCTCAGAGACACTGATAAACTGAGACACAGAAACAGAGACACTGAGATTCTGAGACCCGAGACACTGAGACACAGAGACACTGGGACACAGAGACACTGAGACTCTGAGACAGTGAGACACAAAGACACTGAGGCACAGAGACACTGAGACACTGTGACACTGAGGCACAGAGACACTCAACACAGAGGCAAAGTGACACTGAGTGTCTGAGACATTGATACACTGAGACACTGAGACTCTGAGACATTGAGACACTGAGGCACAGAGAAACTGAGACACAGAGACACTGAGACACTGAGACTTTGAGATATTAAGACACTGAGGCACGGATACACTGAGTCTCTGAGACACAGAGACACTGAGAGTCTGATAGCCTGAAGCACTGAGGCACCAAGACACAGAGACTCTGAGACGCTGAGACTCTGAGTCTCTGAGACACTGAGATACAGAGACACAGAAACACTGAGTCACTGAGGCACTGAGACACAGAGGCACTGAGACACAGAGACACAGAGACACTGAGACACAGAGACACAGACTCACTGAAACTCTGAGACACTGAGACACTGAGGCACAGAGACACTGAGACACAGAGACTCTGATACACAGAGACACAGAGACTCTGAGACGCTGAGACTCTGAGACACTGAGGCACAGAGGCACTGAGGCACAGAGACACAGAGACACAGAGATACTGAAACTCTGAGACACTGAGACACTGAGACACAGAGACACAGAGACACAGAGAAAATGTGACACTGAATCTCTGAGACACTGATACACTGAGACACAGAGACACTGTGACTCTGAGACACTGAGACACAGAGACACTGAGACACAGACACACTGAGACTCTGAGACGCTGAGGCACAGAGACACTGTGACACAGAGACACAGAGACAGTAAGACACTGAGAGACTGATGCACAGACGCACTGAGACACTGAGACACTGAGGCACTGAGACACAGATACACATAGACACTGAGACTCTGAGACACTGAGGCACAGAGACACAGATACACATAGACACTGAGACACTGAGACACTTAAACACAGAGAGACAGAGGCACAGAGACGCTGAGACACAGAGACACTGTGACACAGAGACAGTAAGACACTGAGAGACTGTGACACTGAGGCACAGAGACACTCAGACACAGAGACAAAGAGACACTGAGTCTCAGAGACACTGATACACTGAGACACAGAGACACTGAGACTTTGAGACACAAAGACACTGAGGCACAGTGACACTGAGATACAGAGACATGTAGACACTGAAACTCTGAGACACTGAGACACTGAGACACAGAGACTCTGAGACACAGAGACACAGAGACTTAGAGACACAGACTCACTGAAACTCTGAGACACTGAGACACTGGGACACAGAGACACAGAGACACTGAGACACTGTGACTCAGAGACACTTAAACACAGAGACACTGATACACTTAAACACAGAGAGACTGAGACTCTGAGACACTGAGACAATGGCACACAGAGACACTGAGACTCTGAGATACTGAGACACAGAGACACATAACCTTGAGACACTGAGACACAGAGACACTGAGACACAGAGATACTGAGACACTGAGACACAGAGACACTGAGACTGTGAGACACTGAGACAATGGGACACAGAGACTCTGAGACTCTGAGATACAGAGACACTGAGACTCTGAGACACAGAGATACTGAGACACTGAGACACTGAGACACAGAGACACTGAGACACAGTAACACAGAGACACAGAGACAATGAGGCACAGAGATACAGAGACACTGAGGCACAGAGGCACAGAGACACTGAGACACAGACACACTGAGACTCTGAGACGCTGAGACACAGAGGCACTGTGACACACAGACAGTAAGACACTAATAAACTGAGGCACAGAGACACTGAAACACTGAGACACTGAGGCACTGAGACACAGATACACATAGACACTGAGACTCTGAGACACTGAGGCAGAGAAACACTGAGACACAGAGACATAGAGACACAGACTCACTGAAACTCTGAGACACTGAGACACTGGGAAACAGAGACACTGAGACAGAGGGACACAGAGACACTGAATCTCTGAGACACTGATACACTGAGACACAGAGTGACTTGGAAACACAGTGACACAGAGACACAGACTCACTGAAACTCTGAGACACTGAGACACTGGGACACAGAGACACTGAGACAGAGAGGCACAGATAAACTGAATCTCTGAGACACATGCACTGAGACACAGAGACACAGAGACACTGTGACTCTGAGACACTGAGACACGGAGATACTGAGACACGGAGACACTGAGACACTGTGACACTGGGGCACAGAGACACTGAGACACAGAGACACTGAGATACAGAGACACTGAGACACTGAGACACAGAGACACTGAGGCACAGTGATACTGCGACACAGATTCACTGAGACCCTAAGACACTGTGAAACGGAAAATCTGAGACACTGAGACACTGTGACACTGAGGCACAGAGACACTCAGACAGAGAGACACTGAGTCTCAGAGACACTGATAAACTGAGACACAGAGACAGAGACACTGAGACTCTGAGACCTGAGACACTGAGACACAGAGACACTGGGACACAGAGACACTGAGACTCTGAGACACTGAGACACAGAGACACTGAGGCACAGAGACAGTGAGACACTGTGACACTGAGGCACAGAGACACTGAGACACATAGACACTGAGACAATGAGACTTTGAGATATTACGACACTGAGGCACATATACACTGAGTCTCTGAGACACAGAGACACTGAGAGTCTGATAGACTGAGGCACAGAGACACTGAGACACTGAGGCACCAAGACACAGAGACTCTGAGACACTGAGGCACTGAGGCACAGAGGCTCTGAGATACAGAGACACAGAGACTCTGAGACACTGAGACACAGAGACGCAGAGACACTGAGAGACTGAGTCACAGAGACACAGAGACACTGTGACACTGTGACTCAGAGACACTTAGACACAGAGACACTGAAACACTTAAACACAGAGAGACAGAGGCACAGAGACGCTGAGACACAGAGACACTGTGACACAGAGACTGTAAGACACTAAGAGACTGAGGCACAGACGCACTGAGACACTGAGACACTGAGGCACTGAGACACAGATACACATAGGCACTGAGACTCTGAGACACTGAGGCACAGAGACACTGAGATACAGAGACATAGAGACACTGAAACTCTTCGACACTGAGGCACAGAGGCACTGAGATACAGAGACATAGAGACACTGAAACTCTTCGACACTGAGACACTGTGACACAGAGACTCTGAGACACAGAGACACAGAGACACAGACTCACTGAAACACTGGGACACAAAGACACTGAGACATTGAGATCTGAGACACTGAGACACAGAGACAATGTGACACTGAATCTCTGAGACACTGATACACTGAGACACATAGACTCTGAGACACAGAGACACAAAGACACAGACTCACTGAGACACTGAGACTCTGAGACACTGTGACTCTGAGACACTGCGACACTGAGACACGGAGACATTGAGACACGGAGACACTGAGACACTGTGACACTGAGGCACAGAGACACTGAGACACAGAGACACTGAGACACTGAGACACTGAGACACAGAGACACTGAGACACAGAGACACTGAGGCACAGAGACCCTGCGACACAGAGACACTGTGACATTGAGACTCTGAGACACTGAGACACTGAGGCACAGTGATACTGAGACACAGATTCACTGAGACTCTAAGACACTGAGAAACTGAAAATCTGAGACACTGAGACACTGTGACACTGAGGCACAGAGACACTGATAAACTGAGACACAGAAACAGAGACACTGAGATTCTGAGACCCGAGACACTGAGACACAGAGACACTGGGACACAGAGACACTGAGACTCTGAGACAGTGAGACACAAAGACACTGAGGCACAGAGACACTGAGACACTGTGACACTGAGGCACAGAGACACTCAACACAGAGGCAAAGTGACACTGAGTGTCTGAGACATTGATACACTGAGACACTGAGACTCTGAGACATTGAGACACTGAGGCACAGAGAAACTGAGACACTGAGACACTGAGACACAGAGACACTGAGACACTGAGACACAGAGACACTGAGACACTGAGAGTTTGAGATATTAAGACACTGAGGCACGGATACACTGAGTCTTTGAGACACAGAGACACTGAGAGTCTGATAGACTGAAGCACTGAGGCACCAAAACACAGAGACTCTGAGATGCTGAGACTCTGAGTCTCTGAGACACTGAGATACAGAGACACAGAAACACTGAGACACTGAGGCACTGAGACACAGAGGCACTGAGACACAGAGACACAGAGACACTGAGACACAGAGACACAGACTCACTGAAACTCTGAGACACTGAGACACTGAGGCACAGAGACACAGAGACACAGAGACTCTGAGACACTGAGGCACAGAGACACTGAGGCACAGAGACACAGAGACACAGAGATACTGAAACTCTGAGACACTGAGACACTGAGACACAGAGACACAGAGACACAGAGACACAGAGACAATGTGACACTGAATCTCTGAGACACTGATACACTGAGACACAGAGACACTGTGACTCTGAGACACTGAGACACTGAGACACAGAGACACTGAGACACAGACACACTGAGACTCTGAGACGCTGAGACACAGAGACACTGTGACACAGAGACACAGAGACAGTAAGACACTGAGAGACTGATGCACAGACGCACTGAGACACTGAGACACTGAGGCACTGAGACACAGATACACATAGACACTGAGACTCTGAGACACTGAGGCACAGAGACACAGATACACATAGACACTGAGACACTGAGACACTTAAACACAGAGAGACAGAGGCACAGAGACGCTGAGACACAGAGACACTGTGACACAGAGACAGTAAGACACTGAGAGACTGAGGCACAGAGACACTCAGACACAGAGACAAAGAGACACTGAGTCTCAGAGACACTGATACACTGAGACACAGAGACACTGAGACTTTGAGACACAAAGACACTGAGGCACAGTGACACTGAGATACAGAGACATGTAGACACTGGAACTCTGAGACACTGAGACACTGAGACACAGAGACTCTGAGACACAGAGACTCAGAGACTTAGAGACACAGACTCACTGAAACTCTGAGACACTGAGACACTGGGACACAGAGACACAGAGACACTGAGACACTGTGACTCAGAGACACTTAAACACAGAGACACTGATACACTTAAACACAGAGAGACTGAGACTCTGAGACACTGAGACAATGGCACACAGAGACACTGAGACTCTGAGATACTGAGACACAGAGACACATAACCTTGAGACACTGAGACACAGAGACACTGAGACACAGAGATACTGAGACACTGAGACACTGAGACACAGAGACACTGAGACTGTGAGACACTGAGACAATGGGACACAGAGACTCTGAGACTCTGAGATACAGAGACACTGAGACTCTGAGACACAGAGATACTGAGACACTGAGACACAGAGACACTGAGACACTGAGACTCGGAGACACTGAGGCACAGAGACACTGAGACAAAGAGATACTGAGACACAGAGGCACTGAGTCTCTGAGACACTGATACATTGAGAGTCTGAGACACTGAGGCACAGAGATCGAGAAACACTGAGACAGAGAGACACTGATAATCTGAGACACTGAGACACTGTGTCATTGAGGCACAGAGACACTCAGACACAGAGAAACTGAGACACTGAGGCACCAAGACACAGAGACTCTGAGAGATTGAGACTCTGAGACTCTGAGACACTGAGACACAGTAACACAGAGACATAGAGACAATGAGGCACAGAGATACAGAGACACTGAGGCACAGAGGCACAGAGACACTGAGACACAGACACACTGAAACTCTGAGACGCTGAGACACAGAGACACTGTGACACAGAGACACAGAGACAGTAAGACACTGAGAGACTGAGGCACAGACGCACTGAGACACTGAGACACTGAGGCACTGAGACACAGATACACATAGACACTGAGACTCTGAGACACTGAGGCACAGAGACACTGAGATACAGAGACATAGAGACACTGAAACTCTGAGACACTGAGACACTGTGACACTGAGGTAGAGAAACACTGAGACACAGAGACATAGAGACACTGAAACTCTGAGACACTGAGACACTGTGACACAGAGACTCTGAGACACATAGACACAGAGACGCAGAGACACAGACTCACTGAAACTCTGAGACACTGGGAAACAGAGACACTGAGACAGAGAGACACAGAGACACTGAATCTCTGAGACACTGATACACTGAGACACAGAGTGACTTGGAAACACAGTGACACAGAGACACAGACTCACTGAAACTCTGAGACACTGAGACACTGGGACACAGAGACACTGAGACAGAGAGGCACAGATAAACTGAATCTCTGAGACACATGCACTGAGACACAGAGACACAGAGACACTGTGACTCTGAGACACTGAGACACGGAGATACTGAGACACGGAGACACTGAGACACTGTGACACTGGGGCACAGAGACACTGAGACACAGAGACACTGAGATACAGAGACACTGAGACACTGAGACACAGAGACACTGAGGCACAGTGATACTGCGACACAGATTCACTGAGACCCTAAGACACTGTGAAACGGAAAATCTGAGACACTGAGACACTGTGACACTGAGGCACAGAGACACTCAGACAGAGAGACACTGAGTCTCAGAGACACTGATAAACTGAGACACAGAGACAGAGACACTGAGACTCTGAGACCTGAGACACTGAGACACAGAGACACTGGGACACAGAGACACTGAGACTCTGAGACACTGAGACACAGAGACACTGAGGCACAGAGACAGTGAGACACTGTGACACTGAGGCACAGAGACACTGAGACACATAGACACTGAGACAATGAGACTTTGAGATATTACGACACTGAGGCACATATACACTGAGTCTCTGAGACACAGAGACACTGAGAGTCTGATAGACTGAGGCACAGAGACACTGAGACACTGAGGCACCAAGACACAGAGACTCTGAGACACTGAGGCACTGAGGCACAGAGGCTCTGAGATACAGAGACACAGAGACTCTGAGACACTGAGACACAGAGACGCAGAGACACTGAGAGACTGAGTCACAGAGACACAGAGACACTGTGACACTGTGACTCAGAGACACTTAGACACAGAGACACTGAAACACTTAAACACAGAGAGACAGAGGCACAGAGACGCTGAGACACAGAGACACTGTGACACAGAGACTGTAAGACACTAAGAGACTGAGGCACAGACGCACTGAGACACTGAGACACTGAGGCACTGAGACACAGATACACATAGGCACTGAGACTCTGAGACACTGAGGCACAGAGACACTGAGATACAGAGACATAGAGACACTGAAACTCTTCGACACTGAGGCACAGAGGCACTGAGATACAGAGACATAGAGACACTGAAACTCTTCGACACTGAGACACTGTGACACAGAGACTCTGAGACACAGAGACACAGAGACACAGACTCACTGAAACACTGGGACACAAAGACACTGAGACATTGAGATCTGAGACACTGAGACACAGAGACAATGTGACACTGAATCTCTGAGACACTGATACACTGAGACACATAGACTCTGAGACACAGAGACACAAAGACACAGACTCACTGAGACACTGAGACTCTGAGACACTGTGACTCTGAGACACTGCGACACTGAGACACGGAGACATTGAGACACGGAGACACTGAGACACTGTGACACTGAGGCACAGAGACACTGAGACACAGAGACACTGAGACACTGAGACACTGAGACACAGAGACACTGAGACACAGAGACACTGAGGCACAGAGACCCTGCGACACAGAGACACTGTGACATTGAGACTCTGAGACACTGAGACACTGAGGCACAGTGATACTGAGACACAGATTCACTGAGACTCTAAGACACTGAGAAACTGAAAATCTGAGACACTGAGACACTGTGACACTGAGGCACAGAGACACTGATAAACTGAGACACAGAAACAGAGACACTGAGATTCTGAGACCCGAGACACTGAGACACAGAGACACTGGGACACAGAGACACTGAGACTCTGAGACAGTGAGACACAAAGACACTGAGGCACAGAGACACTGAGACACTGTGACACTGAGGCACAGAGACACTCAACACAGAGGCAAAGTGACACTGAGTGTCTGAGACATTGATACACTGAGACACTGAGACTCTGAGACATTGAGACACTGAGGCACAGAGAAACTGAGACACTGAGACACTGAGACACAGAGACACTGAGACACTGAGACACAGAGACACTGAGACACTGAGAGTTTGAGATATTAAGACACTGAGGAACGGATACACTGAGTCTTTGAGACACAGAGACACTGAGAGTCTGATAGACTGAAGCACTGAGGCACCAAAACACAGAGACTCTGAGATGCTGAGACTCTGAGTCTCTGAGACACTGAGATACAGAGACACAGAAACACTGAGACACTGAGGCACTGAGACACAGAGGCACTGAGACACAGAGACACAGAGACACTGAGACACAGAGACACAGACTCACTGAAACTCTGAGACACTGAGACACTGAGGCACAGAGACACAGAGACACAGAGACTCTGAGACACTGAGGCACAGAGACACTGAGGCACAGAGACACAGAGACACAGAGATACTGAAACTCTGAGACACTGAGACACTGAGACACAGAGACACAGAGACACAGAGACACAGAGACAATGTGACACTGAATCTCTGAGACACTGATACACTGAGACACAGAGACACTGTGACTCTGAGACACTGAGACACTGAGACACAGAGACACTGAGACACAGACACACTGAGACTCTGAGACGCTGAGACACAGAGACACTGTGACACAGAGACACAGAGACAGTAAGACACTGAGAGACTGATGCACAGACGCACTGAGACACTGAGACACTGAGGCACTGAGACACAGATACACATAGACACTGAGACTCTGAGACACTGAGGCACAGAGACACAGATACACATAGACACTGAGACACTGAGACACTTAAACACAGAGAGACAGAGGCACAGAGACGCTGAGACACAGAGACACTGTGACACAGAGACAGTAAGACACTGAGAGACTGAGGCACAGAGACACTCAGACACAGAGACAAAGAGACACTGAGTCTCAGAGACACTGATACACTGAGACACAGAGACACTGAGACTTTGAGACACAAAGACACTGAGGCACAGTGACACTGAGATACAGAGACATGTAGACACTGGAACTCTGAGACACTGAGACACAGAGACTCTGAGACACAGAGACTCAGAGACTTAGAGACACAGACTCACTGAAACTCTGAGACACTGAGACACTGGGACACAGAGACACAGAGACACTGAGACACTGTGACTCAGAGACACTTAAACACAGAGACACTGATACACTTAAACACAGAGAGACTGAGACTCTGAGACACTGAGACAATGGCACACAGAGACACTGAGACTCTGAGATACTGAGACACAGAGACACATAACCTTGAGACACTGAGACACAGAGACACTGAGACACAGAGATACTGAGACACTGAGACACTGAGACACAGAGACACTGAGACTGTGAGACACTGAGACAATGGGACACAGAGACTCTGAGACTCTGAGATACAGAGACACTGAGACTCTGAGACACAGAGATACTGAGACACTGAGACACTGAGACACAGAGACACTGAGACACTGAGACTCGGAGACACTGAGGCACAGAGACACTGACACAAAGAGATACTGAGACACAGAGGCACTGAGTCTCTGAGACACTGATACATTGAGAGTCTGAGACACTGAGGCACAGAGATCGAGAAACACTGAGACAGAGAGACACTGATAATCTGAGACACTGAGACACTGTGTCATTGAGGCACAGAGACACTCAGACACAGAGAAACTGAGACACTGAGGCACCAAGACACAGAGACTCTGAGAGATTGAGACTCTGAGACTCTGAGACACTGAGACACAGTAACACAGAGACATAGAGACAATGAGGCACAGAGATACAGAGACACTGAGGCACAGAGGCACAGAGACACTGAGACACAGACACACTGAAACTCTGAGACGCTGAGACACAGAGACACTGTGACACAGAGACACAGAGACAGTAAGACACTGAGAGACTGAGGCACAGACGCACTGAGACACTGAGACACTGAGGCACTGAGACACAGATACACATAGACACTGAGACTCTGAGACACTGAGGCACAGAGACACTGAGATACAGAGACATAGAGACACTGAAACTCTGAGACACTGAGACACTGTGACACTGAGGTAGAGAAACACTGAGACACAGAGACATAGAGACACTGAAACTCTGAGACACTGAGACACTGTGACACAGAGACTCTGAGACACATAGACACAGAGACGCAGAGACACAGACTCACTGAAACTCTGAGACACTGGGAAACAGAGACACTGAGACAGAGAGACACAGAGACACTGAATCTCTGAGACACTGATACACTGAGACACAGAGTGACTTGGAAACACAGTGACACAGAGACACAGACTCACTGAAACTCTGAGACACTGAGACACTGGGACACAGAGACACTGAGACAGAGAGGCACAGATAAACTGAATCTCTGAGACACTGATGCACTGAGACACAGAGACACAGAGACACTGTGACTCTGAGACACTGAGACACTGAGACACGGAAATACTGAGACACGGAGACACTGAGACACTGTGACACTGAGGCACAGTGATACTGCGACACAGATTCACTGAGACCCTAAGACACTGTGAAACGGAAAATCTGAGACACTGAGACACTGTGACACTGAGGCACAGAGACACTCAGACAGAGAGACACTGAGTCTCAGAGATACTGATAAACTGAGACACAGAGACAGAGACACTGAGACTCTGAGACCTGAGACACTGAGACACTGATAAACTGAGACACTGGGACACAGAGACACTGAGACTCTGAGACACAGAGACACTGAGACTCTGAGACGCTGAGACGCTGAGACACAGAGGCGCTGTGACACAGAGACAGTAAGACACTAATAAACTGAGGCACAGAGACACTGAAACACTGAGACACTGAGGCACTGAGACACAGATACACATAGACACTGAGACTCTGAGACACTGAGGCAGAGAAACACTGAGACACAGAGACATAGAGACACTGAAATTCTCAGACACTGAGACACTGTGACACAGAGATTCTGAGACACATAGACACAGAGACACAGAGACACAGACTCACTGAAACTCTGAGACACTGAGACACTGGGAAACAGAGACACTGAGACAGAGAGACACAGAGACACTGAATCTCTGTGACACTGATACTCTGAGACACAGAGATACTGCGACACTGAGACACTGAGACACTGAGACACAGAGACACTGAGACACTGAGACTCGGAGACACTGAGGCACAGAGACACTGAGACAAAGAGATACTGAGACACAGAGGCACTGAGTCTCTGAGACACTGATACATTGAGAGTCTGAGACACTGAGGCACAGAGATCGAGAATCACTGAGACAGAGAGACACTGATAATCTGAGACACTGAGACACTGTGTCATTGAGGCACAGAGACACTCAGACACAGAGAAACTGAGACACTGAGGCACCAAGACACAGAGACTCTGAGAGATTGAGACTCTGAGACTCTGAGACACTGAGACACAGTAACACAGAGACATAGAGACAATGAGGCACAGAGATACAGAGACACTGAGGCACAGAGGCACAGAGACACTGAGACACAGACACACCGAGACTCTGAGACGCTGAGACACAGAGACACTGTGACACAGAGACACAGAGTCAGTAAGACACTGAGAGACTGAGGCACAGACGCACTGAGACACTGAGACACTGAGGCACTGAGACACAGATACACATAGACACTGAGACTCTGAGACACTGAGGCACAGAGACACTGAGATACAGAGACATAGAGACACTGAAACTCTTCGACACTGAGACACTGTGACACAGAGACACTGAGACTCTGAGACACAGAGATACTGAGAGACTGAGTCACTGAGACACAGAGACACTGAGACACTGAGACTCGGAGACACTGAGGCACAGAGACACTGAGACAAAGAGATACTAAGACACAGAGGCACTGAGTCTCTGAGACACTGATACATTGAGAGTCTGAGACACTGAGGCACAGAGATAGCGAATCACTGAGACAGAGAGACACTGATAATCTGAGACACTGAGACACTGTGTCATTGAGGCACAGAGACACTCAGACACAGAGAAACTGAGACACTGAGGCACCAAGACACAGAGACTCTGAGAGATTGAGACTCTGAGACTCTGAAACACTGAGACACAGTAACACAGAGACATAGAGACAATGAGGCACAGAGATACAGAGACACTGAGGCACAGAGGCACAGAGACACTGAGACACAGAGACACTGAGACTCTGAGACGCTGAGACACAGAGACACTGTGACACAGAGACACAGAGACAGTAAGACACTAAGAAACTGAGGCACAGAGACACTGAAACACTGAGACACTGAGGCACTGAGACACAGATACACATAGACACTGAGACTCTGAGACACTGAGGCAGAGAAACACTGAGACACAGAGACATAGAGACACTGAAACTCTGAGACACTTAGACACTGTGACACAGAGACTCTGAGACACATAGACACAGAGACACAGAGACACAGACTCACTGAAACTCTGAGACACTGAGACACTGGGAAACAGAGACACTGAGACAGAGAGACACAGAGACACTGAATCTCTGAGACACTGATACACTGAGACACAGAGTGACTTGGAAACACAGTGACACAGAGACACAGACTCACTGAAACTCTGAGACACTGAGACACTGTGACTCTGAGACACTGAGACACAGAGACACTGAGACACTGAGACCCTGTGACACTGAGGCACAGAGACACTCAGACACAGAGACAAAGAGACACTGAGTCTCAGAGACACTGATACACTGAGACACAGAGACACTGAGACTTTGAGACACAAAGACACTGAGGCACAGTGACACTGAGATACAGAGACATGTAGACACTGAAACTCTGAGACACTGAGACACATAGACTCTGAGACACAGAGACACAGAGACACAGACTCACTGAAACTCTGAGACACTGAGACACTGGGACTCTGAGACACTGTGACTCTGAGACACTGCGACACTGAGACACGGAGACATTGAGACACGGAGACACTGAGACACTGTGACACTGAGGCACAGAGACACTGAGACACAGAGACACTGAGACACTGAGACACTGAGACTCAGAGACACTGAGACACAGAGACACTGAGGCACAGAGACCCTGCGACACAGAGACACTGTGACATTGAGACTCTGAGACACTGAGACACTGAGGCACAGTGATACTGAGACACAGATTCACTGAGACTCTAAGACACTGAGAAACTGAAAATCTGAGACACTGAGACACTGTGACACTGAGGCACAGAGACACTCAGACAGTTAGACACTGAGTCTCAGAGACACTGATAAACTGAGACACAGAAACAGAGACACTGAGATTCTGAGACCCGAGACACTGAGACACAGAGACACTGGGACACAGAGACACTGAGACTCTGAGACAGTGAGACACAAAGACACTGAGGCACAGAGACACTGAGACACTGTGACACTGAGGCACAGAGACACTCAACACAGAGGCAAAGTGACACTGAGTGTCTGATACATTGATACACTGAGACACTGAGACTCTGAGACATTGAGACACTGAGGCACAGAGAAACTGAGACACTGAGACACAGAGACACTGAGACACTGAGACACTGAGACACAGAGACACTGAGACACTGAGACTTTGAGATATTAAGACACTGAGGCACGGATACACTGAGTCTCTGAGACACAGAGACACTGAGAGACTGATAGACTGAAGCACTGAGGCACCAAGACACAGAGACTCTGAGACGCTGAGACTCTGAGTCTCTGAGACACTGAGATACAGAGACACAGAAACACTGAGACACTGAGGCACTGAGACACAGAGGCACTGAGACACAGAGACACAGAGACACTGAGACACAGAGACACAGACTCACTGAAACTCTGAGACACTGAGGCACAGAGACACTGAGACACAGAGACTCTGATACACAGAGACACAGAGACTCTGAGACGCTGAGACTCTGAGACACTGAGGCACAGAGACACAGAGACACAGAGACACAGAGATACTGAAACTCTGAGACACTGAGACACTGAGACACAGAGACACAGAGACAATGTGACACTGAATCTCTGAGACACTGATACACTGAGACACAGAGACACTGTGACTCTGAGACACTGAGACACTGAGACACAGAGACACTGAGACACAGACACACTGAGACTCTGAGACGCTGAGACACAGAGACACTGTGACACAGAGACACAGAGACAGTAAGACACTGAGAGACTGAGGCACAGACGCACTGAGACACTGAGAAACTGAGGCACTGAGACACAGAGACACTTAAACACAGAGAGACAGAGGCACAGAGACGCTGAGACACAGAGACACTGTAACACAGAGACAGTTAGACACTGAGAGACTGTGACACTGAGGCACAGAGACACTCAGACACAGAGACAAAGAGACACTGAGTCTCAGAGACACTGATACACTGAGACACAGAGACACTGAGACTTTGAGACACAAAGACACTGAGGCACAGTGACACTGAGATACAGAGACATGTAGACACTGAAACTCTGAGACACTGAGACACTGAGACACAGAGACTCTGAGACACAGAGACACAGAGACTTAGAGACACAGACTCACTGAATCTCTGAGACACTGAGACACTGGGACACAGAGACACAGAGACACTGTGACTCAGAGACACTTAAACACAGAGACACTGATACACTTAAACACAGAGAGACTGAGACTCTGAGACACTGAGACAATGGCACAAGGAGACACTGAGACTCTGAGATACTGAGACACAGAGACACATAACCTTGAGACACTGAGACACAGAGACACTGAGACACAGAGATACTGAGACACTGAGACACAGAGACACTGAGACTGTGAGACACTGAGACAATGGGACACAGAGACTCTGAGACTCTGAGATACAGAGACACTGAGACTCTGAGACACAGAGATACTGAGACACTGAGACACTGAGACACAGAGACACTGAGACACTGAGACTCGGAGACACTGAGGCACAGAGACACTGAGACAAAGAGATACTGTGACACAGAGGCACTGAGTCTCTGAGACACTGATACATTGAGAGTCTGAGACACTGAGGCACAGAGATCGAGAAACACTGAGACAGAGAGACACTGATAATCTGAGACACTGAGACACTGTGTCATTGAGGCACAGAGACACTCAGACACAGAGAAACTGAGACACTGAGGCACCAAGACACAGAGACTCTGAGAGATTGAGACTCTGAGACTCTGAGACACTGAGACACAGTAACACAGAGACATAGAGACAATGAGGCACAGAGATACAGAGACACTGAGGCACAGAGGCACTGAGACACTGAGACACAGACACACTGAGACTCTGAGACGCTGAGACACAGAGACACTGTGACACAGAGACACAGAGACAGTAAGACACTGAGAGACTGAGGCACAGACACACTGAGACACTGAGACACTGAGGCACTGAGACACAGATACACATAGACACTGAGACTCTGAGACACTGAGGCACAGAGACACTGAGATACAGAGACATAGAGACACTGAAACTCTTCGACACTGAGACACTGTGACACTGAGGCAGAGAAACACTGAGACACAGAGACATAGAGACACTGAAACTCTTCGACACTGAGACACTGTGACACAGAGACTCTGAGACACATAGACACAGAGACATAGAGACACAGACTCACTGAAACTCTGAGACACTGAGACACTGGGAAACAGAGACACTGAGACAGAGAGACACAGAGACACTGAATCTCTGAGACACTGATACACTGAGACACAGAGTGACTTGGAAACACAGTGACACAGAGACACTGAGACAGAGAGGCACAGATAAACTGAATCTCTGAGACACTGATGCACTGAGACACAGAGACACTGTGACTCTGAGACACTGAGACACTGAGACACGGAGATACTGAGACACGGAGACACTGAGACACTGTGACACTGGGGCACAGAGGCACTGAGACACAGAGACACTGAGATACAGAGACACTGAGACACTGAGACACAGAGACAGAGACACTGAGACTCTGAGACCTGTGAAACGGAAAATCTGAGACACTGAGACACTGTGACACTGAGGCACAGAGACACTCAGACAGAGAGACACTGAGTCTCAGAGACACTGATAAACTGAGACACAGAGACAGAGACACTGAGACTCTGAGACCTGAGACACTGAGACACAGAGACACAGAGACACTGGGACACAGATACACTGAGACTCTGAGACACTGAGGCACAGAGACAGTGAGACACTGTGACACTGAGGCACAGAGACACTGAGACACATAGACACTGAGACAATGCGACTTTGAGATATTACGACACTGAGGCACATATACACTGAGTCTCTGAGACACAGAGACACTGAGAGTCTGATAGACTGAGGCACAGAGACACTGAGACACTGAGGCACCAAGACACAGAGACTCTGAGACACTGAGGCACTGAGGCACAGAGGCTCTGAGATACAGAGACACAGAGACTCTGAGACACTGAGACACAGAGACACAGAGACCCAGAGACACTGAGAGACTGAGTCACAGAGACACAGAGACACTGAGACACTGACTCAGAGACACTTAGACACAGAGACACTGAGACACTTAAACACAGAGAGACAGAGGCACAGAGACGCTGAGACACAGAGACACTGTGACACAGAGACAGTAAGACACTGAGAGACTGAGGCACAGACACACTGAGACACTGAGACACTGAGGCACTGAGACACAGATACACATAGACACTGAGACTCTGAGACACTGAGGCACAGAGACACTGAGATACAGAGACATAGAGACACTGAAACTCTTCGACACTGAGGCACTGAGACACTGAGATACAGAGACATAGAGACACTGAAACTCTTCGACACTGAGACACTGTGACACTGTGACACAGAGACTCTGAGACACAGAGACACAGACTCACTGAAACTCTGAGACACTGAGACACTGGGACACAAAGACACTGAGACATTGAGACTCTGAGACACTGAGACACAGAGACACAGAGACAATGTGACACTGAATCTCTGAGACAATGATACACTGAGACACAGAGACACTGTGACCCTGAGACACTGAGACACAGAGACACAGAGACACTGAGACACAGACTCACTGAAACTCTGAGACACTGGGACACAGAGTCACTGAGACAGAGAGACACAGAGACACTGAATCTCTGAGACACTGATACACTGAGACACAGAGACACTGTGACTCTGAGACACTGAGACACAGAGACACTGAGACACTGAGACCCTGTGACACTGAGGCACAGAGACACTCAGACACAGAGACAAAGAGACACTGAGTCTCAGAGACACTGATACACTGAGACACAGAGACACTGAGACTTTGAGACACAAAGACACTGATGCACAGTGACACTGAGATACAGAGACATGTAGACACTGAAACTCTGAGACACTGAGACACTGAGACACATAGACTCTGAGACACAGAGACACAGACTCACTGAAACTCTGTGACACTGTGACACTGGGACACAGAGACACTGAGACAGAGAGGCACAGATGCACTGAATCTCTGAGACACTGATGCACTGAGACTCTGAGACACTGTGACTCTGAGACACTGCGACACTGAGACACGGAGACATTGAGACACGGAGACACTGAGACACTGTGACACTGAGGCACAGAGACACTGAGACACAGAGACACTGAGACACAGAGACACTGAGGCACAGAGACCCTGCGACACAGAGACACTGAGGCACAGAGACCCTGCGACACAGAGACACTGTGACATTGAGACTCTGAGACACTGAGACACTGAGGCACAGTGATACTGAGACACAGATTCACTGAGACTCTAAGACACTGAGAAACTGAAAATATGAGACACTGAGACACTGTGACACTGAGGCACAGAGACACTCAGACAGTTAGACACTGAGTCTCAGAGACACTGAGAAACTGAGACACAGAAACAGAGACACTGAGATTCTGAGACACAGAGACACTGGGACACAGAGACACTGAGACTCTGAGACAGTGAGACACAAAGACACTGAGGCACAGAGACACTGAGACACTGTGACACTGAGGCACAGAGACACTCAACACAGAGGCAAAGTGACACTGAGTGTCTGAGACATTGATACACTGAGACACTGAGACTCTGAGACATTGAGACACTGAGGCACAGAAAAACTGAGACACTGAGACACTGAGACACAGAGACACTGAGACACTGAGACACAGAGACACTGAGACACTGAGACTTTGAGATATTAAGACACTGAGGCACGGATACACTGAGTCTCTGAGACACAGAGACACTGAGACACTGAGAGTCTGATAGACTGAGGCACTGAGGCACCAAGACACAGAAACTCTGAGACGCTGAGACTCTGAGTCTCTGAGTCTCTGAGACACTGAGATACAGAGACACAGAAACACTGAGACACTGAGGCACTGAGACACAGAGGCACTGAGACACAGAGACACAGAGACACTGAGACACAGAGACACAGACTCACTGAAGCTCTGAGACACTGAGGCACAGAGACACTGAGACACAGAGACTCCGATACACAGAGACTCTGAGACGCTGAGACTCTGAGACACTGAGGCACAGAGACACTGAGGCACAGAGACACAGAGACACAGAGATACTGAAACTCTGATACACTGAGACACAGAGACACAGAGACAATGTGACACTGAATCTCTGAGACACTGATACACTGAGACACAGAGACACTGTGACTCTGAGACACTGAGACACTGAGACACAGAGACACAGAGACACAGACTCACTGAAACTCTGAGACACTGGGACACAGAGTCACTGAGACAGAGAGACACAGAGACACTGAATCTCTGAGACACTGATACACTGAGACACAGAGACACTGTGACTCTGAGACACTGAGACACAGAGACACTGAGACTCTGTGACACTGAGGCACAGAGACACTCAGACACAGAGACAAAGAGACACTGAGTCTCAGAGACACTGATACACTGAGACACAGAGACACTGTGACTCTGAGACACTGAGACACGGAGATACTGAGACACGGAGACACTGAGACACTGTGACACTGAGGCACAGTGATACTGCGACACAGATTCACTGAGACCCTAAGACACTGTGAAACGGAAAATCTGAGACACTGAGACACTGTGACACTGAGGCACAGAGACACTCAGACAGAGTGACACTGAGTCTCAGAGACACTGATAAACTGAGACACAGAGACAGAGACACTGAGACTCTGAGACCTGAGACACTGAGACACTGATACACTGAGACACTGGGACACAGAGACATTGAGACTCTGAGACACAGAGACACTGAGACTCTGAGACGCTGAGACACAGAGGCGCTGTGACACAGATACAGTAAGACACTAATAAACTGAGGCACAGAGACACTGAAACACTGAGACACTGAGACACTGAGGCACTGAGACACAGATACA
Organism: Prionace glauca; assembly: GCA_037974335.1. Classification (NCBI taxonomy): domain Eukaryota; kingdom Metazoa; phylum Chordata; class Chondrichthyes; order Carcharhiniformes; family Carcharhinidae; genus Prionace; species Prionace glauca. Next base: position 53,771 of record JBBMRE010000187.1, read on the forward strand.
CATAGACACTGAGACTCTGAGACACTGAGGCAGAGAAACACTGAGACACAGAGACATAGAGACACTGAAACTCTCAGACACTGTGACACAGAGACTCTGAGACACATAGACACAGAGACACAGAGACACAGACTCACTGAAACTCTGAGACACTGAGACACTGGGAAACAGAGACACTGAGACAGAGAGACACAGAAACACTGAATCTCTGAGACACTGATACACTGAGACACAGAGTGACTTGGAAACACAGTGACACAGAGACACTGAGACAGAGAGGCACAGATAAACTGAATCTCGGAGACACTGATGCACTGAGACACAGAGACACAGAGACACTGTGACTCTGAGACACTGAGACACTGAGACACGGAGATACTGAGACACGGAGACACTGAGTCACTGTGACACTGGGGCACAGAGACACTGAGACACAGAGACACTGAGATACAGAAACACTGAGACACTGAGACACAGAGACAGAGACACTGAGACTCTGAGACCTGTGAAACGGAAAATCTGAGACACTGAGACACTGTGACACTGAGGCACAGAGACACTCAGACAGAGAGACACTGAGTCTCAGAGACACTGATAAACTGAGACACAGAGACAGAGACACTGAGACTCTGAGACCTGAGACACTGAGACACAGAGACACAGAGACACTGGGACACAGAGACACTGAGACTCTGAGATACTGAGACACAGAGACACATAACCTTGAGACACTGAGACACAGAGACACTGAGACACAGAGATACTGAGACACTGAGACACAGAGACACTGAGACTGTGAGACACTGAGACAATGGGACACAGAGACTCTGAGACTCTGAGATACAGAGACACTGAGACTCTGAGACACTGGGACACAGAGACACAGAGACACTGTGACTCAGAGACACTTAAACACAGAGACACTGATACACTTAAACACAGCGAGACTGAGACTCTGAGACACTGAGACAATGGCACAAGGAGACACTGAGACTCTGAGATACTGAGACACAGAGACACATAACCTTGAGACACTGAGACACAGAGACACTGAGACACAGAGATACTGAGACACTGAGACACAGAGACACTGAGACTGTGAGACACTGAGACAATGGGACACAGAGACTCTGAGACTCTGAGATACAGAGACACTGAGACTCTGAGACACAGAGATACTGAGACACTGAGACACTGAGACACAGAGACACTGAGACACTGAGACTCGGAGACACTGAGGCGCAGAGACACTGAGACAAAGAGATACTGTGACACAGAGGCACTGAGTCTCTGAGACACTGATACATTGAGAGTCTGAGACACTGAGGCACAGAGATCGAGAAACACTGAGACAGAGAGACACTGATAATCTGAGACACTGAGACACTGTGTCATTGAGGCACAGAGACACTCAGACACAGAGAAACTGAGACACTGAGGCACCAAGACACAGAGACTCTGAGAGATTGAGACTCTGAGACTCTGAGACACTGAGACACAGTAACACAGAGACATAGAGACAATGAGGCACAGAGATACAGAGACACTGAGGCACAGAGGCACTGAGACACTGAGACACAGACACACTGAGACTCTGAGACGCTGAGACACAGAGACACTGTGACACAGAGACACAGAGACAGTAAGACACTGAGAGACTGAGGCACAGACACACTGAGACACTGCGACACTGAGGCACTGAGACACAGATACACATAGACACTGAGACTCTGAGACACTGAGGCACAGAGACACTGAGATACAGAGACATAGAGACACTGAAACTCTTCGACACTGAGACACTGTGACACTGAGGCAGAGAAACACTGAGACACAGAGACATAGAGACACTGAAACTCTTCGACACTGAGACACTGTGACACAGAGACTCTGAGACACATAGACACAGAGACATAGAGACACAGACTCACTGAAACTCTGAGACACTGGGAAACAGAGACACTGAGACAGAGAGACACAGAGACACTGAATCTCTGAGACACTGATACACTGAGACACAGAGTGACTTGGAAACACAGTGACACAGAGACACTGAGACAGAGAGGCACAGATAAACTGAATCTCTGAGACACTGATGCACTGAGACACAGAGACACTGTGACTCTGAGACACTGAGACACTGAGACACGGAGATACTGAGACACGGAGACACTGAGACACTGTGACACTGGGGCACAGAGACACTGAGACACAGAGACACTGAGATACAGAGACACTGAGACACTGAGACACAGAGACAGAGACACTGAGACTCTGAGACCTGTGAAACGGAAAATCTGAGACACTGAGACACTGTGACACTGAGGCACAGAGACACTCAGACAGAGAGACACTGAGTCTCAGAGACACTGATAAACTGAGACACAGAGACAGAGACACTGAGACTCTGAGACCTGAGACACTGAGACACAGAGACACAGAGACACTGGGACACAGACACACTGAGACTCTGAGACACTGAGACACTGAGGCACAGAGACAGTGAGACACTGTGACACTGAGGCACAGAGACACTGAGACACATAGACACTGAGACAATGCGACTTTGAGATATTACGACACTGAGGCACATATACACTGAGTCTCTGAGACACAGAGACACTGAGAGTCTGATAGACTGAGGCACAGAGACACTGAGACACTGAGGCACCAAGACACAGAGACTCTGAGACACTGAGGCACTGAGGCACAGAGGCTCTGAGATACAGAGACACAGAGACTCTGAGACACTGAGACACAGAGACACAGAGACCCAGAGACACTGAGAGACTGAGTCACAGAGACACAGAGACACTGAGACACTGTGACTCAGAGACACTTAGACACAGAGACACTGAGACACTTAAACACAGAGAGACAGAGGCACAGAGACGCTGAGACACAGAGACACTGTGACACAGAGACAGTAAGACACTGAGAGACTGAGGCACAGACACACTGAGACACTGAGACACTGAGGCACTGAGACACAGATACACATAGACACTGAGACTCTGAGACACTGAGGCACAGAGACACTGAGATACAGAGACATAGAGACACTGAAACTCTTCGACACTGAGGCACTGAGACACTGAGATACAGAGACATAGAGACACTGAAACTCTTCGACACTGAGACACTGTGACACTGTGACACAGAGACTCTGAGACACAGAGACACAGACTCACTGAAACTCTGAGACACTGAGACACTGGGACACAAAGACACTGAGACATTGAGACTCTGAGACACTGAGACACAGAGACACAGAGACAATGTGACACTGAATCTCTGAGACAATGATACACTGAGACACAGAGACACTGTGACCCTGAGACACTGAGACACAGAGACACAGAGACACTGAGACACAGACTCACTGAAACTCTGAGACACTGGGACACAGAGTCACTGAGACAGAGAGACACAGAGACACTGAATCTCTGAGACACTGATACACTGAGACACAGAGACACTGTGACTCTGAGACACTGAGACACAGAGACACAGAGACAGTAAGACACTAAGAAACTGAGGCACAGAGACACTGAAACACTGAGACACTGAGGCACTGAGACACAGATACACATAGACACTGAGACTCTGAGACACTGAGGCAGAGAAACACTGAGACACAGAGACATAGAAACACTGAAACTCTGAGACACTTAGACACTGTGACACAGAGACTCTGAGACACATAGACACAGAGACACAGACTCACTGAAACTCTGAGACACTGAGACACTGGGAAACAGAGACACTGAGACAGAGAGACACAGAGACACTGAATCTCTGAGACACTGATACACTGAGACACAGAGTGACTTGGAAACACAGTGACACAGAGACACAGACTCACTGAAACTCTGAGACACTGAGACACTGTGACTCTGAGACACTGAGACACAGAGACACTGAGACACTGAGACCCTGTGACACTGAGGCACAGAGACACTCAGACACAGAGACAAAGAGACACTGAGTCTCAGAGACACTGATACACTGAGACACAGAGACACTGAGACTTTGAGACACAAAGACACTGAGGCACAGTGACACTGAGATACAGAGACATGTAGACACTGAAACTCTGAGACACTGAGACACTGAGACACATAGACTCTGAGACACAGAGACACAGAGACACAGACTCACTGAAACTCTGAGACACTGAGACACTGGGACTCTGAGACACTGTGACTCTGAGACACTGCGACACTGAGACACGGAGACATTGAGACACGGAGACACTGAGACACTGTGACACTGAGGCACAGAGACACTGAGACACAGAGACACTGAGACACTGAGACACTGAGACTCAGAGACACTGAGACACAGAGACACTGAGGCACAGAGACCCTGCGACACAGAGACACTGTGACATTGAGACTCTGAGACACTGAGACACTGAGGCACAGTGATACTGAGACACAGATTCACTGAGACTCTAAGACACTGAGAAACTGAAAATCTGAGACACTGAGACACTGTGACACTGAGGCACAGAGACACTCAGACAGTTAGACACTGAGTCTCAGAGACACTGATAAACTGAGACACAGAAACAGAGACACTGAGATTCTGAGACCCGAGACACTGAGACACAGAGACACTGGGACACAGAGACACTGAGACTCTGAGACAGTGAGACACAAAGACACTGAGGCACAGAGACACTGAGACACTGTGACACTGAGGCACAGAGACACTCAACACAGAGGCAAAGTGACACTGAGTGTCTGATACATTGATACACTGAGACACTGAGACTCTGAGACATTGAGACACTGAGGCACAGAGAAACTGAGACACTGAGACACAGAGACACTGAGACACTGAGACACTGAGACACTGAGACACTGAGACTTTGAGATATTAAGACACTGAGGCACGGATACACTGAGTCTCTGAGACACAGAGACACTGAGAGACTGATAGACTGAAGCACTGAGGCACCAAGACACAGAGACTCTGAGACGCTGAGACTCTGAGTCTCTGAGACACTGAGATACAGAGACACAGAAACACTGAGACACTGAGGCACTGAGACACAGAGGCACTGAGACACAGAGACACAGAGACACAGAGACACTGAGACACAGAGACACAGACTCACTGAAACTCTGAGACACTGAGACACTGAGGCACAGAGACACTGAGACACAGAGACTCTGATACACAGAGACACAGAGACTCTGAGACGCTGAGACTCTGAGACACTGAGGCACAGAGACACAGAGACACAGAGACACAGAGATACTGAAACTCTGAGACACTGAGACACTGAGACACAGAGACACAGAGACAATGTGACACTGAATCTCTGAGACACTGATACACTGAGACACAGAGACACTGTGACTCTGAGACACTGAGACACTGAGACACAGAGACACTGAGACACAGACACACTGAGACTCTGAGACGCTGAGACACAGAGACACTGTGACACAGAGACACAGAGACAGTAAGACACTGAGAGACTGAGGCACAGACGCACTGAGACACTGAGAAACTGAGGCACTGAGACACAGATACACATAGACACTGAGACACTGAGACACTTAAACACAGAGAGACAGAGGCACAGAGACGCTGAGACACAGAGACACTGTAACACAGAGACAGTAAGACACTGAGAGACTGTGACACTGAGGCACAGAGACACTCAGACACAGAGACAAAGAGACACTGAGTCTCAGAGACACTGATACACTGAGACACAGAGACACTGAGACTTTGAGACACAAAGACACTGAGGCACAGTGACACTGAGATACAGAGACATGTAGACACTGAAACTCTGAGACACTGAGACACTGAGACACAGAGACTCTGAGACACAGAGACACAGAGACTTAGAGACACAGACTCACTGAATCTCTGAGACACTGAGACACTGGGACACAGAGACACAGAGACACTGTGACTCAGAGACACTTAAACACAGAGACACTGATACACTTAAACACAGCGAGACTGAGACTCTGAGACACTGAGACAATGGCACAAGGAGACACTGAGACTCTGAGATACTGAGACACAGAGACACATAACCTTGAGACACTGAGACACAGAGACACTGAGACACAGAGATACTGAGACACTGAGACACAGAGACACTGAGACTGTGAGACACTGAGACAATGGGACACAGAGACTCTGAGACTCTGAGATACAGAGACACTGAGACTCTGAGACACAGAGATACTGAGACACTGAGACACTGAGACACAGAGACACTGAGACACTGAGACTCGGAGACACTGAGGCACAGAGACACTGAGACAAAGAGATACTGTGACACAGAGGCACTGAGTCTCTGAGACACTGATACATTGAGAGTCTGAGACACTGAGGCACAGAGATCGAGAAACACTGAGACAGAGAGACACTGATAATCTGAGACACTGAGACACTGTGTCATTGAGGCACAGAGACACTCAGACACAGAGAAACTGAGACACTGAGGCACCAAGACACAGAGACTCTGAGAGATTGAGACTCTGAGACTCTGAGACACTGAGACACAGTAACACAGAGACATAGAGACAATGAGGCACAGAGATACAGAGACACTGAGGCACAGAGGCACTGAGACACTGAGACACAGACACACTGAGACTCTGAGACGCTGAGACACAGAGACACTGTGACACAGAGACACAGAGACAGTAAGACACTGAGAGACTGAGGCACAGACACACTGAGACACTGAGACACTGAGGCACTGAGACACAGATACACATAGACACTGAGACTCTGAGACACTGAGGCACAGAGACACTGAGATACAGAGACATAGAGACACTGAAACTCTTCGACACTGAGACACTGTGACACTGAGGCAGAGAAACACTGAGACACAGAGACATAGAGACACTGAAACTCTTCGACACTGAGACACTGTGACACAGAGACTCTGAGACACATAGACACAGAGACATAGAGACACAGACTCACTGAAACTCTGAGACACTGAGACACTGGGAAACAGAGACACTGAGACAGAGAGACACAGAGACACTGAATCTCTGAGACACTGATACACTGAGACACAGAGTGACTTGGAAACACAGTGACACAGAGACACTGAGACAGAGAGGCACAGATAAACTGAATCTCTGAGACACTGATGCACTGAGACACAGAGACACTGTGACTCTGAGACACTGAGACACTGAGACACGGAGATACTGAGACACGGAGACACTGAGACACTGTGACACTGGGGCACAGAGACACTGAGACACAGAGACACTGAGATACAGAGACACTGAGACACTGAGACACAGAGACAGAGACACTGAGACTCTGAGACCTGTGAAACGGAAAATCTGAGACACTGAGACACTGTGACACTGAGGCACAGAGACACTCAGACAGAGAGACACTGAGTCTCAGAGACACTGATAAACTGAGACACAGAGACAGAGACACTGAGACTCTGAGACCTGAGACACTGAGACACAGAGACACAGAGACACTGGGACACAGATACACTGAGACTCTGAGACACTGAGACACTGAGGCACAGAGACAGTGAGACACTGTGACACTGAGGCACAGAGACACTGAGACACATAGACACTGAGACAATGCGACTTTGAGATATTACGACACTGAGGCACATATACACTGAGTCTCTGAGACACAGAGACACTGAGAGTCTGATAGACTGAGGCACAGAGACACTGAGACACTGAGGCACCAAGACACAGAGACTCTGAGACACTGAGGCACTGAGGCACAGAGGCTCTGAGATACAGAGACACAGAGACTCTGAGACACTGAGACACAGAGACACAGAGTCCCAGAGACACTGAGAGACTGAGTCACAGAGACACAGAGACACTGAGACACTGACTCAGAGACACTTAGACACAGAGACACTGAGACACTTAAACACAGAGAGACAGAGGCACAGAGACGCTGAGACACAGAGACACTGTGACACAGAGACAGTAAGACACTGAGAGACTGAGGCACAGACACACTGAGACACTGAGACACTGAGGCACTGAGACACAGATACACATAGACACTGAGACTCTGAGACACTGAGGCACAGAGACACTGAGATACAGAGACATAGAGACACTGAAACTCTTCGACACTGAGGCACTGAGACACTGAGATACAGAGACATAGAGACACTGAAACTCTTTGACACTGAGACACTGTGACACTGTGACACAGAGACTCTGAGACACAGAGACACAGACTCACTGAAACTCTGAGACACTGAGACACTGGGACACAAAGACACTGAGACATTGAGACTCTGAGACACTGAGACACAGAGACACAGAGACAATGTGACACTGAATCTCTGAGACAATGATACACTGAGACACAGAGACACTGTGACCCTGAGACACTGAGACACAGAGACACAGAGACACTGAGACACAGACTCACTGAAACTCTGAGACACTGGGACACAGAGTCACTGAGACAGAGAGACACAGAGACACTGAATCTCTGAGACACTGATACACTGAGACACAGAGACACTGTGACTCTGAGACACTGAGACACAGAGACACAGAGACAGTAAGACACTAAGAAACTGAGGCACAGAGACACTGAAACACTGAGACACTGAGGCACTGAGACACAGATACACATAGACACTGAGACTCTGAGACACTGAGGCAGAGAAACACTGAGACACAGAGACATAGAGACACTGAAACTCTGAGACACTTAGACACTGTGACACAGAGACTCTGAGACACATAGACACAGAGACACAGACTCACTGAAACTCTGAGACACTGAGACACTGGGAAACAGAGACACTGAGACAGAGAGACACAGAGACACTGAATCTCTGAGACACTGATACACTGAGACACAGAGTGACTTGGAAACACAGTGACACAGAGACACAGACTCACTGAAACTCTGAGACACTGAGACACTGGGACACAGAGACACTGAGACAGAGAGGCACAGATAAACTGAATCTCTGAGACACTGATGCACTGAGACACAGAGACACAGAGACACTGTGACTCTGAGACACTGAGACACTGAGACACGGAAATACTGAGACACGGAGACACTGAGACACTGTGACACTGAGGCACAGTGAGACTGCGACACAGATTCACTGAGACCCTAAGACACTGTGAAACGGAAAATCTGAGACACTGAGACACTGTGACACTGAGGCACAGAGACACTCAGACAGAGAGACACTGAGTCTCAGAGACACTGATAAACTGAGACACAGAGACAGAGACACTGAGACTCTGAGACCTGAGACACTGAGACACTGATACACTGAGACACTGGGACACAGAGACACTGAGACTCTGAGACACAGAGACACTGAGACTCTGAGACGCTGAGACACAGAGGCGCTGTGACACAGAGACAGTAAGACACTAATAAACTGAGGCACAGAGACACTGAAACACTGCGACACTGAGGCACTGAGACACAGATACACATAGACACTGAGACTCTGAGACACTGAGGCAGAGAAACACTGAGACACAGAGACATAGAGACACTGAAACTCAGACACTGAGACACTGTGACACAGAGACTCTGAGACTAATAGACACAGAGACACAGAGACACAGACTCACTGAAACTCTGAGACACTGAGACACTGGGAAACAGAGACACTGAGACAGAGAGACACAGAGACACTGAATCTCTGAGACACTGATACACTGAGACACAGAGTGACTTGGAAACACAGTGACACAGAGACACTGAGACAGAGAGGCACAGATAAACTGAATCTCTGAGACACTGATGCACTGAGACACAGAGACACAGAGACACTGTGACTCTGAGACACTGAGACACTGAGACACGGAGATACTGAGACACGGAGACACTGAGACACTGTGACACTGGGGCACAGAGACACTGAGACACAGAGACACTGAGATACAGAGACACTGAGACACTGAGACACAGAGACAGAGACACTGAGACTCTGAGACCTGTGAAACTGAAAATCTGAGACACTGAGACACTGTGACACTGAGGCACAGAGACACTCAGACAGAGAGACACTGAGTCTCAGAGACATTGATAAACTGAGACACAGAGACAGAGACACTGAGACTCTGAGACCTGAGACAATGAGACACAGAGACACAGAGACACTGGGACACAGAGACACTGAGACTCTGAGACACTGAGACACTGAGGCACAGAGACAGTGAGACACTGTGACACTGAGGCACAGAGACACTGAGACACATAGACACTGAGACAATGCGACTTTGAGATATTACGACACTGAGGCACATATACACTGAGTCTCTGAGACACAGAGACACTGAGAGTCTGATAGACTGAGGCACAGAGACACTGAGACACTGAGGCACCAAGACACAGAGACTCTGAGACACTGAGGCACTGAGGCACAGAGGCTCTGAGATACAGAGACACAGAGACTCTGAGACACTGAGACACAGAGACGCAGAGACACTGAGAGACTGAGTCACAGAGACACAGAGACACTGAGACACTGTGACTCAGAGACACTTAGACACAGAGACACTGAGACACTTAAACACAGAGAGACAGAGGCACAGAGACGCTGAGACACAGAGACACTGTGACACAGAGACAGTAAGACACTGAGAGACTGAGGCACAGACGCACTGAGACACTGAGACACTGAGGCACTGAGACACAGATACACATAGACACTGAGACTCTGAGACACAGAGGCACAGAGACACTGAGATTCAGAGACATAGAGACACTGAAACTCTTCGACACTGAGGCACTGAGACACTGAGATACAGCGACAGAGAGACACTGAAACTCTTCGACACTGAGACACTGTGACACTGTGACACAGAGACTCTGAGACACAGAGACACAGACTCACTGAAACTCTGAGACACTGAGACACTGGGACACAAAGACACTGAGACATTGAGACTCTGAGACACTGAGACACTGAGACACAGAGACATAGAGACAATGTGACACTGAATCTCTGAGACACTGATACACTGAGACACAGAGACACTGTGACCCTGAGACACTGAGACACAGAGACACAGAGACACTGAGACACAGACTCACTGAAACTCTGAGACACTGGGACACAGAGTCACTGAGACAGAGAGACACAGAGACACTGAATCTCTGAGACACTGATACACTGAGACACAGAGACACTGTGACTCTGAGACACTGAGACACAGAGACACTGAGACACTGAGACCCTGTGACACTGAGGCACAGAGACACTCAGACAGAGAGACAACGAGACACTGAGTCTCAGAGACACTGATACACTGAGACACAGAGACACTGAGACTTTGAGACACAAAGACACTGATGCACAGTGACACTGAGATACAGAGACATGTAGACACTGAAACTCTGAGACACTGAGACACTGAGACACATAGACTCTGAGACACAGAGACACAGACTCACTGAAACTCTGAGACACTGGGACACAGAGACACTGAGACAGAGAGGCACAGATGCACTGAATCTCTGAGACACTGATGCACTGAGACTCTGAGACACTGTGACTCTGAGACACTGCGACACTGAGGCACGGAGACATTGAGACACGGAGACACTGAGACACTGTGACACTGAGGCACAGAGACACTGAGACACAGAGACACTGAGACACAGAGACACTGAGGCACAAAGACCCTGCGACACAGAGACACTGAGGCACAGAGACCCTGCGACACAGAGACATTGTGACATTGAGACACAGAGACAGTAAGACACTAAGAAACTGAGGCACAGAGACACTGAAACACTGAGACACTGAGGCACTGAGACACAGATACACATAGACACTGAGACTCTGAGACACTGAGGCAGAGAAACACTGAGACACAGAGACATAGAGACACTGAAACTCTGAGACACTGAGACACTGTGACACAGAGACTCTGAGACACATAGATACAGAGACACAGAGACACAGACTCACTGAAACTCTGAGACACTGAGACACTGGGAAACAGAGACACTGAGACAGAGAGACACAGAGACACTGAATCTCTGAGACACTGATACACTGAGACACAGAGTGACTTGGAAACACAGTGACACAGAGTCACAGACTCACTGAAACTCTGAGACACTGAGACACTGGGACACAGAGACACTGAGACAGAGAGGCACAGATAAACTGAATCTCTGAGACACTGATGCACTGAGACACAGAGACACAGAGACACTGTGACTCTGAGACACTGAGACACTGAGACACGGAGATACTGAGACACGGAGACACTGAGACACTGTGACACAGGGGCACAGAGACACTGAGACACAGAGACACTGAGATACAGAGACACTGAGACACTGAGACACAGAGACACTGAGGCACAGTGATACTGCGACACAGATTCACTGAGACCCTAAGACACTGTGAAACGGAAAATCTGAGACACTGAGACACTGTGACACTGAGGCACAGAGACACTCAGACAGAGAGACACTGAGTCTCAGAGACACTGATAAACTGAGACACAGAGACAGAGACACTGAGACTCTGAGACCTGAGACACTGAGACACAGAGACACAGAGACACTGGGACACAGAGACACTGAGACTCTGAGACACTGAGACACAAAAACACTGAGGCACAGAGACAGTGAGACACTGTGACACTGAGGCACAGAGACACTGAGACACATAGACACTGAGACAATGAGACTTTGAGATATTACGACACTGAGGCACATATACACTGAGTCTCTGAGACACAGAGACACTGAGAGTCTGATAGACTGAGGCACAGAGACACTGAGACACTGAGGCACCAAGACACAGAGACTCTGAGACACTGAGGCACTGAGGCACAGAGGCTCTGTGATACACGGAGACACAGAGACGCAGAGACACTGAGAGACTGAGTCACAGAGACACAGAGACACAGATACACATAGACACTGAGACTCTGAGACACTGAGGCACAGAGACACTGAGATACAGAGACATAGAGACACTGAAACTCTTCGACACTGAGACACTGTGACACTGAGGCAGAGAAACACTGAGACACAGAGACATAGAGACACTGAAACTCTTCGACACTGAGACACTGTGACACAGAGACTCTGAGACACATAGACACAGAGACATAGAGACACAGACTCACTGAAACTCTGAGACACTGAGACACTGGGAAACAGAGACACTGAGACAGAGAGACACAGAGACACTGAATCTCTGAGACACTGATACACTGAGACACAGAGTGACTTGGAAACACAGTGACACAGAGACACTGAGACAGAGAGGCACAGATAAACTGAATCTCTGAGACACTGATGCACTGAGACACAGAGACACTGTGACTCTGAGACACTGAGACACTGAGACACGGAGATACTGAGACACGGAGACACTGAGACACTGTGACACTGGGGCACAGAGACACTGAGACACAGAGACACTGAGATACAGAGACACTGAGACACAGAGACAGAGACACTGAGACTCTGAGACCTGTGAAACGGAAAATCTGAGACACTGAGACACTGTGACACTGAGGCACAGAGACACTCAGACAGAGAGACACTGAGTCTCAGAGACACTGATAAACTGAGACACAGAGACACTGAGACTCTGAGACCTGAGACACTGAGACACAGAGACACAGAGACACTGGGACACAGATACACTGAGACTCTGAGACACTGAGACACTGAGGCACAGAGACAGTGAGACACTGTGACACTGAGGAACAGAGACACTGAGACACATAGACACTGAGACAATGCGACTTTGAGATATTACGACACTGAGGCACATATACACTGAGTCTCTGAGACACAGAGACACTGAGAGTCTGATAGACTGAGGCACAGAGACACTGAGACACTGAGGCACCAAGACACAGAGACTCTGAGACACCGAGGCACTGAGGCACAGAGGCTCTGAGATACAGAGACACAGAGACTCTGAGACACTGAGACACAGAGACACAGAGTCCCAGAGACACTGAGAGACTGAGTCACAGAGACACAGAGACACTGAGACACTGTGACTCAGAGACACTTAGACACAGAGACACTGAGACACTTAAACACAGAGAGACAGAGGCACAGAGACGCTGAGACGCAGAGACACTGTGACACAGAGACAGTAAGACACTGAGAGACTGAGGCACAGACACACTGAGACACTGAGACACTGAGGCACTGAGACACAGATACACATAGACACTGAGACTCTGAGACACTGAGGCACAGAGACACTGAGATACAGAGACATAGAGACACTGAAACTCTTCGACACTGAGGCACTGAGACACTGAGATACAGAGACATAGAGACACTGAAACTCTTCGACACTGAGACACTGTGACACTGTGACACAGAGACTCTGAGACACAGAGACACAGACTCACTGAAACTCTGAGACACTGAGACACTGGGACACAAAGACACTGAGACATTGAGACTCTGAGACACTGAGACACTGAGACACAGAGACACAGAGACAATGTGACACTGAATCTCTGAGACAATGATACACTGAGACACAGAGACACTGTGACCCTGAGACACTGAGACACAGAGACACAGAGACACTGAGACACAGACTCACTGAAACTCTGAGACACTGGGACACAGAGTCACTGAGACAGAGAGACACAGAGACACTGAATCTCTGAGACACTGATACACTGAGACACAGAGACACTGTGACTCTGAGACACTGAGACACAGAGACACTGAGACACTGAGACCCTGTGACACTGAGGCACAGCGACACTCAGACACAGAGACAAAGAGACACTGAGTCTCAGAGACACTGATACACTGAGACACAGAGACACTGAGACGTTGAGACACAAAGACACTGATGCACAGTGACACTGAGATACAGAGACATGTAGACACTGAAACTCTGAGACACTGAGACACTGAGACACATAGACTCTGAGACACAGAGACACAGACTCACTGAAACTCTGTGACACTGTGACACTGGGACACAGAGACACTGAGACAGAGAGGCACAGATGCACTGAATCTCTGAGACACTGATGCACTGAGACTCTGAGACACTGTGACTCTGAGACACTGCGACACTGAGACACGGAGGCATTGAGACACGGAGACACTGAGACACTGTGACACTGAGGCACAGAGACACTGAGACACAGAGACACTGAGACACAGAGACACTGAGGCACAGAGACCCTGCGACACAGAGACACTGAGGCACAGAGACCCTGCGACACAGAGACACTGTGACATTGAGACTCTGAGACACTGAGACACTGAGGCACAGTGATACTGAGACACAGATTCACTGAGACTCTAAGACACTGAGAAACTGAAAATCTGAGACACTGAGACACTGTGACACTGAGGCACAGAGACACTCAGACAGTTAGACACTGAGTCTCAGAGACACTGAGAAACTGAGACACAGAAACAGAGACACTGAGATTCTGAGACACAGAGACACTGGGACACAGAGACACTGAGACTCTGAGACAGTGAGACACAAAGACACTGAGGCACAGAGACACTGAGACACTGTGACACTGAGGCACAGAGACACTCAACACAGAGGCAAAGTGACACTGAGTGTCTGAGACATTGATACACTGAGACACTGAGACTCTGAGACATTGAGACACTGAGGCACAGAAAAACTGAGACACTGAGACACTGAGACACAGAGACACTGAGACACTGAGACACAGAGACACTGAGACACTGAGACTTTGAGATATTAAGACACTGAGGCACGGATACACTGAGTCTCTGAGACACAGAGACACTGAGACACTGAGAGTCTGATAGACTGAGGCACTGAGGCACCAAGACACAGAAACTCTGAGACGCTGAGACTCTGAGTCTCTGAGTCTCTGAGACACTGAGATACAGAGACACAGAAACACTGAGACACTGAGGCACTGAGACACAGAGGCACTGAGACACAGAGACACAGAGACACTGAGACACAGAGACACAGACTCACTGAAGCTCTGAGACACTGAGGCACAGAGACACTGAGACACAGAGACTCCGATACACAGAGACTCTGAGACGCTGAGACTCTGAGACACTGAGGCACAGAGACACTGAGGCACAGAGACACAGAGACACAGAGATACTGAAACTCTGATACACTGAGACACAGAGACACAGAGACAATGTGACACTGAATCTCTGAGACACTGATACACTGAGACACAGAGACACTGTGACTCTGAGACACTGAGACACTGAGACACAGAGACACAGAGACACAGACTCACTGAAACTCTGAGACACTGGGACACAGAGTCACTGAGACAGAGAGACACAGAGACACTGAATCTCTGAGACACTGATACACTGAGACACAGAGACACTGTGACTCTGAGACACTGAGACACAGAGACACTGAGACCCTGTGACACTGAGGCACAGAGACACTCAGACACAGAGACAAAGAGACACTGAGTCTCAGAGACACTGATACACTGAGACACAGAGACACTGTGACTCTGAGACACTGAGACACGGAGATACTGAGACACGGAGACACTGAGACACTGTGACACTGAGGCACAGTGATACTGCGACACAGATTCACTGAGACCCTAAGACACTGTGAAACGGAAAATCTGAGACACTGAGACACTGTGACACTGAGGCACAGAGACACTCAGACAGAGTGACACTGAGTCTCAGAGACACTGATAAACTGAGACACAGAGACAGAGACACTGAGACTCTGAGACCTGAGACACTGAGACACTGATACACTGAGACACTGGGACACAGAGACATTGAGACTCTGAGACACAGAGACACTGAGACTCTGAGACGCTGAGACACAGAGGCGCTGTGACACAGAGACAGTAAGACACTAATAAACTGAGGCACAGAGACACTGAAACACTGAGACACTGAGACACTGAGGCACTGAGACACAGATACACATAGACACTGAGACTCTGAGACACTGAGGCAGAGAAACACTGAGACACAGAGACATAGAGACACTGAAACTCTCAGACACTGTGACACAGAGACTCTGAGACACATAGACACAGAGACACAGAGACACAGACTCACTGAAACTCTGAGACACTGAGACACTGGGAAACAGAGACACTGAGACAGAGAGACACAGAAACACTGAATCTCTGAGACACTGATACACTGAGACACAGAGTGACTTGGAAACACAGTGACACAGAGACACTGAGACAGAGAGGCACAGATAAACTGAATCTCTGAGACACTGATGCACTGAGACACAGAGACACTGTGACTCTGAGACACTGAGACACTGAGACACGGAGATACTGAGACACGGAGACACTGAGTCACTGTGACACTGGGGCACAGAGACACTGAGACACAGAGACACTGAGATACAGAAACACTGAGACACTGAGACACAGAGACAGAGACACTGAGACTCTGAGACCTGTGAAACGGAAAATCTGAGACACTGAGACACTGTGACACTGAGGCACAGAGACACTCAGACAGAGAGACACTGAGTCTCAGAGACACTGATAAACTGAGACACAGAGACAGAGACACTGAGACTCTGAGACCTGAGACACTGAGACACAGAGACACAGAGACACAGAGACACTGGGACACAGAGACACTGAGACTCTGAGATACTGAGACACAGAGACACATAACCTTGAGACACTGAGACACAGAGACACTGAGACACAGAGATACTGAGACACTGAGACACAGAGACACTGAGACTGTGAGACACTGAGACAATGGGACACAGAGACTCTGAGACTCTGAGATACAGAGACACTGAGACTCTGAGACACAGAGATACTGAGACACTGAGACACTGAGACACTGAGACACAGAGACACTGAGACACTAAGACTCGGAGACACTGAGGCACAGAGACACTGAGACAAAGAGATACTGAGACACAGAGGCACTGAGTCTCTGAGACACTGATACATTGAGAGTCTGAGACACTGAGGCACAGAGATCGAGAAACACTGAGACAGAGAGACACTGATAATCTGAGACACTGTGTCATTGAGGCACAGAGACACTCAGACACAGAGAAACTGAGACACTGAGGCACCAAGACACAGAGACTCTGAGAGATTGAGACTCTGAGACTCTGAGACACTGAGACACAGTAACACAGAGACATAGAGACAATGAGGCACAGAGATACAGAGACACTGAGGCACAGAGGCACAGAGACACTGAGACACAGAGACACAGACACACTGAGACTCTGAGACGCTGAGACACAGAGACACTGTGACACAGAGACACAGAGACAGTAAGACACTGAGAGACTGAGGCACAGACGCACTGAGACACTGAGACACTGAGGCACTGAGACACAGATACACATAGACACTGAGACTCTGAGACACTGAGGCACAGAGACACTGAGATACAGAGACATAGAGACACTGAAACTCTTTGACACTGAGACACTGTGACACTGAGGCAGAGAAACACTGAGACACAGAGACATAGAGACACTGAAACTCTGAGACACTGAGACACTGTGACACAGAGACTCTGAGACACATAGACACAGAGACGCAGAGACACAGACTCACTGAAACTCTGAGACACTGAGACACTGGGAAACAGAGACACTGAGACAGAGAGACACAGAGACACTGAATCTCTGAGACACTGATACACTGAGACACAGAGTGACTTGGAAACACAGTGACACAGAGACACAAACTCACTGAAACTCTGAGACACTGAGACACTGGGACACAGAGACACTGAGACAGAGAGGCAAAGATAAACTGAATCTCTGAGACACTGATGCACTGAGACACAGAGACACAGAGACACTGTGACTCTGAGACACTGAGACACTGAGACACGGAAATACTGAGACACGGAGTCACTGAGACACTGTGACACTGAGGCACAGTGAGACTGCGACACAGATTCACTGAGACCCTAAGACACTGTGAAACGGAAAATCTGAGACACTGAGACACTGTGACACTGAGGCACAGAGACACTCAGACAGAGAGACACTGAGTCTCAGAGACACTGATAAACTGAGACACAGAGACAGAGACACTGAGACTCTGAGACCTGAGACACTGAGACACTGATACACTGAGACACTGGGACACAGAGACACTGAGACTCTGAGACAGAGAGACACTGAGACTCTGAGACGCTGAGACACAGAGGCGCTGTGACACAGAGACAGTAAGACACTAATAAACTGAGGCACAGAGACACTGAAACACTGCGACACTGAGGCACTGAGACACAGATACACATAGACACTGAGACTCTGAGACACTGAGGCAGAGAAACACTGAGACACAGAGACATAGAGACACTGAAACTCTCAGACACTGAGACACTGTGACACAGAGACTCTGAGACTAATAGACACAGAGACACAGACTCACTGAAACTCTGAGACACTGAGACACTGGGAAACAGAGACACTGAGACAGAGAGACACAGAGACATTGAATCTCTGAGACACTCATACACTGAGACACAGAGTGACTTGGAAACACAGTGACACAGAGACACTGAGTCAGAGAGGCACAGATAAACTGAATCTCTGAGACACTGATGCACTGAGACACAGAGACACAGAGACACTGTGACTCTGAGACACTGAGACACTGAGACACGGAGATACTGAGACACGGAGACACTGAGACACTGTGACACTGGGGCACAGAGACACTGAGACACAGAGACACTGAGATACAGAGACACTGAGACACTGAGACACAGAGACAGAGACACTGAGACTCTGAGACCTGTGAAACGGAAAATCTGAGACACTGAGACACTGTGACACTGAGGCACAGAGACACTCAGACACATAGACACTGAGACAATGCGACTTTGAGATATTACGACACTGAGGCACATATACACTGAGTCTCTGAGACACAGAGACACTGAGAGTCTGATAGACTGAGGCACAGAGACACTGAGACACTGAGGCACCAAGACACAGAGACTCTGAGACACTGAGGCACTGAGGCACAGAGGCTCTGAGATACAGAGACACAGAGACTCTGAGACACTGAGACACAGAGACCCAGAGACACTGAGAGACTGAGTCACAGAGACAAAGAGACACTGAGACACTGTGACTCAGAGACACTTAGACACAGAGACACTGAGACACTTAAACACAGAGAGACAGAGGCACAGAGACGCTGAGACACAGAGACACTGTGACACAGAGACAGTAAGACACTGAGAGACTGAGGCACAGACGCACTGAGACACTGAGACACTGAGGCACTGAGACACAGATACACATAGACACTGAGACTCTGAGACACTGAGGAACAGAGACACTGAGATACAGAGACATAGAGACACTGAAACTCTTCGACACTGAGGCACTGAGACACTGAGATACAGAGACATAGAGACACTGAAACTCTTCGACACTGAGACACTGTGACACTGTGACACAGAGACTCTGAGACACAGAGACACACAGACACAGACTCACAGAAACTCTGAGACACTGAGACACTGGGACACAAAGACACTGAGACATTGAGACTCTGAGACACTGAGACACTGAGACACAGAGACACAGAGACAATGTGACACTGAATCTCTGAGACACTGATACACTGAGACACAGAGACACTGTGACCCTGAGACACTGAGACACAGAGACACAGAGACACTGAGACACAGACTCACTGAAACTCTGAGACACTGGGACACAGAGTCACTGAGACAGAGAGACACAGAGACACTGAATCTCTGAGACACTGATACACTGAGACACAGAGACACTGTGACTCTGAGACACTGAGACACAGAGACACTGAGACACTGAGACCCTGTGACACTGAGGCACAGAGACA
The DNA here is from genome assembly GCA_037974335.1 of Prionace glauca. Lineage (NCBI taxonomy): Eukaryota > Metazoa > Chordata > Chondrichthyes > Carcharhiniformes > Carcharhinidae > Prionace > Prionace glauca. Next base: position 74,611 of record JBBMRE010000187.1, read on the forward strand.
CTCAGACACAGAGACAAAGAGACACTGAGTCTCAGAGACACTGATACACTGAGACACAGAGACACTGAGACTTTGAGACACAAAGACACTGATGCACAGTGACACTGAGATACAGAGACATGTAGACACTGAAACTCTGAGACACTGAGACACATAGACTCTGAGACACAGAGACACAGACTCACTGAAACTCTGAGACACTGAGACACTGGGACACAGAGACACTGAGACAGAGAGGCACAGATGCACAGAATCTCTGAGACACTGATGCACTGAGACTCTGAGACACTGTGACTCTGAGACACTGCGACACTGAGACACGGAGACATTGAGACACGGAGACACTGAGACACTGTGACACTGAGGCACAGAGACACTGAGACACAGAGACACTGAGACACAGAGACACTGAGGCACAGAGACCCTGCGACACAGAGACACTGAGGCACAGAGACCCTGCGACACAGAGACACTGTGACATTGAGACTCTGAGACACTGAGACACTGAGGCACAGTGATACTGAGACACAGATTCACTGAGACTCTAAGACACTGAGAAACTGAAAATCTGAGACACTGAGACAATGTGACACTGAGGCACAGAGACACTCAGACAGTTAGACACTGAGTCTCAGAGACACTGATATACTGAGACACAGAAACAGAGACACTGAGATTCTGAGACCCGAGACACTGAGACACAGAGACACTGGGACACAGAGACACTGAGACTCTGAGACAGTGAGACACAAAGACACTGAGGCACAGAGACACTGAGGCACAGAGACACTCAACACAGAGGCAAAGTGACACTGAGTGTCTGAGACATTGATACACTGAGACACTGAGACTCTGAGACATTGAGACACTGAGGCACAGAAAAACTGAGACACTGAGACACTGAGACACAGAGACACTGAGACACTGAGACACTGAGACACAGAGACACTGAGACACTGAGACTTTGAGATATTAAGACACTGAGGCACGGATACACTGAGTCTCTGAGACACAGAGACACTGAGACACTGAGAGTCTGATAGACTGAGGCACTGAGGCACCAAGACACAGAAACTCTGAGACGCTGAGACTCTGAGTCTCTGAGTCTCTGAGACACTGAGATACTGAGACACAGAAACACTGAGACACTGAGGCACTGAGACACAGAGGCACTGAGACACAGAGACACAGAGACACTGAGACACAGAGACACAGACTCACTGAAGCTCTGAGACACTGAGGCACAGAGACACTGAGACACAGAGACTCCGATACACAGAGACACAGAGACTCTGAGACGCTGAGACTCTGAGACACTGAGGCACAGAGACACTGAGGCACAGAGACACAGAGACACAGAGATACTGAAACTCTGATACACTGAGACACAGAGACACAGAGACAATGTGACACTGAATCTCTGAGACACTGATACACTGAGACACAGAGACACTGTGACTCTGAGACACTGAGACACTGAGACACAGAGACACAGAGACACAGACTCACTGAAACTCTGAGACACTGGGACACAGAGTCACTGAGACAGAGAGACACAGAGACACTGAATCTCTGAGACACTGATACACTGAGACACAGAGACACTGTGACTCTGAGACACTGAGACACAGAGACACTGAGACACTGAGACCCTGAGACACGGAGATACTGAGACACGGAGACACTGAGACACTGTGACACTGAGGCACAGTGATACTGCGACACAGATTCACTGAGACCCTAAGACACTGTGAAACGGAAAATCTGAGCCACTGAGACACTGTGACACTGAGGCACAGAGACACTCAGACAGAGAGACACTGAGTCTCAGAGACACTGATAAACTGAGACACAGAGACAGAGACACTGAGACTCTGAGACCTGAGACACTGAGACACTGATACACTGAGACACTGGGACACAGAGACACTGAGACTCTGAGACACAGAGACACTGAGACTCTGAGACGCTGAGACACAGAGGCGCTGTGACACAGAGACAGTAAGACACTAATAAACTGAGGCACAGAGACACTGAAACACTGAGACACTGAGGCACTGAGACACAGATACACATAGACACTGAGACTCTGAGACACTGAGGCAGAGAAACACTGAGACACAGAGACATAGAGACACTGAATCTCTCAGACACTGCGACACTGTGACACAGAGACTCTGAGACACATAGACACAGAGACACAGAGACACAGAGACACAGACTCACTGAAACTCTGAGACACTGAGACACTGGGAAACAGAGACACTGAGACAGAGAGACACATAAACACTGAATCTCTGAGACACTGATACACTGAGACACAGAGTGACTTGGAAACACAGTGACACAGAGACACTGAGACAGAGAGGCACAGATAAACTGAATCTCTGAGACACTGATGCACTGAGACACAGAGACACAGAGACACTGTGACTCTGAGACACTGAGACACTGAGACACGGAGATACTGAGACACGGAGACACTGAGACACTGTGACACTGGGGCACTGAGACACAGAGACACTGAGATACAGAAACACTGAGACACTGAGACACAGAGACAGAGACACTGAGACTCTGAGACCTGTGAAACGGAAAATCTGAGACACTGAGACACTGTGACACTGAGGCACAGAGACACTCAGACAGAGAGACACTGAGTCTCAGAGACACTGATAAACTGAGACACAGAGACAGAGACACTGAGACTCTGAGACCTGAGACACTGAGACACAGAGACACAGAGACACTGGGACACAGAGACACTGAGACTCTGAGATACTGAGACACAGAGACACATAACCTTGAGACACTGAGACACAGAGACACTGAGACACAGAGATACTGAGACACTGAGACACAGAGACACTGAGACTGTGAGACACTGAGACAATGGGACACAGAGACTCTGAGACTCTGAGATACAGAGACACTGAGACTCTGAGACACAGAGATACTGAGACACTGAGACACTGAGACACTGAGACACTGAGACACAGAGACACTGAGACACTGAGACTCGGAGACACTGAGGCACAGAGACACTGAGACAAAGAGATACTGAGACACAGAGGCACTGAGTCTCTGAGACACTGATACATTGAGAGTCTGAGACACTGAGGCACAGAGATCGAGAAACACTGAGACAGAGAGACACTGATAATCTGAGACACTGTGTCATTGAGGCACAGAGACACTCAGACACAGAGAAACTGAGACACTGAGGCACCAAGACACAGAGACTCTGAGAGATTGAGACTCTGAGACTCTGAGACACTGAGACACAGTAACACAGAGACATAGAGACAATGAGGCACAGAGATACAGAGACACTGAGGCACAGAGGCACAGAGACACTGTGACACAGAGACACAGAGACAGTAAGACACTGAGAGACTGAGGCACAGACGCACTGAGACACTGAGAAACTGAGGCACTGAGACACAGAGACACTTAAACACAGAGAGACAGAGGCACAGAGACGCTGAGACACAGAGACACTGTAACACAGAGACAGTAAGACACTGAGAGACTGTGACACTGAGGCACAGAGACACTCAGACACAGAGACAAAGAGACACTGAGTCTCAGAGACACTGATACACTGAGACACAGAGACACTGAGACTTTGAGACACAAAGACACTGAGGCACAGTGACACTGAGATACAGAGACATGTAGACACTGAAACTCTGAGACACTGAGACACTGAGACACAGAGACTCTGAGACACAGAGACACAGAGACTTAGAGACACAGACTCACTGAATCTCTGAGACACTGAGACACTGGGACACAGAGACACAGAGACACTGTGACTCAGAGACACTTAAACACAGAGACACTGATACACTTAAACACAGCGAGACTGAGACTCTGAGACACTGAGACAATGGCACAAGGAGACACTGAGACTCTGAGATACTGAGACACAGAGACACATAACCTTGAGACACTGAGACACAGAGACACTGAGACACAGAGATACTGAGACACTGAGACACAGAGACACTGAGACTGTGAGACACTGAGACAATGGGACACAGAGACTCTGAGACTCTGAGATACAGAGACACTGAGACTCTGAGACACAGAGATACTGAGACACTGAGACACTGAGACACAGAGACACTGAGACACTGAGACTCGGAGACACTGAGGCACAGAGACACTGAGACAAAGAGATACTGTGACACAGAGGCACTGAGTCTCTGAGACACTGATACATTGAGAGTCTGAGACACTGAGGCACAGAGATCGAGAAACACTGAGACAGAGAGACACTGATAATCTGAGACACTGAGACACTGTGTCATTGAGGCACAGAGACACTCAGACACAGAGAAACTGAGACACTGAGGCACCAAGACACAGAGACTCTGAGAGATTGAGACTCTGAGACTCTGAGACACTGAGACACAGTAACACAGAGACATAGAGACAATGAGGCACAGAGATACAGAGACACTGAGGCACAGAGGCACTGAGACACTGAGACACAGACACACTGAGACTCTGAGACGCTGAGACACAGAGACACTGTGACACAGAGACACAGAGACAGTAAGACACTGAGAGACTGAGGCACAGACACACTGAGACACTGAGACACTGAGGCACTGAGACACAGATACACATAGACACTGAGACTCTGAGACACTGAGGCACAGAGACACTGAGATACAGAGACATAGAGACACTGAAACTCTTCGACACTGAGACACTGTGACACTGAGGCAGAGAAACACTGAGACACAGAGACATAGAGACACTGAAACTCTTCGACACTGAGACACTGTGACACAGAGACTCTGAGACACATAGACACAGAGACATAGAGACACAGACTCACTGAAACTCTGAGACACTGAGACACTGGGAAACAGAGACACTGAGACAGAGAGACACAGAGACACTGAATCTCTGAGACACTGATACACTGAGACACAGAGTGACTTGGAAACACAGTGACACAGAGACACTGAGACAGAGAGGCACAGATAAACTGAATCTCTGAGACACTGATGCACTGAGACACAGAGACACTCTGACTCTGAGACACTGAGACACTGAGACACGGAGATACTGAGACACGGAGACACTGAGACACTGTGACACTGGGGCACAGAGACACTGAGACACAGAGACACTGAGATACAGAGACACTGAGACACAGAGACAGAGACACTGAGACTCTGAGACCTGTGAAACGGAAAATCTGAGACACTGAGACACTGTGACACTGAGGCACAGAGACACTCAGACAGAGAGACACTGAGTCTCAGAGACACTGATAAACTGAGACACAGAGACAGAGACACTGAGACTCTGAGACCTGAGACACTGAGACACAGAGACACAGAGACACTGGGACACAGATACACTGAGACTCTGAGACACTGAGACACTGAGGCACAGAGACAGTGAGACACTGTGACACTGAGGCACAGAGACACTGAGACACATAGACACTGAGACAATGCGACTTTGAGATATTACGACACTGAGGCACATATACACTGAGTCTCTGAGACACAGAGACACTGAGAGTCTGATAGACTGAGGCACAGAGACACTGAGACACTGAGGCACCAAGACACAGAGACTCTGAGACACTGAGGCACTGAGGCACAGAGGCTCTGAGATACAGAGACACAGAGACTCTGAGACACTGAGACACAGAGACACAGAGTCCCAGAGACACTGAGAGACTGAGTCACAGAGACACAGAGACACTGAGACACTGACTCAGAGACACTTAGACACAGAGACACTGAGACACTTAAACACAGAGAGACAGAGGCACAGAGACGCTGAGACACAGAGACACTGTGACACAGAGACAGTAAGACACTGAGAGACTGAGGCACAGACACACTGAGACACTGAGACACTGAGGCACTGAGACACAGATACACATCGACACTGAGACTCTGAGACACTGAGGCACAGAGACACTGAGATACAGAGACATAGAGACACTGAAACTCTTCGACACTGAGGCACTGAGACACTGAGATACAGAGACATAGAGACACTGAAACTCTTCGACACTGAGACACTGTGACACTGTGACACAGAGACTCTGAGACACAGAGACACAGACTCACTGAAACTCTGAGACACTGAGACACTGGGACACAAAGACACTGAGACATTGAGACTCTGAGACACTGAGACACAGAGACACAGAGACAATGTGACACTGAATCTCTGAGACAATGATACACTGAGACACAGAGACACTGTGACCCTGAGACACTGAGACACAGAGACACAGAGACACTGAGACACAGACTCACTGAAACTCTGAGACACTGGGACACAGAGTCACTGAGACAGAGAGACACAGAGACACTGAATCTCTGAGACACTGATACACTGAGACACAGAGACACTGTGACTCTGAGACACTGAGACACAGAGACACAGAGACAGTAAGACACTAAGAAACTGAGGCACAGAGACACTGAAACACTGAGACACTGAGGCACTGAGACACAGATACACATAGACACTGAGACTCTGAGACACTGAGGCAGAGAAACACTGAGACACAGAGACATAGAGACACTGAAACTCTGAGACACTTAGACACTGTGACACAGAGACTCTGAGACACATAGACACAGAGACACAGACTCACTGAAACTCTGAGACACTGAGACACTGGGAAACAGAGACACTGAGACAGAGAGACACAGAGACACTGAATCTCTGAGACACTGATACACTGAGACACAGAGTGACTTGGAAACACAGTGACACAGAGACACAGACTCACTGAAACTCTGAGACACTGAGACACTGGGACACAGAGACACTGAGACAGAGAGGCACAGATAAACTGAATCTCTGAGACACTGATGCACTGAGACACAGAGACACAGAGACACTGTGACTCTGAGACACTGAGACACTGAGACACGGAAATAAAGAGACACGGAGACACTGAGACACTGTGACACTGAGGCACAGTGAGACTGCGACACAGATTCACTGAGACCCTAAGACACTGTGAAACGGAAAATCTGAGACACTGAGACACTGTGACACTGAGGCACAGAGACACTCAGACAGAGAGACACTGAGTCTCAGAGACACTGATAAACTGAGACACAGAGACAGAGACACTGAGACTCTGAGACCTGAGACACTGAGACACTGATACACTGAGACACTGGGACACAGAGACACTGAGACTCTGAGACACAGAGACACTGAGACTCTGAGACGCTGAGACACAGAGGCGCTGTGACACAGAGACAGTAAGACACTAATAAACTGAGGCACAGAGACACTGAAACACTGCGACACTGAGGCACTGAGACACAGATACACATAGACACTGAGACTCTGAGACACTGAGGCAGAGAAACACTGAGACACAGAGACATAGAGACACTGAAACTCAGACACTGAGACACTGTGACACAGAGACTCTGAGACTAATAGACACAGAGACACAGAGACACAGACTCACTGAAACTCTGAGACACTGAGACACTGGGAAACAGAGACACTGAGACAGAGAGACACAGAGACACTGAATCTCTGAGACACTGATACACTGAGACACAGAGTGACTTGGAAACACAGTGACACAGAGACACTGAGACAGAGAGGCACAGATAAACTGAATCTCTGAGACACTGATGCACTGAGACACAGAGACACAGAGACACTGTGACTCTGAGACACTGAGACACTGAGACACGGAGATACTGAGACACGGAGACACTGAGACACTGTGACACTGGGGCACAGAGACACTGAGACACAGAGACACTGAGATACAGAGACACTGAGACACTGAGACACAGAGACAGAGACACTGAGACTCTGAGACCTGTGAAACTGAAAATCTGAGACACTGAGACACTGTGACACTGAGGCACAGAGACACTCAGACAGAGAGACACTGAGTCTCAGAGACATTGATAAACTGAGACACAGAGACAGAGACACTGAGACTCTGAGACCTGAGACAATGAGACACAGAGACACAGAGACACTGGGACACAGAGACACTGAGACTCTGAGACACTGAGACACTGAGGCACAGAGACAGTGAGACACTGTGACACTGAGGCACAGAGACACTGAGACACATAGACACTGAGACAATGCGACTTTGAGATATTACGACACTGAGGCACATATACACTGAGTCTCTGAGACACAGAGACACTGAGAGTCTGATAGACTGAGGCACAGAGACACTGAGACACTGAGGCACCAAGACACAGAGACTCTGAGACACTGAGGCACTGAGGCACAGAGGCTCTGAGATACAGAGACACAGAGACTCTGAGACACTGAGACACAGAGACGCAGAGACACTGAGAGACTGAGTCACAGAGACACAGAGACACTGAGACACTGTGACTCAGAGACACTTAGACACAGAGACACTGAGACACTTAAACACAGAGAGACAGAGGCACAGAGACGCTGAGACACAGAGACACTGTGACACAGAGACAGTAAGACACTGAGAGACTGAGGCACAGACGCACTGAGACACTGAGACACTGAGGCACTGAGACACAGATACACATAGACACTGAGACTCTGAGACACAGAGGCACAGAGACACTGAGATTCAGAGACATAGAGACACTGAAACTCTTCGACACTGAGGCACTGAGACACTGAGATACAGCGACAGAGAGACACTGAAACTCTTCGACACTGAGACACTGTGACACTGTGACACAGAGACTCTGAGACACAGAGACACAGAGACACAGACTCACTGAAACTCTGAGACACTGAGACACTGGGACACAAAGACACTGAGACATTGAGACTCTGAGACACTGAGACACTGAGACACAGAGACACAGAGACAATGTGACACTGAATCTCTGAGACACTGATACACTGAGACACAGAGACACTGTGACCCTGAGACACTGAGACACAGAGACACAGAGACACTGAGACACAGACTCACTGAAACTCTGAGACACTGGGACACAGAGTCACTGAGACAGAGAGACACAGAGACACTGAATCTCTGAGACACTGATACACTGAGACACAGAGACACTGTGACTCTGAGACACTGAGACACAGAGACACTGAGACACTGAGACCCTGTGACACTGAGGCACAGAGACACTCAGACAGAGAGACAACGAGACACTGAGTCTCAGAGACACTGATACACTGAGACACAGAGACACTGAGACTTTGAGACACAAAGACACTGATGCACAGTGACACTGAGATACAGAGACATGTAGACACTGAAACTCTGAGACACTGAGACACTGAGACACATAGACTCTGAGACACAGAGACACAGACTCACTGAAACTCTGAGACACTGGGACACAGAGACACAGACAGAGAGGCACAGATGCACTGAATCTCTGAGACACTGATGCACTGAGACTCTGAGACACTGTGACTCTGAGACACTGCGACACTGAGGCACGGAGACATTGAGACACGGAGACACTGAGACACTGTGACACTGAGGCACAGAGACACTGAGACACAGAGACACTGAGACACAGAGACACTGAGGCACAAAGACCCTGCGACACAGAGACACTGAGGCACAGAGACCCTGCGACACAGAGACATTGTGACATTGAGACACAGAGACAGTAAGACACTAAGAAACTGAGGCACAGAGACACTGAAACACTGAGACACTGAGGCACTGAGACACAGATACACATAGACACTGAGACTCTGAGACACTGAGGCAGAGAAACACTGAGACACAGAGACATAGAGACACTGAAACTCTGAGACACTGAGACACTGTGACACAGAGACTCTGAGACACATAGATACAGAGACACAGAGACATAGACTCACTGAAACTCTGAGACACTGAGACACTGGGAAACAGAGACACTGAGACAGAGAGACACAGAGACACTGAATCTCTGAGACACTGATACACTGAGACACAGAGTGACTTGGAAACACAGTGACACAGAGACACAGACTCACTGAAACTCTGAGACACTGAGACACTGGGACACAGAGACACTGAGACAGAGAGGCACAGATAAACTGAATCTCTGAGACACTGATGCACTGAGACACAGAGACACAGAGACACTGTGACTCTGAGACACTGAGACACTGAGACACGGAGATACTGAGACACGGAGACACTGAGACACTGTGACACAGGGGCACAGAGACACTGAGACACAGAGACACTGAGATACAGAGACACTGAGACACTGAGACACAGAGACACTGAGGCACAGTGATACTGCGACACAGATTCACTGAGACCCTAAGACACTGTGAAACGGAAAATCTGAGACACTGAGACACTGTGACACTGAGGCACAGAGACACTCAGACAGAGAGACACTGAGTCTCAGAGACACTGATAAACTGAGACACAGAGACAGAGACACTGAGACTCTGAGACCTGAGACACTGAGACACAGAGACACAGAGACACTGGGACACAGAGACACTGAGACTCTGAGACACTGAGACACAAAAACACTGAGGCACAGAGACAGTGAGACACTGTGACACTGAGGCACAGAGACACTGAGACACATAGACACTGAGACAATGAGACTTTGAGATATTACGACACTGAGGCACATATACACTGAGTCTCTGAGACACAGAGACACTGAGAGTCTGATAGACTGAGGCACAGAGACACTGAGACACTGAGGCACCAAGACACAGAGACTCTGAGACACTGAGGCACTGAGGCACAGAGGCTCTGTGATACACGGAGACACAGAGACGCAGAGACACTGAGAGACTGAGTCACAGAGACACAGAGACACAGATACACATAGACACTGAGACTCTGAGACACTGAGGCACAGAGACACTGAGATACAGAGACATAGAGACACTGAAACTCTTCGACACTGAGACACTGTGACACTGAGGCAGAGAAACACTGAGACACAGAGACATAGAGACACTGAAACTCTTCGACACTGAGACACTGTGACACAGAGACTCTGAGACACATAGACACAGAGACATAGAGACACAGACTCACTGAAACTCTGAGACACTGAGACACTGGGAAACAGAGACACTGAGACAGAGAGACACAGAGACACTGAATCTCTGAGACACTGATACACTGAGACACAGAGTGACTTGGAAACACAGTGACACAGAGACACTGAGACAGAGAGGCACAGATAAACTGAATCTCTGAGACACTGATGCACTGAGACACAGAGACACTGTGACTCTGAGACACTGAGACACTGAGACACGGAGATACTGAGACACGGAGACACTGAGACACTGTGACACTGGGGCACAGAGACACTGAGACACAGAGACACTGAGATACAGAGACACTGAGACACAGAGACAGAGACACTGAGACTCTGAGACCTGTGAAACGGAAAATCTGAGACACTGAGACACTGTGACACTGAGGCACAGAGACACTCAGACAGAGAGACACTGAGTCTCAGAGACACTGATAAACTGAGACACAGAGACACTGAGACTCTGAGACCTGAGACACTGAGACACAGAGACACAGAGACACTGGGACACAGATACACTGAGACTCTGAGACACTGAGACACTGAGGCACAGAGACAGTGAGACACTGTGACACTGAGGAACAGAGACACTGAGACACATAGACACTGAGACAATGCGACTTTGAGATATTACGACACTGAGGCACATATACACTGAGTCTCTGAGACACAGAGACACTGAGAGTCTGATAGACTGAGGCACAGAGACACTGAGACACTGAGGCACCAAGACACAGAGACTCTGAGACACTGAGGCACTGAGGCACAGAGGCTCTGAGATACAGAGACACAGAGACTCTGAGACACTGAGACACAGAGACACAGAGTCCCAGAGACACTGAGAGACTGAGTCACAGAGACACAGAGACACTGAGACACTGACTCAGAGACACTTAGACACAGAGACACTGAGACACTTAAACACAGAGAGACAGAGGCACAGAGACGCTGAGACACAGAGACACTGTGACACAGAGACAGTAAGACACTGAGAGACTGAGGCACAGACACACTGAGACACTGAGACACTGAGGCACTGAGACACAGATACACATAGACACTGAGACTCTGAGACACTGAGGCACAGAGACACTGAGATACAGAGACATAGAGACACTGAAACTCTTCGACACTGAGGCACTGAGACACTGAGATACAGAGACATAGAGACACTGAAACTCTTCGACACTGAGACACTGTGACACTGTGACACAGAGACTCTGAGACACAGAGACACAGACTCACTGAAACTCTGAGACACTGAGACACTGGGACACAAAGACACTGAGACATTGAGACTCTGAGACACTGAGACACAGAGACACAGAGACAATGTGACACTGAATCTCTGAGACAATGATACACTGAGACACAGAGACACTGTGACCCTGAGACACTGAGACACAGAGACACTGAGACACAGACTCACTGAAACTCTGAGACACTGGGACACAGAGTCACTGAGACAGAGAGACACAGAGACACTGAATCTCTGAGACACTGATACACTGAGACACAGAGACACTGTGACTCTGAGACACTGAGACACAGAGACACAGAGACAGTAAGACACTAAGAAACTGAGGCACAGAGACACTGAAACACTGAGACACTGAGGCACTGAGACACAGATACACATAGACACTGAGACTCTGAGACACTGAGGCAGAGAAACACTGAGACACAGAGACATAGAGACACTGAAACTCTGAGACACTTAGACACTGTGACACAGAGACTCTGAGACACTAATAAACTGAGGCACAGAGACACTGAAACACTGAAACACTGAGGCACTGAGACACAGATACACATAGACACTGAGACTCTGAGACACTGAGGCAGAGAAACACTGAGACACAGAGACATAGAGACACAGACTCACTGAAACTCTGAGACACTGAGACACTGGGAAACAGAGACACTGAGACACTGAATCTCTGAGACACTGATACACTGAGACACAGAGTGACTTGGAAACACAGTGACACAGAGACACAGACTCACTGAAACTCTGAGACACTGAGACACTGGGACACAGAGACACTGAGACAGAGAGGCACAGTTAAACTGAATCTCTGAGACACTGATGCACTGAGACACAGAGACACAGAGACACTGTGACTCTGAGACACTGAGACACGGAGATACTGAGACACGGAGACACTGAGACACTGTGACACTGGGGCACAGAGACACTGAGACACAGAGACACTGAGATACAGAGACACTGAGACACTGAGACACAGAGACACTGAGGCACAGTGATACTGCGACACAGATTCAATGAGAACCTAAGACACTGTGAAACGGAAAATCTGAGACACTGAGACACTGTGACACTGAGGCACAGAGACACTCAGACAGAGAGACACTGAGTCTCAGAGACACTGATAAACTGAGACACAGAGACAGAGACACTGAGACTCTGAGACCTGAGATACTGAGACACAGAGACACTGGGACACAGAGACACTGAGACTCTGAGACACTGAGACACAGAGACACTGAGGCACAGAGACAGTGAGACACTGTGACACTGAGGCACAGAGACACTGAGACACATAGACACTGAGACAATGAGACTTTGAGATATTACGACACTGAGGCACATATACACTGAGTCTCTGAGACACAGAGACACTGAGAGTCTGATAGACTGAGGCACAGAGACACTGAGACACTGAGGCACCAAGACACAGAGACTCTGAGACAATGAGGCACTGAGGCACAGAGGCTCTGAGATACAGAGACACAGAGACTCTGAGACACTGAGACACAGAGACGCAGAGACACTGAGAGACTGAGTCACAGAGACACAGAGACACTGAGACACTGTGACTCAGAGACACTTAGACACAGAGACACTGAAACACTGAAATCCCTGAGACGCTGAGACACAGAGACACTGTGACACAGAGACAGTAAGTCACTGAGAGACTGAGGCACAGACGCACTGAGACACTGAGACACTGAGGCACTGAGACACAGATACACATAGGCACTGAGACTCTGAGACACTGAGGCACAGAGACACTGAGATACAGAGACATAGAGACACTGAAACTCTTCGACACTGAGGCACAGAGGCACAGAGGCACTGAGATACAGAGACATAGAGACACTGAAACTCTTCGACACTGAGACACTGTGACACTGTGACACAGAGACTCTGAGACACAGAGACACAGAGACACAGACTCACTGAAACTCTGAGACACTGGGACACAAAGACACTGAGACATTGAGATCTGAGACACTGAGACACTGAGACACAGAGACACAGAGACAATGTGACACTGAATCTCTGAGACAATGATACACTGAGACACAGAGACACTGTGACCCTGAGACACTGAGACACAGAGACACAGAGACACTGAGACACAGACTCACTGAAACTCTGAGACACTGGGACACAGAGTCACTGAGACAGAGAGACACAGAGACACTGAATCTCTGAGACACTGATACACTGAGACACAGAGACACTGTGACTCTGAGACACTGAGACACAGAGACACTGAGACACTGAGACCCTGTGACACTGAGGCACAGAGACACTCAGACACAGAGACAAGTAGACACTGACACTCTGAGACACTGAGACTCTGAGACACTGTGACTCTGAGACACTGCGACACTGAGACACGGAGACATTGAGACACGGAGACACTGAGACACTGTGACACTGAGGCACAGAGACACTGAGACACAGAGACACTGAGACACAGAGACACTGATGCACAGAGACCCTGCGACACAGAGACACTGAGGCACAGAGACCCTGCGACACAGAGACACTGTGACATTGAGACTCTGAGACACTGAGACACTGAGGCACAGTGATACTGAGACACAGATTCAATGAGACTCTAAGACACTGAGAAACTGAAAATCTGAGACACTGAGACACTGTGACACTGAGGCACAGAGACACTCAGACAGTTAGACACTGAGTCTCAGAGACACTGATAAACTGAGACACAGAAACAGAGACACTGAGATTCTGAGACCCGAGACACTGAGACACAGAGACACTGGGACACAGAGACACTGAGACTCTGAGACAGTGAGACACAAAGACACTGAGGCACAGAGACACTGAGACACTGTGACACTGAGGCACAGAGACACTGAGATACAGAGACATAGAGACACTGAAACTCTTCGACACTGAGGCACTGAGACACTGAGATACAGAGACATAGAGACACTGAAACTCTTCGACACTGAGACACTGTGACACTGTGACACAGAGACTCTGAGACACAGAGACACAGACTCACTGAAACTCTGAGACACTGAGACACTGGGACACAAAGACACTGAGACATTGAGACTCTGAGACACTGAGACACAGAGACACAGAGACAATGTGACACTGAATCTCTGAGACAATGATACACTGAGACACAGAGACACTGTGACCCTGAGACACTGAGACACAGAGACACAGAGACACTGAGACACAGACTCACTGAAACTCTGAGACACTGGGACACAGAGTCACTGAGACAGAGAGACACAGAGACACTGAATCTCTGAGACACTGATACACTGAGACACAGAGACACTGTGACTCTGAGACACTGAGACACAGAGACACAGAGACAGTAAGACACTAAGAAACTGAGGCACAGAGACACTGAAACACTGAGACACTGAGGCACTGAGACACAGATACACATAGACACTGAGACTCTGAGACACTGAGGCAGAGAAACACTGAGACACAGAGACATAGAGACACTGAAACTCTGAGACACTTAGACACTGTGACACAGAGACTCTGAGACACTAATAAACTGAGGCACAGAGACACTGAAACACTGAGACACTGAGGCACTGAGACACAGATACACATAGACACTGAGACTCTGAGACACTGAGGCAGAGAAACACTGAGACACAGAGACATAGAGACACAGACTCACTGAAACTCTGAGACACTGAGACACTGGGAAACAGAGACACTGAGACACTGAATCTCTGAGACACTGATACACTGAGACACAGAGTGACTTGGAAACACAGTGACACAGAGACACAGACTCACTGAAACTCTGAGACACTGAGACACTGGGACACAGAGACACTGAGACAGAGAGGCACAGTTAAACTGAATCTCTGAGACACTGATGCACTGAGACACAGAGACACAGAGACACTGTGACTCTGAGACACTGAGACACGGAGATACTGAGACACGGAGACACTGAGACACTGTGACACTGGGGCACAGAGACACTGAGACACAGAGACACTGAGATACAGAGACACTGAGACACTGAGACACAGAGACACTGAGGCACAGTGATACTGCGACACAGATTCAATGAGACCCTAAGACACTGTGAAACGGAAAATCTGAGACACTGAGACACTGTGACACTGAGGCACAGAGACACTCAGACAGAGAGACACTGAGTCTCAGAGACACTGATAAACTGAGACACAGAGACAGAGACACTGAGACTCTGAGACCTGAGACACTGAGACACAGAGACACTGGGACACAGAGACACTGAGACTCTGAGACACTGAGACACAGAGACACTGAGGCACAGAGACAGTGAGACACTGTGACACTGAGGCACAGAGACACTGAGACACATAGACACTGAGACAATGAGACTTTGAGATATTACGACACTGAGGCACATATACACTGAGTCTCTGAGACACAGAGACACTGAGAGTCTGATAGACTGAGGCACAGAGACACTGAGACACTGAGGCACCAAGACACAGAGACTCTGAGACACTGAGGCACTGAGGCACAGAGGCTCTGAGATACAGAGACACAGAGACTCTGAGACACTGAGACACAGAGACGCAGAGACACTGAGAGACTGAGTCACAGAGACACAGAGACACTGAGACACTGTGACTCAGAGACACTTAGACACAGAGACACTGAAACACTGAAATCCCTGAGACGCTGAGACACAGAGACACTGTGACACAGAGACAGTAAGTCACTGAGAGACTGAGGCACAGACGCACTGAGACACTGAGACACTGAGGCACTGAGACACAGATACACATAGGCACTGAGACTCTGAGACACTGAGGCACAGAGACACTGAGATACAGAGACATAGAGACACTGAAACTCTTCGACACTGAGGCACAGAGGCACAGAGGCACTGAGATACAGAGACATAGAGACACTGAAACTCTTCGACACTGAGACACTGTGACACTGTGACACAGAGACTCTGAGACACAGAGACACAGAGACACAGACTCACTGAAACTCTGAGACACTGGGACACAAAGACACTGAGACATTGAGATCTGAGACACTGAGACACTGAGACACAGAGACACAGAGACAATGTGACACTGAATCTCTGAGACAATGATACACTGAGACACAGAGACACTGTGACCCTGAGACACTGAGACACAGAGACACAGAGACACTGAGACACAGACTCACTGAAACTCTGAGACACTGGGACACAGAGTCACTGAGACAGAGAGACACAGAGACACTGAATCTCTGAGACACTGATACACTGAGACACAGAGACACTGTGACTCTGAGACACTGAGACACAGAGACACTGAGACACTGAGACCCTGTGACACTGAGGCACAGAGACACTCAGACACAGAGACAAGTAGACACTGACACTCTGAGACACTGAGACTCTGAGACACTGTGACTCTGAGACACTGCGACACTGAGACACGGAGACATTGAGACACGGAGACACTGAGACACTGTGACACTGAGGCACAGAGACACTGAGACACAGAGACACTGAGACACAGAGACACTGATGCACAGAGACCCTGCGACACAGAGACACTGAGGCACAGAGACCCTGCGACACAGAGACACTGTGACATTGAGACTCTGAGACACTGAGACACTGAGACACTGAGGCACAGTGATACTGAGACACAGATTCAATGAGACTCTAAGACACTGAGAAACTGAAAATCTGAGACACTGAGACACTGTGACACTGAGGCACAGAGACACTCAGACAGTTAGACACTGAGTCTCAGAGACACTGATAAACTGAGACACAGAAACAGAGACACTGAGATTCTGAGACCCGAGACACTGAGACACAGAGACACTGGGACACAGAGACACTGAGACTCTGAGACAGTGAGACACAAAGACACTGAGGCACAGAGACACTGAGACACTTTGACACTGAGGCACAGAGACACTCAACACAGAGGCAAAGTGACACTGAGTGTCTGAGACATTGATACACTGAGACACTGAGACTCTGAGACATTGAGACACTGAGGCACAGAAAAACTGAGACACTGAGACACTGAGACACAGAGACACTGAGGCACTGAGACACTGAGACACAGAGACACTGAGACACTGAGACTTTGAGATATTAAGACACTGAGGCACGGATACACTGAGTCTCTGAGACACAGAGACACTGAGACACTGAGAGTCTGATAGACTGAGGCACCAAGACACAGAAACTCTGAGACGCTGAGACTCTGAGTCTCTGAGTCTCTGAGACACTGAGATACAGAGACACAGAAACACTGAGATACTGAGGCACTGAGACACAGAGGCACTGAGACACAGAGACACAGAGACACTGAGACACAGAGACACAGACTCACTGCAGCTCTGAGACACTGAGGCACAGAGACACTGAGACACAGAGACTCCGATACACAGAGACACAGAGACTCTGAGACGCTGAGACTCTGAGACACTGAGGCACAGAGACACTGAGGCACAGAGACACAGAGACACAGAGATACTGAAACTCTGATACACTGAGACACAGAGACAATGTGACACTGAATCTCTGAGACACTGATACACTGAGACACAGAGACACTGTGACTCTGAGACACTGAGACACTGAGACACAGAGACACAGAGACACTGAGACACAGACTCACTGAAACTCTGAGACACTGGGACACAGAGTCACTGAGACAGAGAGACACAGAGACACTGAATCTCTGAGACACTGAT
Source organism: Prionace glauca (assembly GCA_037974335.1). Lineage (NCBI taxonomy): Eukaryota > Metazoa > Chordata > Chondrichthyes > Carcharhiniformes > Carcharhinidae > Prionace > Prionace glauca. Next base: position 93,616 of record JBBMRE010000187.1, read on the forward strand.
ACACTGAGACACAGAGACACTGTGACTCTGAGACACTGAGACACAGAGACACTGAGACACTGAGACCCTGTGACACTGAGGCACAGAGACACTCAGACACAGAGACAAAGAGACACTGAGTCTCAGAGACACTGATACACTGAGACACAGAGACACTGTGACTCTGAGACACTGAGACACGGAGATACTGAGACACGGAGACACTGAGACACTGTGACACTGAGGCACAGTGATACTGCGACACAGATTCACTGAGACCCTAAGACACTGTGAAACGGAAAATCTGAGACACTGAGACACTGTGACACTGAGGCACAGAGACACTCAGACAGAGAGACACTGAGTCTCAGAGACACTGATAAACTGAGACACAGAGACAGAGACACAGAGACTCTGAGACCTGAGACACTGAGACACTGATACACTGAGACACTGGGACACAGAGACACTGAGACTCTGAGACACAGAGACACTGAGACTCTGAGACGCTGAGACACAGAGGCGCTGTGACACAGAGACAGTAAGACACTAATAAACTGAGGCACAGAGACACTGAAACACTGAGACACTGAGGCACTGAGACACAGATACACATAGACACTGAGACTCTGAGACACTGAGGCAGAGAAACACTGAGACACAGAGACATAGAGACACTGAAACTCTCAGACACTGAGACACTGTGACACAGAGACTCTGAGACACATAGACACAGAGACACAGAGACACAGAGTGACTTGGAAACACAGTGACACAGAGACACTGAGACAGAGAGGCACAGATAAACTGAATCTCTGAGACACTGATGCACTGAGACACAGAGACACAGAGACACTGTGACTCTGAGACACTGAGACACTGAGACACGGAGATACTGAGACACGGAGACACTGAGACACTGTGACACTGGGGCACAGAGACACTGAGACACAGAGACACTAAGATACAGAAACACTGAGACACTGAGACACAGAGACAGAGACACTGAGACTCTGAGACCTGTGAAACGGAAAATCTGAGACACTGAGACACTGTGACACTGAGGCACAGAGACACTCAGACAGAGAGACACTGAGTCTCAGAGACACTGATAAACTGAGACACAGAGACAGAGACACTGAGACTCTGAGACCTGAGACACTGAGACACAGAGACACAGAGACACTGGGACACAGAGACACTGAGACTCTGAGATACTGAGACACAGAGACACATAACCTTGAGACACTGAGACACAGAGACACTGAGACACAGAGATACTGAGACACTGAGACACAGAGACACTGAGACTGTGAGACACTGAGACAATGGGACACAGAGACTCTGAGACTCTGAGATACAGAGACACTGAGACTCTGAGACACAGAGATACTGAGACACTGAGACACTGAGACACTGAGGCACAGAGACACTGAGACAAAGAGATACTGAGACACAGAGGCACTGAGTCTCTGAGACACTGATACATTGAGAGTCTGAGACACTGAGGCACAGAGATCGAGAAACACTGAGACAGAGAGACACTGATAATCTGAGACACTGTGTCATTGAGGCACAGAGACACTCAGACACAGAGAAACTGAGACACTGAGGCACCAAGACACAGAGACTCTGAGAGATTGAGACTCTGAGACTCAGAGACACTGAGACACAGTAACACAGAGACATAGAGACAATGAGGCACAGAGATACAGAGTCACTGAGGCACAGAGGCACAGAGACACTGAGACACAGACACACTGAGACTCTGAGACGCTGAGACACAGAGACACTGTGACACAGAGACACAGAGACAGTAAGACACTGAGAGACTGAGGCACAGACGCACTGAGACACTGAGACACTGAGGCACTGAGACACAGATACACATAGACACTGAGACTCTGAGACACTGAGGCACAGAGACACTGAGATACAGAGACATAGAGACACTGAAACTCTTCGACACTGAGACACTGTGACACTGAGGCAGAGAAACACTGAGACACAGAGACATAGAGACACTGAAACTCTGAGACACTGAGACACTGTGACACAGAGACTCTGAGACACATAGACACATAGACACAGAGACACAGACTCACTGAAACTCTGAGACACTGAGACACTGGGAAACAGAGACACTGAGACAGAGAGACACAGAGACACTGAATCTCTGAGACACTGATACACTGAGACACAGAGTGACTTGGAAACACAGTGACACAGAGACACAGACTCACTGAAACTCTGAGACACTGAGACACTGGGACACAGAGACACTGAGACAGAGAGGCACAGATAAACTGAATCTCTGAGACACTGATGCACTGAGACACAGAGACACAGAGACACTGTGACTCTGAGACACTGAGACACTGAGACACGGAAATACTGAGACACGGAGACACTGAGACACTGTGACACTGAGGCACAGTGAGACTGCGACACAGATTCACTGAGACCCTAAGACACTGTGAAACGGAAAATCTGAGACACTGAGACACTGTGACACTGAGGCACAGAGACACTCAGACAGAGAGACACTGAGTCTCAGAGACACTGATAAACTGAGACACAGAGACAGAGACACTGAGACTCTGAGACCTGAGACACTGAGACACTGATACACTGAGACACTGGGACACAGAGACACTGAGACTCTGAGACACAGAGACACTGAGACTCTGAGACGCTGAGACACAGAGGCGCTGTGACACAGAGACAGTAAGACACTAATAAACTGAGGCACAGAGACATTGAAACACTGCGACACTGAGGCACTGAGACACAGATACACATAGACACTGAGACTCTGAGACACTGAGGCAGAGAAACACTGAGACACAGAGACATAGAGACACTGAAACTCAGACACTGAGACACTGTGACACAGAGACTCTGAGACTAATAGACACAGAGACACAGAGACACAGACTCACTGAAACTCTGAGACACTGAGACACTGGGAAACAGAGACACTGAGACAGAGAGACACAGAGACACTGAATCTCTGAGACACTGATACACTGAGACACAGAGTGACTTGGAAACACAGTGACACAGAGACACTGAGACAGAGAGGCACAGATAAACTGAATCTCTGAGACACTGATGCACTGAGACACAGAGACACAGAGACACTGTGACTCTGAGACACTGAGACACTGAGACACGGAGATACTGAGACACGGAGACACTGAGACACTGTGACACTGGGGCACAGAGACACTGAGACACAGAGACACTGAGATACAGAGACACTGAGACACTGAGACACAGAGACAGAGACACTGAGACTCTGAGACCTGTGAAACTGAAAATCTGAGACACTGAGACACTGTGACACTGAGGCACAGAGACACTCAGACAGAGAGACACTGAGTCTCAGAGACACTGATAAACTGAGACACAGAGACAGAGACACTGAGACTCTGAGACCTGAGACACTGAGACACAGAGACACAGAGACACAGAGACACTGGGACACAGAGACACTGAGACTCTGAGACACTGAGACACTGAGGCACAGAGACAGTGAGACACTGTGACACTGAGGCACAGAGACACTGAGACACATAGACACTGAGACAATGCGACTTTGAGATATTACGACACTGAGGCACATATACACTGAGTCTCTGAGACACAGAGACACTGAGAGTCTGATAGACTGAGGCACAGAGACACTGAGACACTGAGGCACCAAGACACAGAGACTCTGAGACACTGAGGCACTGAGGCACAGAGGCTCTGAGATACAGAGACACAGAGACTCTGAGACACTGAGACACAGAGACGCAGAGACACTGAGACTCTGAGACCTGAGACACTGAGACACAGAGACACAGAGACACTGGGACACAGAGACACTGAGACACTGAGACTCTGAGACACTGAGACACTGAGACACTGTGACACTGAGGCACAGAGACACTCAGACAGAGAGACACTGAGTCTCAGAGACACTGATAAACTGAGACACAGAGACAGAGACACTGAGACTCTGAGACCTGAGACACTGAGACACAGAGACACTGGCACACAGAGACACTGAGACTCTGAGACACTGAGACACTGAGGCACAGAGACAGTGAGACACTGTGACACTGAGGCACAGAGACACTGAGACACATAGACACTGAGACAATGCGACTTTGAGATATTACGACACTGAGGCACATATACACTGAGTCTCTGAGACACAGAGACACTGAGAGTCTGATAGACTGAGACACAGAGACACTGAGACACTAAGACACAGAGACTCTGAGACACAGAGACACTGAGACTCTGAGACACAGAGACACTGAGACTCTGAGACGCTGAGACACAGAGGCGCTGTGACACAGAGACAGTAAGACACTAATAAACTGAGGCACAGAGACACTGAAACACTGAGATACTGAGGCACTGAGACACAGATACACATAGACACTGAGACTCTGAGACACTGAGGCAGAGAAACACTGAGACACAGAGACATAGAGACACTGAAACTCTCAGACACTGAGACACTGTGACACAGAGAATCTGAGACACATAGACACAGAGACACAGAGACACAGACTCACTGAAACTCTGAGACACTGAGACACTGGGAAACAGAGACACTGAGACAGAGAGACACAGAAACACTGAATCTCTGAGACACTGATGCACTGAGACACAGAGACACAGAGACACTGTGACTCTGAGACACTGAGACACTGAGACACGGAGATACTGAGACACGGAGACACTGAGACACTGTGACACTGGGGCACAGAGACACTGAGACACAGAGACACTGAGATACAGAAACACTGAGACACTGAGACACAGAGACAGAGACACTGTGACTCTGAGACCTGTGAAACGGAAAATCTGAGACACTGAGACACTGTGACACTGAGGCACAGAGACACTCAGACAGAGAGACACTGAGTCTCAGAGACACTGATAAACTGAGACACAGAGACAGAGACATTGAGACTCTGAGACCTGAGACACTGAGACACAGAGACACTGCGACACAGAGACACTGAGACTCTGAGACACTGAGACACTGAGGCACATAGACACTGAGACAATGCGACTTTGAGATATTACGACACTGAGGCACATATACACTGAGTCTCTGAGACACAGAGACACTGAGAGTCAGATAGACTGAGGCACAGAGACACTGAGACACTAAGACACAGAGACTCTGAGACACTGAGGCACTGAGGCACAGAGGCTCTGAGATACAGAGACACAGAGACTCTGAGACACTGAGACACAGAGACGCAGAGACACTGAGAGACTGAGTCACAGAGACACAGAGACACTGAGACACTGTGACTCAGAGACACTTAGACACAGAGACACTGAGACACTTAAACACAGAGGGACAGAGGCACAGAGACGCTGAGACACAGAGACACTGTGACACAGAGACAGTAAGACACTGAGAGACTGAGGCACAGACGCACTGAGACACTGAGACACTGAGGCACTGAGACACAGATACACATAGACACTGAGACTCTGAGACACTGAGGCACAGAGACACTGAGATACAGAGACATAGAAACACTGAAACTCTTCGACACTGAGGCACAGAGACACTGAGATACAGAGACATAGAGACACTGAAACTCTTCGACACTGAGACACTGTGACACTGTGACACAGAGACTCTGAGACACAGAGACACACAGACACAGACTCACAGAAACTCTGAGACACTGAGACACTGGGACACAAAGACACTGAGACATTGAGACTCTGAGACACTGAGACACTGAGACACAGAGACACGGAGACAATGTGACACTGAATCTCTGAGACACTGATGCACTGAGACACAGAGACACTGTGACCCTGAGACACTCAGACACAGAGACACAGAGAAACTGAGACACAGACTCACTGAAACTCTGAGACACTGGGACACAGAGTCACTGAGACAGAGAGACACAGAGACACTGAATCTCTGAGACACTGATACACTGAGACACAGAGACACTGTGACTCTGAGACACTGAGACACAGAGACACTGAGACCCTGTGACACTGAGGCACAGAGACACTCAGACACAGAGACAAAGAGACACTGAGTCTCAGAGACACTGATACATTGAGACACAGAGACACTGAGACTTTGAGACACAAAGACACTGAGGCACAGTGACACTGAGATACAGAGACATGTAGACACTGAAACTCTGAGACACTGAGACACTTAGACACAGAGACTCTGAGACACAGAGACACAGAGACTTAGAGACACAGACTCACTGAAACTCTGAGACACTGAGACACTGGGACACAGAGACACAGAGACACTGAGACACTGTGACTCAGAGACACTTAAACACAGAGACACTGATACACTTAAACACAGAGAGACTGAGACTCTGAGACACTGACACAATGGCACACGGAGACACTGAGACTCTGAGACACTGAGACACTGAGGCACAGAGACAGTGAGACACTGTGACACTGAGGCACAGAGACACTGAGACACATAGACACTGAGACAATGCGACTTTGAGATATTACGACACTGAGGCACATATACACTGAGTCTCTGAGACACAGAGACACTGAGAGTCTGATAGACTGAGGCACAGAGACACTGAGACACTAAGACACAGAGACTCTGAGACACTGAGGCACTGAGGCACAGAGGCTCTGAGATACAGAGACACAGAGACTCTGAGACACTGAGACACAGAGACGCAGAGACACTGAGAGACTGAGTCACAGAGACACAGAGACACTGAGACACTGTGACTCAGATACACTTAGACACAGAGACACTGAGACACTTAAACACAGAGAGACAGAGGCACAGAGACGCTGAGACACAGAGACACTGTGACACAGAGACAGTAAGACACTGAGAGACTGAGGCACAGACGCACTGAGACACTGAGACACTGAGGCACTGAGACACAGATACACATAGACACTGAGACTCTGAGACACTGAGGCACAGAGACACTGAGATACAGAGACATAGAGACACTGAAACTCTTCGACACTGAGGCACTGAGACACTGAGATACAGAGACATAGAGACACTGAAACTCTTCGACACTGAGACACTGTGACACTGTGACACAGAGACTCTGAGACACAGAGACACACAGACACAGACTCACAGAAACTCTGAGACACTGAGACACTGGGACACAAAGACACTGAGACATTGAGACTCTGAGACACTGAGACACTGAGACACAGAGACACAGAGACAATGTGACACTGAATCTCTGAGACACTGATACACTGAGACACAGAGACACTGTGACCCTGAGACACTCAGACACAGAGACACAGAGACACTGAGACACAGACTCACTGAAACTCTGAGACACTGGGACACAGAGTCACTGAGACAGAGAGACACAGAGACACTGAATCTCTGAGACACTGATACACTGAGACACAGAGACACTGTCACTCTGAGACACTGAGACACAGAGACACTGAGACCCTGTGACACTGAGGCACAGAGACACTCAGACACAGAGACAAAGAGACACTGAGTCTCAGAGACACTGATACACTGAGACACAGAGACACTGAGACTTTGAGACACAAAGACACTGAGGCACAGTGACACTGAGATACAGAGACATGTAGACACTGAAACTCTGAGACACTGAGACACTTAGACACAGAGACTCTGAGACACAGAGACACAGAGACTTAGAGACACAGACTCACTGAAACTCTGAGACACTGAGACACTGGGACACAGAGACACAGAGACACTGAGACACTGTGACTCAGAGACACTTAAACACAGAGACACTGATACACTTAAACACAGAGAGACTGAGACTCTGAGACACTGAGACACTGGGACACAGAGAGACTGAGACTCTGAGACACTGAGACAATGGCACACGGAGACACTGAGTCTCTGAGATACTGAGACACAGAGACACATAACCTTGAGACACTGAGACACAGAGACACTGAGACACAGAGATACTGAGACACTGAGGCACAGAGACACTGAGACTGTGAGACACTGAGACAATGGGACACAGAGACTCTGAGACTCTGAGATACAGAGACACTGAGACTCTGAGACACAGAGATACTGAGACACTGAGACACTGAGACACAGAGACACTGATACTTTGAGACACAGAGACACTGAGACACTGTGACACTGAGGCACAGAGACACTGAGACACAGAGACACTGAGACACAGAGACACTGAGACACAGATACACTGAGGCACAGAGACCCTGCGACACAGAGACACTGTGACATTGAGACTCTGAGACACTGAGGCACAGTGATACTGAGACACAGATTCACTGAGACTCTAAGACACAGAGAAACTGAAAATCTGAGACACTGAGACACTGTGACACTGAGGCACAGAGACACTCAGACAGTTAGACACTGAGTCTCAGAGACACTGATAAACTGAGACACAGAAACAGAGACACTGAGATTCTGAGACCCGAGACACTGAGACACAGAGACACTGGGACACAAAGACACTGAGACTCTGAGACAGTGAGACACAAAGACACTGAGGCACAGAGACACTGAGACACTGTGACACTGAGGCACAGAGACACTCAACACAGAGGCAAAGTGACACTGAGTGTCTGAGACATTGATACACTGAGACACTGAGACTCTGAGACATTGAGACACTGAGGCACAGAAAAACTGAGACACTGAGACACTGAGACACAGAGACACTGAGACACAGAGACACTGAGACACAGAGACACTGAGACTTTGAGATATTAAGACACTGCGGCACGGATACACTGAGTCTCTGAGACACAGAGACACTGAGACACTGAGAGTCTGATAGACTGAGGCACTGAGGCACCAAGACACAGAGACTCTGAGACGCTGAGACTCTGAGTCTCTGAGTCTCTGAGACACTGAGATACAGAGACACAGAAACACTGAGACACTGAGTCACTGAGACACAGAGGCACTGAGACACAGAGACACAGAGACACTGAGACACAGAGACACAGACTCACTGAAACTCTGAGACACTGAGGCACAGAGACACTGAGACACAGAGACTCCGATACACAGAGACACAGAGACTCTGAGACGCTGAGACTCTGAGACACTGAGGCACAGAGACACTGAGGCACAGAGACACAGAGACACAGAGACACAGAGATACTGAAACTCTGAGAAACTGAGACACAGAGACAATGTGACACTGAATCTCTGAGACACTGATACACTGAGACACAGAGACACTGTGACTCTGAGACACTGAGACACTGAGACCCTGTGACACTGAGGCACAGAGACACTCAGACACAGAGACAAAGAGACACTGAGTCTCAGAGACACTGATACACTGAGACACAGAGACACTGAAACTTTGAGACACAAAGACACTGAGGCACAGTGACACTGAGATACAGAGACATGTAGACACTGAAACTCTGAGACACTGAGACACTGAGACACATAGACTCTGAGACACAGAGACACAGAGACACAGACTCACTGAAACTCTGAGACACTGAGACACTGGGACACAGAGACACTGAGACAGAGAGGCACAGATACACTGAATCTCTGAGACACTGATGCACTGAGACTCTGAGACACTGTGACTCTGAGACACTGCGACACTGAGACACGGAGACATTGAGATACTGAGATACTGAGACACGAAGACACTGAGACACTGTGACACTGGGGCACAGAGACACTGAGACACAGAGACACTGAGACACAGAGACACTGAGGCACAGAGACACTGCGACACAGAGACACTGTGACATTGAGACTCTGAGACGCTGAGACACTGAGGCACAGTGATACTGAGACACAGATTCACTGAGACTCTAAGACACTGAGAAACTGAAAATCTGAGACACTGAGACACTGTGACACTGAGGCACAGAGACACTCAGACAGTTAGACACTGAGTCTCAGAGTCACTGATAAACTGAGACACAGAGACAGAGACACTGAGACTCTGAGACCTGAGACACTGAGACGCAGGGACACTGGGACACAGAGACACTGAGACTCTGAGACAATGAGACACAGAGACACTGAGGCACAGAGACACTCAACACAGAGACAAAGTGACACTGAGTGTCTGAGACATTGAGACACTGAGGCACAGAGACACTGAGACACTGAGACACAGAGACACTGAGACACTGAGACACAAAGACACTGAGGCACAGAGACAGTGAGACACTGTGACACTGAGGCACAGAGACACTCAACACAGAGATACTGAGACACAGAGTGTCTGAGAAATTGATACACTGAGACACTGAGACTTTGAGACATTGAGACACTGAGGCACAGAGACACTGAGACACATAGACACTGAGACAATGAGACTTTGAGATATTACGACACTGTGGCACAGATTAACTGAGTCTCTGAGACACTGAGAGTCTGATAGACTGAGGCACAGAGACACTGAGACACTGAGGCACCAAGACACAGAGACTCTGAGACACTGAGGCACTGAGGCACAGAGGCACTGAGATACAGAGACACAGAGACTCTGAAACACTGAGACACAGAGGCACAGAGACACAGACACACTGAGACACTGTGACTCAGAGACACTGAGACACAGAGGCACTGAGACACTTAAACACAGAGAGACTGAGACACTGAGACAATGGGACGTGGAGACACTGAGACTCTGAGACACGGAGACACAGTAACCCAGAGACACAGAGACAATGAGGCACAGAGATACAGAGACACTGAGATACTGAGACACTGAGACTCGGAGATACGGAGGCACAGAGACACTGAGACAAAGAGATACTGAGACACAGAGACACTGAGTCTCTGAGACACTGATACATTGAGACTCTGAGACACTGAGGCACAGAGACTTTGAGACACAGAGATACAGAGACACTGACATCTGTGACACTGAGACAATGGGACACGGAGACACTGAGACTCTGAGATACTGAGACATAGAGACACTGAGACTCAAATCTTTGAGACACTGAGACACAGAGATACTGAGACACTGAGACACTGAGACACTGAGACACTGAGACTCGGAGACACTGAGGCACAGAGACACTGCGACACAGAGACACTGTGACATTGAGACTCTGAGACGCTGAGACACTGAAAATCTGAGACACTGAGACACTGTGACACTGAGGCACAGACACTCAGACAGTTAGACACTGAGTCTCAGAGTCACTGATAAACTGAGACGCAGAGACAGAGACACTGAGACTCTGAGACCTGAGACACTGAGACACAGGGACACTGGGACACAGAGACACTGAGACTCTGAGACAATGAGACACAGAGACACTGAGGCACAGAGACACTCAACACAGAGACAAAGTGACACTGAGTGTCTGAGACATTGAGACACTGAGGCACAGAGACACTGAGACACTGAGACAGTGAGACACAGAGACACTGAGACACTGAGACACAGAGACACTGAGACACTGAGACACAGAGACACTGAGACACAGAGACACTGAGATACTGAGACTTTGAAATATTAAAACAGTGAGACACAGAGTCGCTGAGACACTGAGACACAGAGACACAGAGACGCTGAGAGTCTGACAGACTAAGGCACAGAGACACTGAGGCACCAAGATACAGAAACTCTGAGTCACTGAGACGCTGAGACTCTGATACATTGATACACAGAGACACAAAGACACAGAAGCACTGAGACACTGAGGCACTGAGGCACAGGGGCACTGAGATACAGAGACACAGAGACTCTGAGACACTGAGACACAGAGACACTGGGACACTGTGATTCAGAGACACTTAGACACAGAGACACTGAGACACTTAAACACAGAGAGACTGAGACACTGAGACTCTGAGACACTGAGACAATGGGACACGGAGAGACTGAGACTCTGAGACTCTGAGACACTGAGGCACAGAGACACTGAGACACAGAGACATAGACTCACTGAAACTCTGAGACACTGAGACACTGAAACACTGGGACACAGAGACACTGAGATAGAGAGACACCGAGACACTGAATCTCTGAGACACTGATACACTGAGAAACAGAGACACTGTGACTCTGTGACACTGAGACACTGAGGCACAGAGACACTGAGACCCTGTGACACTGAGGCACAGAGACATGGAGACACTGAAACTCTGAGACAATGTGACACAGAGACACAGAGACTCTGAGACACAGTGACACAGAGACACAGACTTACTGAAACTCTGAGACAATGAGACACTGAGACACTGAGACACTGGGACACAGAGACACTGAGACAGAGAGGCACAGATACACTGAATCTCTGAGACACTGATGCACTGAGACACAGAGACACTGTGACTCTGAGACACTGAGAAACGGAGACACGGAGACACTGAGACACTGTGACACTGAGGCACAGAGACACTGAGACACTGAGACACAGAGACACTGAGGCACAGACACACTGCGACACAGAGACACTGTGACATTGAGACTCTGAGACGCTGAGACTCTGAAGCACAGTGATACTGAGACACAGATTCACTGAGACTCTAAGACACTGTGAAACGGAAAATCACTGAGGCACTGAGGCACAGAGACACACAGACAGTTAGACACTGAGTCTCAGAGACACTGATAAACTGAGACACAGAGACAGAGGCACTGAGACTCTGAGACCTGAGACACTGAGACACAGAGACACTGGGACACAGAGACACTGAGACTGTGAGACACTGAGACACAAAGACACTGAGGCACAGAGACAGTGAGACACTGTGACACTGAGGCACAGAGACACTCAACACAGAGACAAAGTGACACTGAGTGTCTGAGAAATTGATACACTGAGACACTGAGACTTTGAGACATTGAGACACTGAGGCACAGAGACACTGAGACACATAGACACTGAGACAATGAGACTTTGAGATATTACGACACTGTGGCACAGATTAACTGAGTCTCTGAGACACTGAGAGACTGATAGACTGCGGCACAGAGACACTGAGACACTGAGGCACCAAGACACAGAGACTCTGAGACACTGAGGCACTGAGGCACAGAGGCACTGAGATACAGAGACACAGAGACTCTGAAACACTGAGACACAGAGACGCAGAGACACTGAGATACTGAGGCACAGAGACACAGACACACTGAGACACTGTGACTCAGAGACACTGAGACACAGAGGCACTGAGACACTTAAACACAGAGAGACTGAGACACTGAGACAATGGGACATGGAGACACTGAGACTCTGAGACACGGAGACACAGTAACACAGAGACACAGAGACAATGAGGCACAGAGATACAGAGACACTGAGATACTGAGACACTGAGACTCGGAGATACGGAGGCACAGAGACACTGAGACAAAGAGATACTGAGACACAGAGACACTGAGTCTCTGAGACACTGATACATTGAGACTCTGAGACACTGAGGCACAGAGACTTTGAGACACAGAGACACAGAGACACTGACATCTGTGACACTGAGACAATGGGACACGGAGACACTGAGACTCTGAGATACTGAGACATAGAGACACTGAGACTCAAATCTTTGAGACACTGAGACACTGAGACACTGAGACTCGGAGACACTGAGGCACAGAGACACTGAGACACAGAGAAATTGAGACACAGAGACACGGAGTCTCTGAGACACTGATACATTGAGACTCTGGGACACTGAGGCACAGAGTCATTGAGACACTGAGACACAGAGATACTGACACACAGAGACACTGAGTCTCTGAGACACTGATACACTGAGACTCTGAGACACTGAGGCACAGAGACACTGAGACACAGAGATCGAGAATCACTGAGACAGAGAGACACTGATAATCTGAGACACTGTGACATTGAGGCACAGAGACACTCAGACACCGAGAAACTGAGACACTGAGGCACCAAGACACAGAGACTCTGTGAGATTGAGACTCTGACAGTCTGAGACACTGAGACACAGTAACACAGAGACACAGAGACAATGAGGCACAGAGACACTGAGGCACAGAGGCACAGAGACACTGAGACACAGAGACACTGAGAATCTGAGACACTGAGACACAGAGACATACAGACACTGAAACTCTGAGACACTGAGAAACTGTGACACAGAGACTCTGAGACAGTGACACAGAGACACAGACTTACTGAAACTCTGAGACAATGAGACACTGAGACACTGAGACACTGGGACACAGAGACACTGAGACAGAGAGGCACAGATACACTGAATCTCTGAGACACTGATGCACTGAGACACAGAGACACTGTGACTCTGAGACACTGAGAAACGGAGACACTGAGACACGGAGACACTGAGGCACAGACACACTGCGACACAGAGACACTGTGACATTGAGACTCTGAGAAGCTGAGACTCTGAGGCACAGTGATACTGAGACACAGATTCACTGAGACTCTAAGACACTGTGAAACGGAAAATCTGAGAAACTGAGACACTGTGACACTGAGGCACAGAGACACACAGACAGTTAGACACTGAGTCTCAGAGACACTGATAAACTGAGACACAGAGACAGAGGCACTGAGACTCTGAGACCTGAGACACAGAGACACTGGGACACAGAGACACTGAGACTGTGAGACACTGAGACACAGAGACACTGAGACTCTGAGACACTGAGACACAAAGACACTGAGACACAGAGACAGTGAGACACTGTGACACTGAGGCACAGAGACACTGAGACACATAGACACTGAGACAATGAGACTTTGAGATATTACGACACTGTGGCACAGATTAACTGAGTCTCTGAGACACTGAGAGTCTGATAGACTGAGGCACAGAGACACTGAGACACTGAGGCACCAAGACACAGAGACTCTGAGACACTGAGGCACTGAGGCACAGAGGCACTGAGATACAGAGACACAGAGACTCTGAAACACTGAGACACAGAGACGCAGAGACAGTGAGATACTGAGGCACAGAGACACAGACACACTGAGACACTGTGACTCAGAGACACTTAGACACAGAGACACTGAGACACTTAAACACAGAGAGACTGAGACACTGAGACAATGGGACATGGAGACACTGAGACTCTGAGACACGGAGACACAGTAACACAGAGACACAGAGACAATGA
Source organism: Prionace glauca (assembly GCA_037974335.1). Classification (NCBI taxonomy): domain Eukaryota; kingdom Metazoa; phylum Chordata; class Chondrichthyes; order Carcharhiniformes; family Carcharhinidae; genus Prionace; species Prionace glauca. The sequence continues at coordinate 108,699 of JBBMRE010000187.1, forward strand.
GGCACAGAGATACAGAGACACTGAGATACTGAGACACTGAGACTCGGAGATACGGAGGCACAGAGACACTGAGACAAAGAGACTTTGAGGCACAGAGACACTGAGTTTCTGAGACACTGAGGCACAGAGACACTGAGACACAGAGACACAGAGACACTGACATCTGTGACACTGAGACAATGGGACACGGAGACACTGAGACTCTGAGATACTGAGACATAGAGACACTGAGACTCAAATCTTTGAGACACTGAGACACAGAGATACTGAGACACTGAGACACTGAGACTCGGAGACACTGAGGCACAGAGACACTGAGACACAGAGAAATTGAGACACAGAGACACGGAGTCTCTGAGACACTGATACATTGAGACTCTGGGACACTGAGGCACAGAGTCATTGAGACACTGAGACACAGAGATACTGAGTCTCTGAGACACTGATACATTGAGACTCTGAGACACTGAGGCACAGAGATCGAGAATCACTGAGACAGAGAGACACTGATAATCTGACACACTGTGACATTGAGGCACAGAGACACTCAGACACCAAGAAACTGAGACACTGAGGCACCAAGACACAGAGACTCTGTGAGATTGAGACTCTGACAGTCTGAGACACAGAGACACAGTAACACAGAGACACAGAGACAATGAGGCACAGAGACACTGAGGCACAGAGGCACAGAGACACTGAGACACAGAGACACTGAGAATCTGAGACACTGAGACACAGAGACATACAGACACTGAAACTCTGAGACACTGAGAAACTGTGACACAGAGACTCTGAGACACAGAGACACAGACTCACTGAAACATTGAGACACTGAGACACTGGGATGCAGAGACACTGAGACAGAGAGACACAGAGACTCTGAGACGCTGAGAATCCGATACACAGAGACACAGAGAATCTGAGACGCCGAGACACTGAGACATTGAGGCACAGAGACACTGAGGCACAGAGACACAGAGACAGAGAGACACTGAGACACTGAAGCACTGAGACACAGAGACATAGAAACACTGAAACTCTGAGACACTGAGACACAATACTTTGAGACACAGAGACACTGAGACACTGAGACACTGAGGCACAGAGACACAGACACACTGAGACACTGTGACTCAGAGACACTTAGACACAGAGACAATGAGACACTGAGACAATGGGACATGGAGACACTGAGACTCTGAGACACTGAGACACAGTAACACAGAGACACAGAGACAATGAGGCACAGAGATACAGAGACACTGAGACACTGAGACTCGGAGATACTGAGGCACAGAGACACTGAGACAAAGAGATACTGAGACACAGAGACACTGAGTCTCTGAGACACTGATACATTGAGACTCTGAGACACTGAGGCACAGAGACTTTGAGACACAGAGACACTGAGATTCTGAGACACTGAGGCACAGAGACACTGAGACACAGAGGCACAGAGACACTGAGACAAAGAGATACTGAGACACAGAGACACTGAGTCTCTGAGACACTGATACATTGAGATCTGTGTCACTGAGGCACAGAGACTTTGAGACACAGAGATACTGAGACACTGAGACTCGGAGATACTGAGGCACAGAGACACTGAGACAAAGAGATACTGAGACACAGAGACACTGAGTCTCTGAGACACTGATACATTGAGACTCTGAGACACAGAGACACTGAGATTCTGAGACACTGAGGCACAGAGACTTTGAGACACAGAGACACAGCGTCACTGAGACACAGAGATACTGAGACACTGAGACACTGAGACACTGTGATACTGAGGCACAGAGACACTCAGACAGTTAGACACTGTGTCTCAGAGACACTGATAAACTGAATCACAGAGACAGAGACACTGAGACTCTGAGACATGAGACACTGAGACACAGAGACACTGGGACACAGAGACACAAAGACACTGAATCACAGAGACACTGAGACACTGTGACACTGAGGCACAGAGACACTCAACACAGAGGCAAAGTGACACTGAGTGTCTGAGACATTGATACACTGAGACACTGAGACTCTGAGACATTGAGACACTGAGGCACAGAGAAACTGAGACACTGAGACACAGAGACACTGAGACACAGAGACACTGAGACACTGAGACTTTGAGATATTAAGACACTGAGGCACAGATACACTGAGTCTCTGAGACACAGAGACACTGAGACACTGAGAGTCTGATAGACTGAGGCACAGAGACACTGAGACACTGAGGCACCAAGACACAGAGACTCTGAGACGCTGAGACTCTGAGTCTCTGAGACACTGAGATACAGAGACAAAGAAACACTGAGACACTGAGGCACTGAGACATAGAGGCACTGAGACACTGAGACACAGAGACACAGAGACACTGAGTCTCTGAGACATTGATACATTGATACTCTGAGACACTGAGGCACAGAGACATTGAGACACAGAGACACTGAGATTCTGAGACACTGAGGCACTGAGACACAGAGATACTGAGACACTGTGACACTGAGGCACAGAGACACTGAGTCTCTGAGACACAGAGACACTGAGACACTGAGAGTCTGATAGACTGAGGCACAGAGACACTGAGACACTGAGGCACCAAGACACAGAGACTCTGAGACGCTGAGACTCTGAGTCTCTGAGACACTGAGATACAGAGACAAAGAAACACTGAGACACTGAGGCACTGAGACATAGAGGCACTGAGACACTGAGACACAGAGACACTGAGTCTCTGAGACATTGATACATTGATACTCTGAGACACTGAGGCACAGAGACATTGAGACACAGAGACACTGAGATTCTGAGACACTGAGGCACTGAGACACAGAGATACTGAGACACTGTGACACTGAGGCACAGAGACACTCAGACACAGAGACAAAGAGACACTGATTCTCAGAGACACTGATACACTGAGACACAGAGACACTGAGGCACAGAGTCGCTGAGACACTGAGACACAGAGACACTGAGACACTGAGATACTGAGAAGCGGAGACACTGAGGCACAGAGACACTTAGACACAGAGATACTGAGACACAGAGACACTGAGTCTCTGAGACACTGATACAGTGAGACTCTGAGACACTGAGGCACAGAGACATTGAGACACAGAGACACTGAGATTCTGTGACACTGAGGCACAGAGACACTGAAACACAGAGATACTGAGACACAGAGACACTGAGACTCTGAGACACTGATACATTGAGACTCGGAGACACTGAGGCACAGAGATCGAGAATCACTGAGACAGAGAGAGACACTGATAATCTGAGACATTGGGACACCGTGACATTGAGGCACAGAGACACTCAGACACAGAGAAACTGAGGCACCAAGACACAGAGACTCTGAGAGATTGAGTCACTGAGATTCTGAGACACTGAGACACAGTAACACAGAGACACAGAGACAATGAGGCACAGAGATACAGAGACACTGAGGCACAGAGGCACAGAGATGCTGAGACACAGAGACACTGTGACACAGAGACACAGAGACAGTAAGACACTGAGAGACTGAGGCACAGAGGCACTGAAACACTGAGACACTGAGGCACTGAGACACAGATACACATAGACACTGAGACTCTGAGACACTGAGGCACAGAGACACTGAGATACAGAGACATAGAGACACTGAAACTCTTCGACACTGAGACACTGTGACACAGAGACTCTGAGACACAGAGACACAGAGACACAGACTCACTGCAACTCTGGGACACTGAGACACTGGGACACAAAGACACTGAAACATTGAGACTCTGAGACACTGAGACACTGAGACACTGAGACACAGAGACACAGAGACAGAGACTCACTGAAACTCTGAGACACTGAGACACTGGGACACAGAGACACTGAGACACAGAGACACTGAATCTCTTAGACACTGATACACTGAGACACAGAGACACTGTGACTCTGAGACACTGATACACAGAGACACTGAGACACTGAGACCCTGTGACACTGAGGCACATAGACACTCAGAGACAGAGACAAAGAGACACTGAGTCTCAGAGACACTGATACACTGAGGCACAGAGACTTTGAGACACAAAGACACTGAGGCACAGTGACACTGAGATACAGAGACATGTAGACACTGATACTCTGAGACACTGAGACACAGAGACACTGTGACTCTGAGACACTGAGACACTGAGACACAGAGACACTGAGACACAGACTCACTGAAACTCTGAGACACTGAGACACTGGGACACAGAGACACAGAGACACTGAGACTCTGAGACACTGAGGCACAGAGACACTGAGACACAGAGACATACAGACACTGAAACTCTGAGACACTGAGAAACTGTGACACAGAGACTCTGAGACACAGAGACACAGAGACACAGACTCACTGAAACATTGAGGCACTGAGACACTGGGATACAGAGACACTGAGACAGAGAGACACAGAGACTCTGAGACGCTGAGAATCCGATACACAGAGACACAGAGAATCTGAGACGCCGAGACACTGAGACATTGAGGCACAGAGACACTGAGGCACAGAGACACTGAGACACTGAAGCACTGAGACACAGAGACATAGAGACACTGAAACTCTGAGACACTGAGACACAATACTTTGAGACACAGAGACACTGAGACACTGAGGCACAGAGACACAGACACACTGAGACACTGTGACTCAGAGACACTTAGACACAGAGACACTGAGACACTTAAACACAGAGAGACTGAGACACTGAGACAATGGGACATGGAGACACTGAGACTCTGAGACACTGAGACACAGTAACACAGAGACACAGAGACAATGAGGCACAGAGATACAGAGACACTGAGACTCGGAGATACTGAGGCACAGAGACACTGAGACAAAGAGATACTGAGACACAGAGATACTGAGTCTCTGAGACACTGATACATTGAGACTCTGAGACACTGAGGCACAGAGACTTTGAGACACAGAGACACTGAGATTCTGAGACACTGAGGCACAGAGACACTGAGACACAGAGGCACAGAGACACTGAGACAAAGAGATACTGAGACACAGAGACACTGAGTCTCTGAGACACTGATACATTGAGACTCTGAGACACAGAGACACTGAGATTCTGAGGTACTGAGGCACAGAGACACTGAGACACAGAGATACTGAGACACAGAGACACTGAGGCACAGAGACCCTGCGACACAGAGACACTGTGACATTTAGACACTGAGACACTGAAAATCTGAGACACTGAGACACTGTGATACTGAGGCACAGAGACACTCAGACAGTTAGACACTGAGTCTCAGAGACACTGATAAACTGAATCACAGAGACAGAGACACTGAGACTCTGAGACATGAGACACTGAGACACAGAGACACTGGGACACAGAGACACAAAGACACTGAGGCACAGAGACACTGAGACACTGTGACACTGAGGCACAGAGACACTCAACACAGAGGCAAAGTGACACTGAGTGTCTGAGACATTGATACACTGAGACACTGAGACTCTGAGACATTGAGACACTGAGGCACAGAGACACTGATACACTGAGACACAGAGACACTGAGACTTTGAGACACAGAGACACTGAGGCACAGAGTCACTGAGACACTGAGACACAGAGACACTGAGACACTGAGACACTGAGATACTGAGAAGCGGAGACACTGAGGCACAGAGACACTTAGACACAGAGATACTGAGACACAGAGACACTGAGTCTCTGAGACACTGATACATTGAGACTCTGAGACACTGAGGCACAGAGACATTGAGACACAGAGACACTGAGATTCTGAGACACTGAGGCACAGAGATCGAGAATCACTGAGACAGAGAGACACTGATAATCTGAGACACTGAGACACCGTGACATTGAGGCACAGAGACACTCAGACACAGAGAAACTGAGGCACCAAGACACAGAGACTCTGAGAGATTGAGTCACTGAGACTCTGAGACACTGAGACACAGTAACACAGAGACACAGAGACAATGAGGCACAGAGATACAGAGACACTGAGGCACAGAGGCACAGAGACGCTGAAACACAGAGACACTGTGACACAGAGACACAGAGACAGTAAGACACTGAGAGACTGAGGCACAGAGGCACTGAAACACTGAGACACTGAGGCACTGAGACACAGATACACATAGACATTGAGACTCTGAGACTCTGAGGCACAGAGACACTGAGATACAGAGACATAGAGACACTGAAACTCTTCGACACTGAGACACTGTGACACAGAGACTCTGAGACACAGAGACACAGACTCACTGCAACTCTGGGACACTGAGACACTGGGACACAAAGACACTGAGACATTGAGGCTCTGAGACACTGAGACACTGAGACACTGAGACACAGAGACACAGAGACACTGAGACACAGACTCACCGAAACTCTGAGACACTGAGACACTGAGACACTGGGACACAGAGACACTGAGACACAGAGACTCAGAGACACTGAATCTCTTAGACACTGATACACTGAGACACAGAGACACTGTGAGTCTGAGACACTGATACACAGAGACACTGAGACACTGAGACCCTGTGACACTGAGGCACAGAGACACTCAGACACAGAGACAAAGAGACACTGAGTCTCAGAGACACTGATACACTGAGACACAGAGACACTGAGACTTTGAGACACAAAGACACTGAGGCAGAGTGACACTGAGATACAGAGACATGTAGACACTGATACTCTGAGACACTGAGACACTGAGACACAGAGACTCTGAGACACAGAGACACAGAGACTTTGAGACACAGACTCACTGAAACTCTGAGACACTGAGACACTGGGACACAGAGACACAGAGACACTGAGACACTGTGACTCAGAGACACTTAAACACAGAGACACTGATACACTTAAGCACAGAGAGACTGAGACTCTGAGACACTGAGACAATGGGACACGGAGACACAGAGATACTGAGACACTGAGACACAGAGACACTGAGACTGTGAGACACTGAGACAATGGGACACAGAGACTCTGAGACTCTGAGATACAGAGACACTGAGACTCTGAGACACAGAGATACTGAGACACTGAGACACTGAGACACAGAGACACTGAGACACTGAGACTCAGAGACACTGAGGCACAGAGACACTGCGACAAAGAGATACTGAGACACAGAGGCACTGAGTCTCTGAGACACTGATACATTGAGAGTCTGAGACACTGAGGCACAGAGATCGAGAATCACTGAGACAGAGAGACACTGATAATCTGAGACACTGAGACACTGTGTCATTGAGGCACAGAGACACTCAGACACAGAGAAACTGAGACACTGAGGCACCAAGACACAGAGACTCTGAGAGATTGAGACTCTGAGACTCTGAGACACTGAGACACAGTAACAGAGAGACACAGAGACAATGAGGCACAGGGATACAGAGACACTGAGGCACACAGGCACAGAGACACTGAGACACAGAGACACTGAGACTCTGAGACGCTGACACACAGAGACACTGTGACACAGAGACACAGAGACAGTAAGACACTAAGAAACTGAGGCACAGAGACACTGAAACACTGAAACACTGAGACACTGAGGCACTGAGACACAGATACACATAGGCACTGAGACTCTGAGACACTGAGGCAGAGAAACACTGAGACACAGAGACATAGAGACACTGAGACACTGTGACACAGAGACTCTGAGACACATAGACACAGAGACACAGAGACACAGACTCACTGAAACTCTGAGACACTGAGACACTGGGAAACAGAGACACTGAGAGAGAGAGACAGAGAGACACTGAATCTCTGAGACACTGATACACTGAGACACAGAGTGACTTGGAAACACAGTGACACAGAGACACAGACTCACTGAAACTCTGAGACACTGATGCACTGAGTCACAGAGACACAGAGACACTGTGACTCTGAGACACTGAGACACTGAGACACGGAGATACTGAGACACGGAGACACTGAGACACAGTGACACTGGGGCACAGAGACACTGAGACACAGAGACACTGAGATACAGAGACACTGAGACACTGAGACACAGAGACACTGAGGCACAGTGATACTGCGACACAGATTCACTGAGACCCTAAGACACTGTGAAACGGAAAATCTGAGACACTGAGACACTGTGACACTGAGGCACAGAGACACTCAGACAGAGAGACACTGAGTCTCAGAGACACTGATAAACTGAGACACAGAGACAGAGACACTGAGACTCTGAGACCTGAGACATTGAGACACAGAGACACAGAGACACTGGGACACAGAGACACTGAGACTCTGAGACACTGAGACACAAAGACACTGAGGCACAGAGACATTGAGACACTGTGACACTGAGGCACAGAGACACTGAGACACATAGACACTGAGACAATGAGACTTTGAGATATTACGACACTGAGGCACATATACACTGAGTCTCTGAGACACAGAGACACTGAGAGTCTGATAGACTGAGGCACAGAGACACTGAGACACTGAGGCACCAAGACACAGAGACTCTGAGACACTGAGGCACAGAGGCTCTGTGATACAGAGACACAGAGACTCTGAGACACTGAGACACAGAGACGCAGAGACACTGAGAGACTGAGTCACAGAGACACTGAGACACTGTGACTCAGAGACACTTAGACACAGAGACACTGAGACACTTAAACACAGAGAGACAGAGGCACAGAGACGCTGAGACACAGAGACACTGTGACACAGAGACAGTAAGACACTGAGAGACTGTGACACTGAGGCACAGAGACACTCAGACACAGAGACAAAGAAACACTGAGTCTCAGAGACACTGATACACTGAGACACAGAGACACTGAGACTTTGAGACACAAAGACACTGAGGCACAGTGACACTGAGATACAGAGACATGTAGACACTGAAACTCTGAGACACTGAGACACTGAGACACAGAGACTTAGAGACACAGACTCACTGAAACTCTGAGACACTGAGACACTGGGACACAGAGACACTGAGACACTGTGACTCAGAGACACTTAAACACAGAGACACTGATACACTTAAACACAGAGAGACTGAGACTCTGAGACACTGAGACAATGGCACACGGAGACACTGAGACTCTGAGATACTGAGACACAGAGACACATAACCTTGAGACACTGAGACACAGAGACACTGAGACACAGAGATACTGAGACACTGAGACACAGAGACACTGAGACTGTGAGACACTGAGACAATGGGACACAGAGACTCTGAGACTCTGAGGTACAGAGACACTGAGACTCTGAGACACAGAGATACTGAGACAATGAGACACTGAGACACAGAGACACTGAGACACTGAGACTCGGAGACACTGAGGCACAGAGACACTGAGACAAAGAGATACTGAGACACAGAGGCACTGAGTCTCTGAGACACTGATACATTGAGTGTCTGAGACACTGAGGCACAGAGATCGAGAATCCCTGAGACAGAGAGACACTGATAATCTGAGACACTGAGACACTGTGTCATTGAGGCACAGAGACACTCAGACACAGAGAAACTGAGACACTGAGGCACCAAGACACAGAGACTCTGAGAGATTGAGACTCTGAGACTCTGAGACACTGAGACACAGTAACACAGAGACATAGAGACAATGAGGCACAGAGATACAGAGACACTGAGGCACAGAGGCACAGAGACACTGAGACACAGACACACTGAGACTCTGAGACGCTGAGACACAGAGACACTGTGACACAGAGACACAGAGACAGTAAGACACTGAGAGACTGAGGCACAGACGCACTGAGACACTGAGACACTGAGGCACTGAGACACAAATACACATAGACACTGAGACTCTGAGACACTGAGGCACAGAGACACTGAGATACAGAGACATAGAGACACTGAAACTCTTCGACACTGAGACACTGTGACACTGAGGCAGAGAAACACTGAGACACAGAGACATAGAGACACTGAAACTCTGAGACACTGAGACACTGTGACACAGAGACTCTGAGACACATAGACACAGAGACGCAGAGACACAGACTCACTGAAACTCTGAGACACTGAGACACTGGGACACAGAGACACTGAGACAGAGAGGCACAGATAAACTGAATCTCTGAGACACTGATGCACTGAGATACAGAGACATAGAGACACTGAAACTCTTCGACACTGAGGCACTGAGACACTGAGATACAGAGACATAGAGACACTGAAACTCTTCGACACTGAGACACTGTGACACTGTGACACAGAGACTCTGAGACACAGAGACACACAGACACAGACTCACAGAAACTCTGAGACACTGAGACACTGGGACACAAAGACACTGAGACATTGAGACTCTGAGACACTGAGACACTGAGACACAGAGACACAGAGACAATGTGACACTGAATCTCTGAGACACTGATACACTGAGACACAGAGACACTGTGACCCTGAGACACTCAGACACAGAGACACAGAGACACTGAGACACAGACTCACTGAAACTCTGAGACACTGGGACACAGAGTCACTGAGACAGAGAGACACAGAGACACTGAATCTCTGAGACACTGATACACTGAGACACAGAGACACTGTCACTCTGAGACACTGAGACACAGAGACACTGAGACCCTGTGACACTGAGGCACAGAGACACTCAGACACAGAGACAAAGAGACACTGAGTCTCAGAGACACTGATACACTGAGACACAGAGACACTGAGACTTTGAGACACAAAGACACTGAGGCACAGTGACACTGAGATACAGAGACATGTAGACACTGAAACTCTGAGACACTGAGACACTTAGACACAGAGACTCTGAGACACAGAGACACAGAGACTTAGAGACACAGACTCACTGAAACTCTGAGACACTGAGACACTGGGACACAGAGACACAGAGACACTGAGACACTGTGACTCAGAGACACTTAAACACAGAGACACTGATACACTTAAACACAGAGAGACTGAGACTCTGAGACACTGAGACAATGGCACACGGAGATACTGAGACTCTGAGATACTGAGACACAGAGACACATAACCTTGAGACACTGAGACACAGAGACACTGAGACACAGAGATACTGAGACACTGAGGCACAGAGACACTGAGACTGTGAGACACTGAGACAATGGGACACAGAGACTCTGAGACTCTGAGATACAGAGACACTGAGACTCTGAGACACAGAGATACTGAGACACTGAGACACTGAGACACAGAGACACTGATACTTTGAGACACAGAGACACTGAGACACTGTGACACTGAGGCACAGAGACACTGAGACACAGAGACACTGAGACACAGAGACACTGAGACACAGATACACTGAGGCACAGAGACCCTGCGACACAGAGACACTGTGACATTGAGACTCTGAGACACTGAGGCACAGTGATACTGAGACACAGATTCACTGAGACTCTAAGACACAGAGAAACTGAAAATCTGAGACACTGAGACACTGTGACACTGAGGCACAGAGACACTCAGACAGTTAGACACTGAGTCTCAGAGACACTGATAAACTGAGACACAGAAACAGAGACACTGAGATTCTGAGACCCGAGACACTGAGACACTGGGACACAGAGACACAGAGACACTGAGACACTGTGACTCAGAGACACTTAAAAACAGAGACACTGATACACTTAAACACAGAGAGACTGAGACTCTGAGACACTGAGACAATGGCACACGGAGACACTGAGACTCTGAGATACTGAGACACAGAGACACATAACCTTGAGACACTGAGACACAGAGACACTGAGACACAGAGATACTGAGACACTGAGGCACAGAGACACTGAGACTGTGAGACACTGAGACAATGGGACACAGAGACTCTGAGACTCTGAGATACAGAGACACTGAGACTCTGAGACACAGAGATACTGAGACACTGAGACACTGAGACACAGAGACACTGATACTTTGAGACACAGAGACACTGAGACACTGTGACACTGAGGCACAGAGACACTGAGACACAGAGACACTGAGACACAGAGACACTGAGACACAGATACACTGAGGCACAGAGACCCTGCGACACAGAGACACTGTGACATTGAGACTCTGAGACACTGAGGCACAGTGATACTGAGACACAGATTCACTGAGACTCTAAGACACAGAGAAACTGAAAATCTGAGACACTGAGACACTGTGACACTGAGGCACAGAGACACTCAGACAGTTAGACACTGAGTCTCAGAGACACTGATAAACTGAGACACAGAAACAGAGACACTGAGATTCTGAGACCCGAGACACTGAGACACAGAGACACTGGGACACAAAGACACTGAGACTCTGAGACAGTGAGACACAAAGACACTGAGGCACAGAGACACTGAGACACTGTGACACTGAGGCACAGAGACACTCAACACAGAGGCAAAGTTACACTGAGTGTCTGAGACATTGATACACTGAGACACTGAGACTCTGAGACATTGAGACACTGAGGCACAGAAAAACTGAGACACTGAGACACTGAGACACAGAGACACTGAGACACAGAGACACTGAGACACAGAGACACTGAGACTTTGAGATATTAAGACACTGCGGCACGGATACACTGAGTCTCTGAGACACAGAGACACTGAGACACTGAGAGTCTGATAGACTGAGGCACTGAGGCACCAAGACACAGAGACTCTGAGACGCTGAGACTCTGAGTCTCTGAGTCTCTGAGACACTGAGATACAGAGACACAGAAACACTGAGACACTGAGTCACTGAGACACAGAGGCACTGAGACACAGAGACACAGAGACACTGAGACACAGAGACACAGACTCACTGAAACCCTGAGACACTGAGGCACAGAGACACTGAGACACAGAGACTCCGATACACAGAGACACAGAGACTCTGAGACGCTGAGACTCTGAGACACTGAGGCACAGAGACACTGAGGCACAGAGACACAGAGACACAGAGACACAGAGATACTGAAACTCTGAGAAACTGAGACACAGAGACAATGTGACACTGAATCTCTGAGACACTGATACACTGAGACACAGAGACACTGTGACTCTGTGACACTGAGGCACAGAGACACTCAGACACAGAGACAAAGAGACACTGAGTCTCAGAGACACTGATACACTGAGACACAGAGACACTGAAACTTTGAGACACAAAGACACTGAGGCACAGTGACACTGAGATACAGAGACATGTAGACACTGAAACTCTGAGACACTGAGACACTGAGACACATAGACTCTGAGACACAGAGACACAGAGACACAGACTCACTGAAACTCTGAGACACTGAGACACTGGGACACAGAGACACTGAGACAGAGAGGCACAGATACACTGAATCTCTGAGACACTGATGGACTGAGACTCTGAGACACTGTGACTCTGAGACACTGCGACACTGAGACACGGAGACATTGAGATACTGAGATACTGAGACACGAAGACACTGAGACACTGTGACACTGGGGCACAGAGACACTGAGACACAGAGACACTGAGACACAGAGACACTGAGGCACAGAGACACTGCGAAACAGAGACACTGTGACATTGAGACTCTGAGACGCTGAGACACTGAGGCACAGTGATACTGAGACACAGATTCACTGAGACTCTAAGACACTGAGAAACTGAAAATCTGAGACACTGAGACACTGTGACACTGAGGCACAGAGACACTCAGACAGTTAGACACTGAGTCTCAGAGTCACTGATAAACTGAGACACAGAGACAGAGACACTGAGACTCTGAGACCTGAGACACTGAGACGCAGGGACACTGGGACACAGAGACACTGAGACTCTGAGACAATGAGACACAGAGACACTGAGGCACAGAGACACTCAACACAGAGACAAAGTGACACTGAGTGTCTGAGACATTGAGACACTGAGGCACAGAGACACTGAGACAGTGAGACACAGAGACACTGAGACACTGAGACACAGAGACACTGAGACACTGAGACACAGAGACACTGAGACACAGAGACACTGAGATACTGAGACTTTGAAATAGTAAAACAGTGAGACACAGAGACGCTGAGACACTGAGACACAGAGACACAGAGACGCTGAGAGTCTGACAGACTAAGGCACAGAGACACTGAGGCACCAAGATACAGAAACTCTGAGACACTGAGACGCTGAGACTCTGATACATTGATACACAGAGACACAAAGACACAGAAGCACTGAGACACTGAGGCACTGAGGCACAGGGGCACTGAGATACAGAGACACAGAGACTCTGAGACACTGAGACACAGAGACACTGAGACACTGTGATTCAGAGACACTTAGACACAGAGACACTGAGACACTTAAACACAGAGAGACTGAGACACTGGGACACAGAGACACTGAGACTGTGAGACACTGAGACACAAAGACACTGAGGCACAGAGACACTCAACACAGAGATACTGAGACACAGAGTGTCTGAGAAATTGATACACTGAGACACTGAGACTTTGAGACATTGAGACACTGAGGCACAGAGACACTGAGACACATAGACACTGAGACAATGAGACTTTGAGATATTACGACACTGTGGCACAGATTAACTGAGTCTCTGAGACACTGAGAGTCTGATAGACTGAGGCACAGAGACACTGAGACACTGAGGCACCAAGACACAGAGACTCTGAGACACTGAGGCACTGAGGCACAGAGGCACTGAGATACAGAGACACAGAGACTCTGAAACACTGAGACACAGAGACGCAGAGACACTGAGATACTGAGGCACAGAGACACAGACACACTGAGACACTGTGACTCAGAGACACTGAGACACAGAGGCACTGAGACACTTAAACACAGAGAGACTGAGACACTGAGACAATGGGACGTGGAGACACTGAGACTCTGAGACACGGAGACACAGTAACACAGAGACACAGAGACAATGAGGCACAGAGATACAGAGACACTGAGATACTGAGACACTGAGACTCGGAGATACGGAGGCACAGAGACACTGAGACAAAGAGATACTGAGACACAGAGACACTGAGTCTCTGAGACACTGATACATTGAGACTCTGAGACACTGAGGCACAGAGACTTTGAGACACAGAGATACAGAGACACTGACATCTGTGACACTGAGACAATGGGACACGGAGACACTGAGACTCTGAGATACTGAGACATAGAGACACTGAGACTCAAATCTTTGAGACACTGAGACACAGAGATACTGAGACACTGAGACACTGAGACACTGAGACACTGAGACTCGGAGACACTGAGGCACAGAGACACTGCGACACAGAGACACTTTGACATTGAGACTCTGAGACGCTGAGACACTGAGGCACAGTGATACTGAGACACAGATTCACTGAGACTCTAAGACACTGAGAAACTGAAAATCTGAGACACTGAGACACTGTGACACTGAGGCACAGAGACACTCAGACAGTTAGACACTGAGTCTCAGAGTCACTGATAAACTGAGACGCAGAGACAGAGACACTGAGACTCTGAGACCTGAGACACTGAGACACAGGGACACTGGGACACAGAGACACTGAGACTCTGAGACAATGAGACACAGAGACACTGAGGCACAGAGACACTCAACACAGAGACAAAGTGACACTGAGTGTCTGAGACATTGAGACACTGAGGCACAGAGACACTGAGACACTGAGACAGTGAGACACAGAGACACTGAGACACTGAGACACAGAGACACTGAGACACTGAGACACAGAGACACTGAGACACTGAGATACTGAGACTTTGAAATATTAAAACAGTGAGACACAGAGTCGCTGAGACACTGAGACACAGAGACACAGAGACGCTGAGAGTCTGACAGACTAAGGCACAGAGACACTGAGGCACCAAGATACAGAAACTCTGAGACACTGAGACGCTGAGACTCTGATACATTGATACACAGAGACACAAAGACACAGAAGCACTGAGACACTGAGGCACTGAGGCACAGGGGCACTGAGATACAGAGACACAGAGACTCTGAGACACTGAGACACAGAGACACTGGGACACTGTGATTCAGAGACACTTAGACACAGAGACACTGAGACACTTAAACATAGAGAGACTGAGACACTGAGACTCTGAGACACTGAGACAATGGGACACGGAGAGACTGAGACTCTGAGACTCTGAGACACTGAGGCACAGAGACACTGAGACACAGAGACATAGACTCACTGAAACTCTGAGACACTGAGACACTGAAACACTGGGACACAGAGACACTGAGATAGAGAGACACCGAGACACTGAATCTCTGAGACACTGATACACTGAGAAACAGAGACACTGTGACTCTGTGACACTGAGACACTGAGGCACAGAGACACTGAGACCCTGTGACACTGAGGCACAGAGACATGGAGACACTGAAACTCTGAGACAATGTGACACAGAGACACAGAGACTCTGAGACACAGTGACACAGAGACACAGACTTACTGAAACTCTGAGACAATGAGACACTGAGACACTGGGACACAGAGACACTGAGACAGAGAGGCACAGATACACTGAATCTCTGAGACACTGATGCACTGAGACACAGAGACACTGTGACTCTGAGACACTGAGAAACGGAGACACGGAGACACTGAGACACTGTGACACTGAGGCACAGAGACACTGAGACACTGAGACACAGAGACACTGAGGCACAGACACACTGCGACACAGAGACACTGTGACATTGAGACTCTGAGACGCTGAGACTCTGAGGCACAGTGATACTGAGACACAGATTCACTGAGACTCTAAGACACTGTGAAACGGAAAATCACTGAGGCACTGAGGCACAGAGACACACAGACAGTTAGACACTGAGTCTCAGAGACACTGATAAACTGAGACACAGAAACAGAGGCACTGAGACTCTGAGACCTGAGACACTGAGACACAGAGACACTGGGACACAGAGACACTGAGACTGTGAGACACTGAGACACAAAGACACTGAGGCACAGAGACAGTGAGACACTGTGACACTGAGGCACAGAGACACTCAACACAGAGACAAAGTGACACTGAGTGTCTGAGAAATTGATACACTGAGACACTGAGACTTTGAGACATTGAGACACTGAGGCACAGAGACACTGAGACACATAGACACTGAGACAATGAGACTTTGAGATATTACGACACTGTGGCACAGATTAACTGAGTCTCTGAGACACTGAGAGACTGATAGACTGAGGCACAGAGACACTGAGACACTGAGGCACCAAGACACAGAGACTCTGAGACACTGAGGCACTGAGGCACAGAGGCACTGAGATACAGAGACACAGAGACTCTGAAACACTGAGACACAGAGACGCAGAGACACTGAGATACTGAGGCACAGAGACACAGACACACTGAGACACTGTGACTCAGAGACACTGAGACACAGAGGCACTGAGACACTTAAACACAGAGAGACTGAGACACTGAGACAATGGGACATGGAGACACTGAGACTCTGAGACACGGAGACACAGTAACACAGAGACACAGAGACAATGAGGCACAGAGATACAGAGACACTGAGATAATGAGACACTGAGACTCGGAGATACGGAGGCACAGAGACACTGAGACAAAGAGATACTGAGACACAGAGACACTGAGTCTCTGAGACACTGATACATTGAGACTCTGAGACACTGAGGCACAGAGACTTTGAGACACAGAGACACAGAGACACTGACATCTGTGACACTGAGACAATGGGACACGGAGACACTGAGACTCTGAGATACTGAGACATAGAGACACTGAGACTCAAATCTTTGAGACACTGAGACACAGAGATACTGAGACACTGAGACACTGAGACACTGAGACTCGGAGACACTGAGGCACAAAGACACTGAGACACAGAGAAATTGAGACACAGAGACACGGAGTCTCTGAGACACTGATACATTGAGACTCTGGGACACTGAGGCACAGAGTCATTGAGACACTGAGACACAGAGATACTGACACACAGAGACACTGAGTCTCTGAGACACTGATACACTGAGACTCTGAGACACTGAGGCACAGAGACACTGAGACACAGAGATCGAGAATCACTGAGACAGAGAGACACTGATAATCTGAGACACTGTGACATTGAGGCACAGAGACACTCAGACACCGAGAAACTGAGACACTGAGGCACCAAGACACAGAGACTCTGTGAGATTGAGACTCTGACAGTCTGAGACACTGAGACACAGTAACACAGAGACACAGAGACAATGAGGCACAGAGACACTGAGGCACAGAGGCACAGAGACACTGAGACACAGAGACACTGAGAATCTGAGACACTGAGACACAGAGACATACAGACACTGAAACTCTGAGACACTGAGAAACTGTGACACAGAGACTCTGAGACACAGTGACACAGAGACACAGACTTACTGAAACTCTGAGACAATGAGACACTGAGACACTGAGACACTGGGACACAGAGACACTGAGACAGAGAGGCACAGATACACTGAATCTCTGAGACACTGATGCACTGAGACACAGAGACACTGTGACTCTGAGACACTGAGAAACGGAGACACTGAGACACGGAGACACTGAGGCACAGACACACTGCGACACAGAGACACTGTGACATTGAGACTCTGAGACGCTGAGACTCTGAGGCACAGTGATACTGAGACACAGATTCACTGAGACTCTAAGACACTGTGAAACGGAAAATCTGAGAAACTGAGACACTGTGACACTGAGGCACAGAGACACACAGACAGTTAGACACTGAGTCTCAGAGACACTGATAAACTGAGACACAGAGACAGAGGCACTGAGACTCTGAGACCTGAGACACAGAGACACTGGGACACAGAGACACTGAGACTGTGAGACACTGAGACACAGAGACACTGAGACTCTGAGACACTGAGACACAAAGACACTGAGACACAGAGACAGTGAGACACTGTGACACTGAGGCACAGAGACACTCAACACAGAGACAAAGTGACACTGAGTGTCTGAGAAATTGATACACTGAGACACTGAGACTTTGAGACATTGAGACACTGAGGCACAGAGACACTGAGACACATAGACACTGAGACAATGAGACTTTGAGATATTACGACACTGTGGCACAGATTAACTGAGTCTCTGAGACACTGAGAGTCTGATAGACTGAGGCACAGAGACACTGAGACACTGAGGCACCAAGACACAGAGACTCTGAGACACTGAGGCACTGAGGCACAGAGGCACTGAGATACAGAGACACAGAGACTCTGAAACACTGAGACACAGAGACGCAGAGACACTGAGATACTGAGGCACAGAGACACAGACACACTGAGACACTGTGACTCAGAGACACTTAGACACAGAGACACTGAGACACTTAAACACAGAGAGACTGAGACACTGAGACAATGGGACATGGAGACACTGAGACTCTGAGACACGGAGACACAGTAACACAGAGACACAGAGACAATGAGGCACAGAGATACAGAGACACTGAGATACTGAGACACTGAGACTCGGAGATACGGAGGCACAGAGACACTGAGACAAAGAGACTTTGAGGCACAGAGACACTGAGTTTCTGAGACACTGAGGCACAGAGACACTGAGACACAGAGACACAGAGACACTGACATCTGTGACACTGAGACAATGGGACACGGAGACACTGAGACTCTGAGATACTGAGACATAGAGACACTGAGACTCAAATCTTTGAGACACTGAGACACAGAGATACTGAGACACTGAGACACTGAGACTCGGAGACACTGAGGCACAGAGACACTGAGACACAGAGAAATTGAGACACAGAGACACGGAGTCTCTGAGACACTGATACATTGAGACTCTGGGACACTGAGGCACAGAGTCATTGAGACACTGAGACACAGAGATACTGAGTCTCTGAGACACTGATACATTGAGACTCTGAGACACTGAGGCACAGAGATCGAGAATCACTGAGACAGAGAGACACTGATAATCTGAGACACTGTGACATTGAGGCACAGAGACACTCAGACACCGAGAAACTGAGACACTGAGGCACCAAGACACAGAGACTCTGTGAGATTGAGACTCTGACAGTCTGAGACACAGAGACACAGTAACACAGAGACACAGAGACAATGAGGCACAGAGACACTGAGGCACAGAGGCACAGAGACACTGAGACACAGAGACACTGAGAATCTGAGACACTGAGACACAGAGACATACAGACACTGAAACTCTGAGACACTGAGAAACTGTGACACAGAGACTCTGAGACACAGAGACACAGACTCACTGAAACATTGAGACACTGAGACACTGGGATACAGAGACACTGAGACAGAGAGACACAGAGACTCTGAGACGCTGAGAATCCGATACACAGAGACACAGAGAATCTGAGACGCCGAGACACTGAGACATTGAGGCACAGAGACACTGAGGCACAGAGACACAGAGACAGAGAGACACTGAGACACTGAAGCACTGAGACACAGAGACATAGAAACACTGAAACTCTGAGACACTGAGACACAATACTTTGAGACACAGAGACACTGAGACACTGAGACACTGAGGCACAGAGACACAGACACACTGAGACACTGTGACTCAGAGACACTTAGACACAGAGACAATGAGACACTGAGACAATGGGACATGGAGACACTGAGACTCTGAGACACTGAGACACAGTAACACAGAGACACAGAGACAATGAGGCACAGAGATACAGAGACACTGAGACACTGAGACTCGGAGATACTGAGGCACAGAGACACTGAGACAAAGAGATACTGAGACACAGAGACACTGAGTCTCTGAGACACTGATACATTGAGACTCTGAGACACTGAGGCACAGAGACTTTGAGACACAGAGACACTGAGATTCTGAGACACTGAGGCACAGAGACACTGAGACACAGAGGCACAGAGACACTGAGACAAAGAGATACTGAGACACAGAGACACTGAGTCTCTGAGACACTGATACATTGAGATCTGTGTCACTGAGGCACAGAGACTTTGAGACACAGAGATACTGAGACACTGAGACTCGGAGATACTGAGGCACAGAGACACTGAGACAAAGAGATACTGAGACACAGAGACACTGAGTCTCTGAGACACTGATACATTGAGACTCTGAGACACAGAGACACTGAGATTCTGAGACACTGAGGCACAGAGACTTTGAGACACAGAGACACAGCGTCACTGAGACACAGAGATACTGAGACACTGAGACACTGAGACACTGTGATACTGAGGCACAGAGACACTCAGACAGTTAGACACTGTGTCTCAGAGACACTGATAAACTGAATCACAGAGACAGAGACACTGAGACTCTGAGACATGAGACACTGAGACACAGAGACACTGGGACACAGAGACACAAAGACACTGAATCACAGAGACACTGAGACACTGTGACACTGAGGCACAGAGACACTCAACACAGAGGCAAAGTGACACTGAGTGTCTGAGACATTGATACACTGAGACACTGAGACTCTGAGACATTGAGACACTGAGGCACAGAGAAACTGAGACACTGAGACACAGAGACACTGAGACACAGAGACACTGAGACACTGAGACTTTGAGATATTAAGACACTGAGGCACAGATACACTGAGTCTCTGAGACACAGAGACACTGAGACACTGAGAGTCTGATAGACTGAGGCACAGAGACACTGAGACACTGAGGCACCAAGACACAGAGACTCTGAGACGCTGAGACTCTGAGTCTCTGAGACACTGAGATACAGAGACAAAGAAACACTGAGACACTGAGGCACTGAGACATAGAGGCACTGAGACACTGAGACACAGAGACACAGAGACACTGAGTCTCTGAGACATTGATACATTGATACTCTGAGACACTGAGGCACAGAGACATTGAGACACAGAGACACTGAGATTCTGAGACACTGAGGCACTGAGACACAGAGATACTGAGACACTGTGACACTGAGGCACAGAGACACTGAGTCTCTGAGACACAGAGACACTGAGACACTGAGAGTCTGATAGACTGAGGCACAGAGACACTGAGACACTGAGGCACCAAGACACAGAGACTCTGAGACGCTGAGACTCTGAGTCTCTGAGACACTGAGATACAGAGACAAAGAAACACTGAGACACTGAGGCACTGAGACATAGAGGCACTGAGACACTGAGACACAGAGACACTGAGTCTCTGAGACATTGATACATTGATACTCTGAGACACTGAGGCACAGAGACATTGAGACACAGAGACACTGAGATTCTGAGACACTGAGGCACTGAGACACAGAGATACTGAGACACTGTGACACTGAGGCACAGAGACACTCAGACACAGAGACAAAGAGACACTGATTCTCAGAGACACTGATACACTGAGACACAGAGACACTGAGGCACAGAGTCGCTGAGACACTGAGACACAGAGACACTGAGACACTGAGATACTGAGAAGCGGAGACACTGAGGCACAGAGACACTTAGACACAGAGATACTGAGACACAGAGACACTGAGTCTCTGAGACACTGATACAGTGAGACTCTGAGACACTGAGGCACAGAGACATTGAGACACAGAGACACTGAGATTCTGTGACACTGAGGCACAGAGACACTGAAACACAGAGATACTGAGACACAGAGACACTGAGACTCTGAGACACTGATACATTGAGACTCGGAGACACTGAGGCACAGAGATCGAGAATCACTGAGACAGAGAGAGACACTGATAATCTGAGACACTGGGACACCGTGACATTGAGGCACAGAGACACTCAGACACAGAGAAACTGAGGCACCAAGACACAGAGACTCTGAGAGATTGAGTCACTGAGACTCTGAGACACTGAGACACAGTAACACAGAGACACAGAGACAATGAGGCACAGAGATACAGAGACACTGAGGCACAGAGGCACAGAGATGCTGAGACACAGAGACACTGTGACACAGAGACACAGAGACAGTAAGACACTGAGAGACTGAGGCACAGAGGCACTGAAACACTGAGACACTGAGGCACTGAGACACAGATACACATAGACACTGAGACTCTGAGACACTGAGGCACAGAGACACTGAGATACAGAGACATAGAGACACTGAAACTCTTCGACACTGAGACACTGTGACACAGAGACTCTGAGACACAGAGACACAGAGACACAGACTCACTGCAACTCTGGGACACTGAGACACTGGGACACAAAGACACTGAAACATTGAGACTCTGAGACACTGAGACACTGAGACACTGAGACACAGAGACACAGAGACAGAGACTCACTGAAACTCTGAGACACTGAGACACTGGGACACAGAGACACTGAGACACAGAGACACAGAGACACTGAATCTCTTAGACACTGATACACTGAGACACAGAGACACTGTGACTCTGAGACACTGATACACAGAGACACTGAGACACTGAGACCCTGTGACACTGAGGCACAGAGACACTCAGAGACAGAGACAAAGAGACACTGAGTCTCAGAGACACTGATACACTGAGGCACAGAGACTTTGAGACACAAAGACACTGAGGCACAGTGACACTGAGATACAGAGACATGTAGACACTGATACTCTGAGACACTGAGACACAGAGACACTGTGACTCTGAGACACTGAGACACTGAGACACAGAGACACTGAGACACAGACTCACTGAAACTCTGAGACACTGAGACACTGGGACACAGAGACACAGAGACACTGAGACTCTGAGACACTGAGGCACAGAGACACTGAGACACAGAGACATACAGACACTGAAACTCTGAGACACTGAGAAACTGTGACACAGAGACTCTGAGACACAGAGACACAGAGACACAGACTCACTGAAACATTGAGGCACTGAGACACTGGGATACAGAGACACTGAGACAGAGAGAGACACAGAGACTCTGAGACGCTGAGAATCCGATACACAGAGACACAGAGAATCTGAGACGCCGAGACACTGAGACATTGAGGCACAGAGACACTGAGGCACAGAGACACTGAGACACTGAGACACTGAAGCACTGAGACACAGAGACATAGAGACACTGAAACTCTGAGACACTGAGACACAATGCTTTGAGACACAGAGACACTGAGACACTGAGGCACAGAGACACAGACACACTGAGACACTGTGACTCAGAGACACAGACACAGAGACACTGAGACACTTAAACACAGAGAGACTGAGACACTGAGACAATGGGACATGGAGACACTGAGACTCTGAGACACTGAGACACAGTAACACAGAGACACAGAGACAATGAGGCACAGAGATACAGAGACACTGAGACACTGAGACTCGGAGATACTGAGGCACAGAGACACTGAGACAAAGAGATACTGAGACACAGAGATACTGAGTCTCTGAGACACTGATACATTGAGACTCTGAGACACTGAGGCACAGAGACTTTGAGACACAGAGACACTGAGATTCTGAGACACTGAGGCACAGAGACACTGAGACACAGAGGCACAGAGACACTGAGACAAAGAGATACTGAGACACAGAGACACTGAGTCTCTGAGACACTGATACATTGAGACTCTGAGACACAGAGACACTGAGATTCTGAGGTACTGAGGCACAGAGACACTGAGACACAGAGATACTGAGACACAGAGACACTGAGGCACAGAGACCCTGCGACACAGAGACACTGTGACATTGAGACACTGAGACACTGAAAATCTGAGACACTGAGACACTGTGATACTGAGGCACAGAGACACTCAGACAGTTAGACACTGAGTCTCAGAGACACTGATAAACTGAATCACAGAGACAGAGACACTGAGACTCTGAGACATGAGACACTGAGACACAGAGACACTGGGACACAGAGACACAAAGACACTGAGGCACAGAGACACTGAGACACTGTGACACTGAGGCACAGAGACACTCAACACAGAGGCAAAGTGACACTGAGTGTCTGAGACATTGATACACTGAGACACTGAGACTCTGAGACATTGAGACACTGAGGCACAGAGACACTGATACACTGAGACACAGAGACACTGAGACTTTGAGACACAGAGACACTGAGGCACAGAGTCACTGAGACACTGAGACACAGAGACACTGAGACACTGAGACACTGAGATACTGAGAAGCGGAGACACTGAGGCACAGAGACACTTAGACACAGAGATACTGAGACACAGAGACACTGAGTCTCTGAGACACTGATACATTGAGACTCTGAGACACTGAGGCACAGAGACATTGAGACACAGAGACACTGAGATTCTGTGACACTGAGGCACAGAGACACTGAAACACAGAGCTACTGAGACACAGAGACACTGAGACTCTGAGACACTGATACATTGAGACTCTGAGACACTGAGGCACAGAGATCGAGAATCACTGAGACAGAGAGACACTGATAATCTGAGACACTGAGACACCGTGACATTGAGGCACAGAGACACTCAGACACAGAGAAACTGAGGCACCAAGACACAGAGACTCTGAGAGATTGAGTCACTGAGACTCTGAGACACTGAGACACAGTAACACAGAGACACAGAGACAATGAGGCACAGAGATACAGAGACACTGAGGCACAGAGGCACAGAGACGCTGAAACACAGAGACACTGTGACACAGAGACACAGAGACAGTAAGACACTGAGAGACTGAGGCACAGAGGCACTGAAACACTGAGACACTGAGGCACTGAGACACAGATACACATAGACATTGAGACTCTGAGACTCTGAGGCACAGAGACACTGAGATACAGAGACATAGAGACACTGAAACTCTTCGACACTGAGACACTGTGACACAGAGACTCTGAGACACAGAGACACAGACTCACTGCAACTCTGGGACACTGAGACACTGGGACACAAAGACACTGAGACATTGAGGCTCTGAGACACTGAGACACTGAGACACAGAGACACAGAGACACTGAGACACAGACTCACTGAAACTCTGAGACACTGAGACACTGAGACACTGGGACACAGAGACACTGAGACACAGAGACTCAGAGACACTGAATCTCTTAGACACTGATACACTGAGACACAGAGACACTGTGAGTCTGAGACACTGATACACAGAGACACTGAGACACTGAGACCCTGTGACACTGAGGCACAGAGACACTCAGACACAGAGACAAAGAGACACTGAGTCTCAGAGACACTGATACACTGAGACACAGAGACACTGAGACTTTGAGACACAAAGACACTGAGGCAGAGTGACACTGAGATACAGAGACATGTAGACACTGATACTCTGAGACACTGAGACACTGAGACACAGAGACTCTGAGACACAGAGACACAGAGACTTTGAGACACAGACTCACTGAAACTCTGAGACACTGAGACACTGGGACACAGAGACACAGAGACACTGAGACACTGTGACTCAGAGACACTTAAACACAGAGACACTGATACACTTAAGCACAGAGAGACTGAGACTCTGAGACACTGAGACAATGGGACACGGAGACACAGAGATACTGAGACACTGAGACACAGAGACACTGAGACTGTGAGACACTGAGACAATGGGACACAGAGACTCTGAGACTCTGAGATACAGAGACACTGAGACTCTGAGACACAGAGATACTGAGACACTGAGACACTGAGACACAGAGACACTGAGACACTGAGACTCAGAGACACTGAGGCACAGAGACACTGCGACAAAGAGATACTGAGACACAGAGGCACTGAGTCTCTGAGACACTGATACATTGAGAGTCTGAGACACTGAGACACAGTAACACAGAGACACAGAGACAATGAGGCACAGAGACACTGAGGCACAGAGGCACAGAGACACTGAGACACAGAGACACTGAGAATCTGAGACACTGAGACACAGAGACATACAGACACTGAAACTCTGAGACACTGAGAAACTGTGACACAGAGACTCTGAGACACAGTGACACAGAGACACAGACTTACTGAAACTCTGAGACAATGAGACACTGAGACACTGAGACACTGGGACACAGAGACACTGAGACAGAGAGGCACAGATACACTGAATCTCTGAGACACTGATGCACTGAGACACAGAGACACTGTGACTCTGAGACACTGAGAAACGGAGACACTGAGACACGGAGACACTGAGGCACAGACACACTGCGACACAGAGACACTGTGACATTGAGACTCTGAGACGCTGAGACTCTGAGGCACAGTGATACTGAGACACAGATTCACTGAGACTCTAAGACACTGTGAAACGGAAAATCTGAGAAACTGAGACACTGTGACACTGAGGCACAGAGACACACAGACAGTTAGACACTGAGTCTCAGAGACACTGATAAACTGAGACACAGAGACAGAGGCACTGAGACTCTGAGACCTGAGACACAGAGACACTGGGACACAGAGACACTGAGACTGTGAGACACTGAGACACAGAGACACTGAGACTCTGAGACACTGAGACACAAAGACACTGAGACACAGAGACAGTGAGACACTGTGACACTGAGGCACAGAGACACTCAACACAGAGACAAAGTGACACTGAGTGTCTGAGAAATTGATACACTGAGACACTGAGACTTTGAGACATTGAGACACTGAGGCACAGAGACACTGAGACACATAGACACTGAGACAATGAGACTTTGAGATATTACGACACTGTGGCACAGATTAACTGAGTCTCTGAGACACTGAGAGTCTGATAGACTGAGGCACAGAGACACTGAGACACTGAGGCACCAAGACACAGAGACTCTGAGACACTGAGGCACTGAGGCACAGAGGCACTGAGATACAGAGACACAGAGACTCTGAAACACTGAGACACAGAGACGCAGAGACACTGAGATACTGAGGCACAGAGACACAGACACACTGAGACACTGTGACTCAGAGACACTTAGACACAGAGACACTGAGACACTTAAACACAGAGAGACTGAGACACTGAGACAATGGGACATGGAGACACTGAGACTCTGAGACACGGAGACACAGTAACACAGAGACACAGAGACAATGAGGCACAGAGATACAGAGACACTGAGATACTGAGACACTGAGACTCGGAGATACGGAGGCACAGAGACACTGAGACAAAGAGACTTTGAGGCACAGAGACACTGAGTTTCTGAGACACTGAGGCACAGAGACACTGAGACACAGAGACACAGAGACACTGACATCTGTGACACTGAGACAATGGGACACGGAGACACTGAGACTCTGAGATACTGAGACATAGAGACACTGAGACTCAAATCTTTGAGACACTGAGACACAGAGATACTGAGACACTGAGACACTGAGACTCGGAGACACTGAGGCACAGAGACACTGAGACACAGAGAAATTGAGACACAGAGACACGGAGTCTCTGAGACACTGATACATTGAGACTCTGGGACACTGAGGCACAGAGTCATTGAGACACTGAGACACAGAGATACTGAGTCTCTGAGACACTGATACATTGAGACTCTGAGACACTGAGGCACAGAGATCGAGAATCACTGAGACAGAGAGACACTGATAATCTGAGACACTGTGACATTGAGGCACAGAGACACTCAGACACCGAGAAACTGAGACACTGAGGCACCAAGACACAGAGACTCTGTGAGATTGAGACTCTGACAGTCTGAGACACAGAGACACAGTAACACAGAGACACAGAGACAATGAGGCACAGAGACACTGAGGCACAGAGGCACAGAGACACTGAGACACAGAGACACTGAGAATCTGAGACACTGAGACACAGAGACATACAGACACTGAAACTCTGAGACACTGAGAAACTGTGACACAGAGACTCTGAGACACAGAGACACAGACTCACTGAAACATTGAGACACTGAGACACTGGGATACAGAGACACTGAGACAGAGAGACACAGAGACTCTGAGACGCTGAGAATCCGATACACAGAGACACAGAGAATCTGAGACGCCGAGACACTGAGACATTGAGGCACAGAGACACTGAGGCACAGAGACACAGAGACAGAGAGACACTGAGACACTGAAGCACTGAGACACAGAGACATAGAAACACTGAAACTCTGAGACACTGAGACACAATACTTTGAGACACAGAGACACTGAGACACTGAGACACTGAGGCACAGAGACACAGACACACTGAGACACTGTGACTCAGAGACACTTAGACACAGAGACAATGAGACACTGAGACAATGGGACATGGAGACACTGAGACTCTGAGACACTGAGACACAGTAACACAGAGACACAGAGACAATGAGGCACAGAGATACAGAGACACTGAGACACTGAGACTCGGAGATACTGAGGCACAGAGACACTGAGACAAAGAGATACTGAGACACAGAGACACTGAGTCTCTGAGACACTGATACATTGAGACTCTGAGACACTGAGGCACAGAGACTTTGAGACACAGAGACACTGAGATTCTGAGACACTGAGGCACAGAGACACTGAGACACAGAGGCACAGAGACACTGAGACAAAGAGATACTGAGACACAGAGACACTGAGTCTCTGAGACACTGATACATTGAGATCTGTGTCACTGAGGCACAGAGACTTTGAGACACAGAGATACTGAGACACTGAGACTCGGAGATACTGAGGCACAGAGACACTGAGACAAAGAGATACTGAGACACAGAGACACTGAGTCTCTGAGACACTGATACATTGAGACTCTGAGACACAGAGACACTGAGATTCTGAGACACTGAGGCACAGAGACTTTGAGACACAGAGACACAGCGTCACTGAGACACAGAGATACTGAGACACTGAGACACTGAGACACTGTGATACTGAGGCACAGAGACACTCAGACAGTTAGACACTGTGTCTCAGAGACACTGATAAACTGAATCACAGAGACAGAGACACTGAGACTCTGAGACATGAGACACTGAGACACAGAGACACTGGGACACAGAGACACAAAGACACTGAATCACAGAGACACTGAGACACTGTGACACTGAGGCACAGAGACACTCAACACAGAGGCAAAGTGACACTGAGTGTCTGAGACATTGATACACTGAGACACTGAGACTCTGAGACATTGAGACACTGAGGCACAGAGAAACTGAGACACTGAGACACAGAGACACTGAGACACAGAGACACTGAGACACTGAGACTTTGAGATATTAAGACACTGAGGCACAGATACACTGAGTCTCTGAGACACAGAGACACTGAGACACTGAGAGTCTGATAGACTGAGGCACAGAGACACTGAGACACTGAGGCACCAAGACACAGAGACTCTGAGACGCTGAGACTCTGAGTCTCTGAGACACTGAGATACAGAGACAAAGAAACACTGAGACACTGAGGCACTGAGACATAGAGGCACTGAGACACTGAGACACAGAGACACAGAGACACTGAGTCTCTGAGACATTGATACATTGATACTCTGAGACACTGAGGCACAGAGACATTGAGACACAGAGACACTGAGATTCTGAGACACTGAGGCACTGAGACACAGAGATACTGAGACACTGTGACACTGAGGCACAGAGACACTGAGTCTCTGAGACACAGAGACACTGAGACACTGAGAGTCTGATAGACTGAGGCACAGAGACACTGAGACACTGAGGCACCAAGACACAGAGACTCTGAGACGCTGAGACTCTGAGTCTCTGAGACACTGAGATACAGAGACAAAGAAACACTGAGACACTGAGGCACTGAGACATAGAGGCACTGAGACACTGAGACACAGAGACACTGAGTCTCTGAGACATTGATACATTGATACTCTGAGACACTGAGGCACAGAGACATTGAGACACAGAGACACTGAGATTCTGAGACACTGAGGCACTGAGACACAGAGATACTGAGACACTGTGACACTGAGGCACAGAGACACTCAGACACAGAGACAAAGAGACACTGATTCTCAGAGACACTGATACACTGAGACACAGAGACACTGAGGCACAGAGTCGCTGAGACACTGAGACACAGAGACACTGAGACACTGAGATACTGAGAAGCGGAGACACTGAGGCACAGAGACACTTAGACACAGAGATACTGAGACACAGAGACACTGAGTCTCTGAGACACTGATACAGTGAGACTCTGAGACACTGAGGCACAGAGACATTGAGACACAGAGACACTGAGATTCTGTGACACTGAGGCACAGAGACACTGAAACACAGAGATACTGAGACACAGAGACACTGAGACTCTGAGACACTGATACATTGAGACTCGGAGACACTGAGGCACAGAGATCGAGAATCACTGAGACAGAGAGAGACACTGATAATCTGAGACACTGGGACACCGTGACATTGAGGCACAGAGACACTCAGACACAGAGAAACTGAGGCACCAAGACACAGAGACTCTGAGAGATTGAGTCACTGAGACTCTGAGACACTGAGACACAGTAACACAGAGACACAGAGACAATGAGGCACAGAGATACAGAGACACTGAGGCACAGAGGCACAGAGATGCTGAGACACAGAGACACTGTGACACAGAGACACAGAGACAGTAAGACACTGAGAGACTGAGGCACAGAGGCACTGAAACACTGAGACACTGAGGCACTGAGACACAGATACACATAGACACTGAGACTCTGAGACACTGAGGCACAGAGACACTGAGATACAGAGACATAGAGACACTGAAACTCTTCGACACTGAGACACTGTGACACAGAGACTCTGAGACACAGAGACACAGACTCACTGCAACTCTGGGACACTGAGACACTGGGACACAAAGACACTGAAACATTGAGACTCTGAGACACTGAGACACTGAGACACTGAGACACAGAGACACAGAGACAGAGACTCACTGAAACTCTGAGACACTGAGACACTGGGACACAGAGACACTGAGACACAGAGACACAGAGACACTGAATCTCTTAGACACTGATACACTGAGACACAGAGACACTGTGACTCTGAGACACTGATACACAGAGACACTGAGACACTGAGACCCTGTGACACTGAGGCACAGAGACACTCAGAGACAGAGACAAAGAGACACTGAGTCTCAGAGACACTGATACACTGAGGCACAGAGACTTTGAGACACAAAGACACTGAGGCACAGTGACACTGAGATACAGAGACATGTAGACACTGATACTCTGAGACACTGAGACACAGAGACACTGTGACTCTGAGACACTGAGACACTGAGACACAGAGACACTGAGACACAGACTCACTGAAACTCTGAGACACTGAGACACTGGGACACAGAGACACAGAGACACTGAGACTCTGAGACACTGAGGCACAGAGACACTGAGACACAGAGACATACAGACACTGAAACTCTGAGACACTGAGAAACTGTGACACAGAGACTCTGAGACACAGAGACACAGAGACACAGACTCACTGAAACATTGAGGCACTGAGACACTGGGATACAGAGACACTGAGACAGAGAGAGACACAGAGACTCTGAGACGCTGAGAATCCGATACACAGAGACACAGAGAATCTGAGACGCCGAGACACTGAGACATTGAGGCACAGAGACACTGAGGCACAGAGACACTGAGACACTGAGACACTGAAGCACTGAGACACAGAGACATAGAGACACTGAAACTCTGAGACACTGAGACACAATACTTTGAGACACAGAGACACTGAGACACTGAGGCACAGAGACACAGACACACTGAGACACTGTGACTCAGAGACACTTAGACACAGAGACACTGAGACACTTAAACACAGAGAGA
This sequence comes from Prionace glauca, assembly GCA_037974335.1. NCBI lineage: Eukaryota > Metazoa > Chordata > Chondrichthyes > Carcharhiniformes > Carcharhinidae > Prionace > Prionace glauca. The sequence goes on from JBBMRE010000187.1 coordinate 141,546, forward strand.
CTGAGACACTGAGACAATGGAGACACTGAGACTCTGAGACACTGAGACACAGTAACACAGAGACACAGAGACAATGAGGCACAGAGATACAGAGACACTGAGACTCGGAGATACTGAGGCACAGAGACACTGAGACAAAGAGATACTGAGACACAGAGATACTGAGTCTCTGAGACACTGATACATTGAGACTCTGAGACACTGAGGCACAGAGACTTTGAGACACAGAGACACTGAGATTCTGAGACACTGAGGCACAGAGACACTGAGACACAGAGGCACAGAGACACTGAGACAAAGAGATACTGAGACACAGAGACACTGAGTCTCTGAGACACTGATACATTGAGACTCTGAGACACAGAGACACTGAGATTCTGAGGTACTGAGGCACAGAGACACTGAGACACAGAGATACTGAGACACAGAGACACTGAGGCACAGAGACCCTGCGACACAGAGACACTGTGACATTGAGACACTGAGACACTGAAAATCTGAGACACTGAGACACTGTGATACTGAGGCACAGAGACACTCAGACAGTTAGACACTGAGTCTCAGAGACACTGATAAACTGAATCACAGAGACAGAGACACTGAGACTCTGAGACATGAGACACTGAGACACAGAGACACTGGGACACAGAGACACAAAGACACTGAGGCACAGAGACACTGAGACACTGTGACACTGAGGCACAGAGACACTCAACACAGAGGCAAAGTGACACTGAGTGTCTGAGACATTGATACACTGAGACACTGAGACTCTGAGACATTGAGACACTGAGGCACAGAGACACTGATACACTGAGACACAGAGACACTGAGACTTTGAGACACAGAGACACTGAGGCACAGAGTCACTGAGACACTGAGACACAGAGACACTGAGACACTGAGACACTGAGATACTGAGAAGCGGAGACACTGAGGCACAGGGACACTTAGACACAGAGATACTGAGACACAGAGACACTGAGTCTCTGAGACACTGATACATTGAGACTCTGAGACACTGAGGCACAGAGACATTGAGACACAGAGACACTGAGATTCTGTGACACTGAGGCACAGAGACACTGAAACACAGAGCTACTGAGACACAGAGACACTGAGACTCTGAGACACTGATACATTGAGACTCTGAGACACTGAGGCACAGAGATCGAGAATCACTGAGACAGAGAGACACTGATAATCTGAGACACTGAGACACCGTGACATTGAGGCACAGAGACACTCAGACACAGAGAAACTGAGGCACCAAGACACAGAGACTCTGAGAGATTGAGTCACTGAGACTCTGAGACACTGAGACACAGTAACACAGAGACACAGAGACAATGAGGCACAGAGATACAGAGACACTGAGGCACAGAGGCACAGAGACGCTGAAACACAGAGACACTGTGACACAGAGACACAGAGACAGTAAGACACTGAGAGACTGAGGCACAGAGGCACTGAAACACTGAGACACTGAGGCACTGAGACACAGATACACATAGACATTGAGACTCTGAGACTCTGAGGCACAGAGACACTGAGATACAGAGACATAGAGACACTGAAACTCTTCGACACTGAGACACTGTGACACAGAGACTCTGAGACACAGACTCACTGCAACTCTGGGACACTGAGACACTGGGACACAAAGACACTGAGACATTGAGGCTCTGAGACACTGAGACACTGAGACACTGAGACACAGAGACACAGAGACACTGAGACACAGACTCACTGAAACTCTGAGACACTGAGACACTGAGACACTGGGACACAGAGACACTGAGACACAGAGACTCAGAGACACTGAATCTCTTAGACACTGATACACTGAGACACAGAGACACTGTGAGTCTGAGACACTGATACACAGAGACACTGAGACACTGAGACCCTGTGACACTGAGGCACAGAGACACTCAGACACAGAGACAAAGAGACACTGAGTCTCAGAGACACTGATACACTGAGACACAGAGACACTGAGACTTTGAGACACAAAGACACTGAGGCAGAGTGACACTGAGATACAGAGACATGTAGACACTGATACTCTGAGACACTGAGACACTGAGACACAGAGACTCTGAGACACAGAGACACAGAGACTTTGAGACACAGACTCACTGAAACTCTGAGACACTGAGACACTGGGACACAGAGACACAGAGACACTGAGACACTGTGACTCAGAGACACTTAAACACAGAGACACTGATACACTTAAGCACAGAGAGACTGAGACTCTGAGACACTGAGACAATGGGACACGGAGACACAGAGATACTGAGACACTGAGACACTGAGACACTGAGACTGTGAGACACTGAGACAATGGGACACAGAGACTCTGAGACTCTGAGATACAGAGACACTGAGACTCTGAGACACAGAGATACTGAGACACTGAGACACTGAGACACAGAGACACTGAGACACTGAGACTCAGAGACACTGAGGCACAGAGACACTGCGACAAAGAGATACTGAGACACAGAGGCACTGAGTCTCTGAGACACTGATACATTGAGAGTCTGAGACACTGAGACACAGTAACACAGAGACACAGAGACAATGAGGCACAGAGACACTGAGGCACAGAGGCACAGAGACACTGAGACACAGAGACACTGAGAATCTGAGACACTGAGACACAGAGACATACAGACACTGAAACTCTGAGACACTGAGAAACTGTGACACAGAGACTCTGAGACACAGTGACACAGAGACACAGACTTACTGAAACTCTGAGACAATGAGACACTGAGACACTGAGACACTGGGACACAGAGACACTGAGACAGAGAGGCACAGATACACTGAATCTCTGAGACATTGATGCACTGAGACACAGAGACACTGTGACTCTGAGACACTGAGAAACGGAGACACTGAGACACGGAGACACTGAGGCACAGACACACTGCGACACAGAGACACTGTGACATTGAGACTCTGAGACGCTGAGACTCTGAGGCACAGTGATACTGAGACACAGATTCACTGAGACTCTAAGACACTGTGAAACGGAAAATCTGAGAAACTGAGACACTGTGACACTGAGGCACAGAGACACACAGACAGTTAGACACTGAGTCTCAGAGACACTGATAAACTGAGACACAGAGACAGAGGCACTGAGACTCTGAGACCTGAGACACAGAGACACTGGGACACAGAGACACTGAGACTGTGAGACACTGAGACACAGAGACACTGAGACTCTGAGACACTGAGACACAAAGACACTGAGACACAGAGACAGTGAGACACTGTGACACTGAGGCACAGAGACACTCAACACAGAGACAAAGTGACACTGAGTGTCTGAGAAATTGATACACTGAGACACTGAGACTTTGAGACATTGAGACACTGAGGCACAGAGACACTGAGACACATAGACACTGAGACAATGAGACTTTGAGATATTACGACACTGTGGCACAGATTAACTGAGTCTCTGAGACACTGAGAGTCTGATAGACTGAGGCACAGAGACACTGAGACACTGAGGCACCAAGACACAGAGACTCTGAGACACTGAGGCACTGAGGCACAGAGGCACTGAGATACAGAGACACAGAGACTCTGAAACACTGAGACACAGAGACGCAGAGACACTGAGATACTGAGGCACAGAGACACAGACACACTGAGACACTGTGACTCAGAGACACTTAGACACAGAGACACTGAGACACTTAAACACAGAGAGACTGAGACACTGAGACAATGGGACATGGAGACACTGAGACTCTGAGACACGGAGACACAGTAACACAGAGACACAGAGACAATGAGGCACAGAGATACAGAGACACTGAGATACTGAGACACTGAGACTCGGAGATACGGAGGCACAGAGACACTGAGACAAAGAGACTTTGAGGCACAGAGACACTGAGTTTCTGAGACACTGAGGCACAGAGACACTGAGACACAGAGACACAGAGACACTGACATCTGTGACACTGAGACAATGGGACACGGAGACACTGAGACTCTGAGATACTGAGACATAGAGACACTGAGACTCAAATCTTTGAGACACTGAGACACAGAGATACTGAGACACTGAGACACTGAGACTCGGAGACACTGAGGCACAGAGACACTGAGACACAGAGAAATTGAGACACAGAGACACGGAGTCTCTGAGACACTGATACATTGAGACTCTGGGACACTGAGGCACAGAGTCATTGAGACACTGAGACACAGAGATACTGAGTCTCTGAGACACTGATACATTGAGACTCTGAGACACTGAGGCACAGAGATCGAGAATCACTGAGACAGAGAGACACTGATAATCTGAGACACTGTGACATTGAGGCACAGAGACACTCAGACACCGAGAAACTGAGACACTGAGGCACCAAGACACAGAGACTCTGTGAGATTGAGACTCTGACAGTCTGAGACACAGAGACACAGTAACACAGAGACACAGAGACAATGAGGCACAGAGACACTGAGGCACAGAGGCACAGAGACACTGAGACACAGAGACACTGAGAATCTGAGACACTGAGACACAGAGACATACAGACACTGAAACTCTGAGACACTGAGAAACTGTGACACAGAGACTCTGAGACACAGAGACACAGACTCACTGAAACATTGAGACACTGAGACACTGGGATACAGAGACACTGAGACAGAGAGACACAGAGACTCTGAGACGCTGAGAATCCGATACACAGAGACACAGAGAATCTGAGACGCCGAGACACTGAGACATTGAGGCACAGAGACACTGAGGCACAGAGACACAGAGACAGAGAGACACTGAGACACTGAAGCACTGAGACACAGAGACATAGAAACACTGAAACTCTGAGACACTGAGACACAATACTTTGAGACACAGAGACACTGAGACACTGAGACACTGAGGCACAGAGACACAGACACACTGAGACACTGTGACTCAGAGACACTTAGACACAGAGACAATGAGACACTGAGACAATGGGACATGGAGACACTGAGACTCTGAGACACTGAGACACAGTAACACAGAGACACAGAGACAATGAGGCACAGAGATACAGAGACACTGAGACACTGAGACTCGGAGATACTGAGGCACAGAGACACTGAGACAAAGAGATACTGAGACACAGAGACACTGAGTCTCTGAGACACTGATACATTGAGACTCTGAGACACTGAGGCACAGAGACTTTGAGACACAGAGACACTGAGATTCTGAGACACTGAGGCACAGAGACACTGAGACACAGAGGCACAGAGACACTGAGACAAAGAGATACTGAGACACAGAGACACTGAGTCTCTGAGACACTGATACATTGAGATCTGTGTCACTGAGGCACAGAGACTTTGAGACACAGAGATACTGAGACACTGAGACTCGGAGATACTGAGGCACAGAGACACTGAGACAAAGAGATACTGAGACACAGAGACACTGAGTCTCTGAGACACTGATACATTGAGACTCTGAGACACAGAGACACTGAGATTCTGAGACACTGAGGCACAGAGACTTTGAGACACAGAGACACAGCGTCACTGAGACACAGAGATACTGAGACACTGAGACACTGAGACACTGTGATACTGAGGCACAGAGACACTCAGACAGTTAGACACTGTGTCTCAGAGACACTGATAAACTGAATCACAGAGACAGAGACACTGAGACTCTGAGACATGAGACACTGAGACACAGAGACACTGGGACACAGAGACACAAAGACACTGAATCACAGAGACACTGAGACACTGTGACACTGAGGCACAGAGACACTCAACACAGAGGCAAAGTGACACTGAGTGTCTGAGACATTGATACACTGAGACACTGAGACTCTGAGACATTGAGACACTGAGGCACAGAGAAACTGAGACACTGAGACACAGAGACACTGAGACACAGAGACACTGAGACACTGAGACTTTGAGATATTAAGACACTGAGGCACAGATACACTGAGTCTCTGAGACACAGAGACACTGAGACACTGAGAGTCTGATAGACTGAGGCACAGAGACACTGAGACACTGAGGCACCAAGACACAGAGACTCTGAGACGCTGAGACTCTGAGTCTCTGAGACACTGAGATACAGAGACAAAGAAACACTGAGACACTGAGGCACTGAGACATAGAGGCACTGAGACACTGAGACACAGAGACACAGAGACACTGAGTCTCTGAGACATTGATACATTGATACTCTGAGACACTGAGGCACAGAGACATTGAGACACAGAGACACTGAGATTCTGAGACACTGAGGCACTGAGACACAGAGATACTGAGACACTGTGACACTGAGGCACAGAGACACTGAGTCTCTGAGACACAGAGACACTGAGACACTGAGAGTCTGATAGACTGAGGCACAGAGACACTGAGACACTGAGGCACCAAGACACAGAGACTCTGAGACGCTGAGACTCTGAGTCTCTGAGACACTGAGATACAGAGACAAAGAAACACTGAGACACTGAGGCACTGAGACATAGAGGCACTGAGACACTGAGACACAGAGACACTGAGTCTCTGAGACATTGATACATTGATACTCTGAGACACTGAGGCACAGAGACATTGAGACACAGAGACACTGAGATTCTGAGACACTGAGGCACTGAGACACAGAGATACTGAGACACTGTGACACTGAGGCACAGAGACACTCAGACACAGAGACAAAGAGACACTGATTCTCAGAGACACTGATACACTGAGACACAGAGACACTGAGGCACAGAGTCGCTGAGACACTGAGACACAGAGACACTGAGATACTGAGAAGCGGAGACACTGAGGCACAGAGACACTTAGACACAGAGATACTGAGACACAGAGACACTGAGTCTCTGAGACACTGATACAGTGAGACTCTGAGACACTGAGGCACAGAGACATTGAGACACAGAGACACTGAGATTCTGTGACACTGAGGCACAGAGACACTGAAACACAGAGATACTGAGACACAGAGACACTGAGACTCTGAGACACTGATACATTGAGACTCGGAGACACTGAGGCACAGAGATCGAGAATCACTGAGACAGAGAGAGACACTGATAATCTGAGACACTGGGACACCGTGACATTGAGGCACAGAGACACTCAGACACAGAGAAACTGAGGCACCAAGACACAGAGACTCTGAGAGATTGAGTCACTGAGACTCTGAGACACTGAGACACAGTAACACAGAGACACAGAGACAATGAGGCACAGAGATACAGAGACACTGAGGCACAGAGGCACAGAGATGCTGAGACACAGAGACACTGTGACACAGAGACACAGAGACAGTAAGACACTGAGAGACTGAGGCACAGAGGCACTGAAACACTGAGACACTGAGGCACTGAGACACAGATACACATAGACACTGAGACTCTGAGACACTGAGGCACAGAGACACTGAGATACAGAGACATAGAGACACTGAAACTCTTCGACACTGAGACACTGTGACACAGAGACTCTGAGACACAGAGACACAGAGACACAGACTCACTGCAACTCTGGGACACTGAGACACTGGGACACAAAGACACTGAAACATTGAGACTCTGAGACACTGAGACACTGAGACACAGAGACACAGAGACAGAGACTCACTGAAACTCTGAGACACTGAGACACTGGGACACAGAGACACTGAGACACAGAGACACAGAGACACTGAATCTCTTAGACACTGATACACTGAGACACAGAGACACTGTGACTCTGAGACACTGATACACAGAGACACTGAGACACTGAGACCCTGTGACACTGAGGCACAGAGACACTCAGAGACAGAGACAAAGAGACACTGAGTCTCAGAGACACTGATACACTGAGGCACAGAGACTTTGAGACACAAAGACACTGAGGCACAGTGACACTGAGATACAGAGACATGTAGACACTGATACTCTGAGACACTGAGACACAGAGACACTGTGACTCTGAGACACTGAGACACTGAGACACAGAGACACTGAGACACAGACTCACTGAAACTCTGAGACACTGAGACACTGGGACACAGAGACACAGAGACACTGAGACTCTGAGACACTGAGGCACAGAGACACTGAGACACAGAGACATACAGACACTGAAACTCTGAGACACTGAGAAACTGTGACACAGAGACTCTGAGACACAGAGACACAGAGACACAGACTCACTGAAACATTGAGGCACTGAGACACTGGGATACAGAGACACTGAGACAGAGAGAGACACAGAGACTCTGAGACGCTGAGAATCCGATACACAGAGACACAGAGAATCTGAGACGCCGAGACACTGAGACATTGAGGCACAGAGACACTGAGGCACAGAGACACTGAGACACTGAGACACTGAAGCACTGAGACACAGAGACATAGAGACACTGAAACTCTGAGACACTGAGACACAATACCTTGAGACACAGAGACACTGAGACACTGAGGCACAGAGACACAGACACACTGAGACACTGTGACTCAGAGACACTTAGACACAGAGACACTGAGACACTTAAACACAGAGAGACTGAGACACTGAGACAATGGGACATGGAGACACTGAGACTCTGAGACACTGAGACACAGTAACACAGAGACACAGAGACAATGAGGCACAGAGATACAGAGACACTGAGACACTGAGACTCGGAGATACTGAGGCACAGAGACACTGAGACAAAGAGATACTGAGACACAGAGATACTGAGTCTCTGAGACACTGATACATTGAGACTCTGAGACACTGAGGCACAGAGACTTTGAGACACAGAGACACTGAGATTCTGAGACACTGAGGCACAGAGACACTGAGACACAGAGGCACAGAGACACTGAGACAAAGAGATACTGAGACACAGAGACACTGAGTCTCTGAGACACTGATACATTGAGACTCTGAGACACAGAGACACTGAGATTCTGAGGTACTGAGGCACAGAGACACTGAGACACAGAGATACTGAGACACAGAGACACTGAGGCACAGAGACCCTGCGACACAGAGACACTGTGACATTGAGACACTGAGACACTGAAAATCTGAGACACTGAGACACTGTGATACTGAGGCACAGAGACACTCAGACAGTTAGACACTGAGTCTCAGAGACACTGATAAACTGAATCACAGAGACAGAGACACTGAGACTCTGAGACATGAGACACTGAGACACAGAGACACTGGGACACAGAGACACAAAGACACTGAGGCACAGAGACACTGAGACACTGTGACACTGAGGCACAGAGACACTCAACACAGAGGCAAAGTGACACTGAGTGTCTGAGACATTGATACACTGAGACACTGAGACTCTGAGACATTGAGACACTGAGGCACAGAGACACTGATACACTGAGACACAGAGACACTGAGACTTTGAGACACAGAGACACTGAGGCACAGAGTCACTGAGACACTGAGACACAGAGACACTGAGACACTGAGACACTGAGATACTGAGAAGCGGAGACACTGAGGCACAGAGACACTTAGACACAGAGATACTGAGACACAGAGACACTGAGTCTCTGAGACACTGATACATTGAGACTCTGAGACACTGAGGCACAGAGACATTGAGACACAGAGACACTGAGATTCTGTGACACTGAGGCACAGAGACACTGAAACACAGAGCTACTGAGACACAGAGACACTGAGACTCTGAGACACTGATACATTGAGACTCTGAGACACTGAGGCACAGAGATCGAGAATCACTGAGACAGAGAGACACTGATAATCTGAGACACTGAGACACCGTGACATTGAGGCACAGAGACACTCAGACACAGAGAAACTGAGGCACCAAGACACAGAGACTCTGAGAGATTGAGTCACTGAGACTCTGAGACACTGAGACACAGTAACACAGAGACACAGAGACAATGAGGCACAGAGATACAGAGACACTGAGGCACAGAGGCACAGAGACGCTGAAACACAGAGACACTGTGACACAGAGACACAGAGACAGTAAGACACTGAGAGACTGAGGCACAGAGGCACTGAAACACTGAGACACTGAGGCACTGAGACACAGATACACATAGACATTGAGACTCTGAGACTCTGAGGCACAGAGACACTGAGATACAGAGACATAGAGACACTGAAACTCTTCGACACTGAGACACTGTGACACAGAGACTCTGAGACACAGAGACACAGACTCACTGCAACTCTGGGACACTGAGACACTGGGACACAAAGACACTGAGACATTGAGGCTCTGAGACACTGAGACACTGAGACACTGAGACACAGAGACACAGAGACACTGAGACACAGACTCACTGAAACTCTGAGACACTGAGACACTGAGACACTGGGACACAGAGACACTGAGACACAGAGACTCAGAGACACTGAATCTCTTAGACACTGATACACTGAGACACAGAGACACTGTGAGTCTGAGACACTGATACACAGAGACACTGAGACACTGAGACCCTGTGACACTGAGGCACAGAGACACTCAGACACAGAGACAAAGAGACACTGAGTCTCAGAGACACTGATACACTGAGACACAGAGACACTGAGACTTTGAGACACAAAGACACTGAGGCAGAGTGACACTGAGGTACAGAGACATGTAGACACTGATACTCTGAGACACTGAGACACTGAGACACAGAGACTCTGAGACACAGAGACACAGAGACACAGAGACTTTGAGACACAGACTCACTGAAACTCTGAGACACTGAGACACTGGGACACAGAGACACAGAGACACTGAGACACTGTGACTCAGAGACACTTAAACACAGAGACACTGATACACTTAAGCACAGAGAGACTGAGACTCTGAGACACTGAGACAATGGGACACGGAGACACAGAGATACTGAGACACTGAGACACAGAGACACTGAGACTGTGAGACACTGAGACAATGGGACACAGAGACTCTGAGACTCTGAGATACAGAGACACTGAGACTCTGAGACACAGAGATACTGAGACACTGAGACACTGAGACACAGAGACACTGAGACACTGAGACTCAGAGACACTGAGGCACAGAGACACTGCGACAAAGAGATACTGAGACACAGAGGCACTGAGTCTCTGAGACACTGATACATTGAGAGTCTGAGACACTGAGACACAGTAACACAGAGACACAGAGACAATGAGGCACAGAGACACTGAGGCACAGAGGCACAGAGACACTGAGACACAGAGACACTGAGAATCTGAGACACTGAGACACAGAGACATACAGACACTGAAACTCTGAGACACTGAGAAACTGTGACACAGAGACTCTGAGACACAGTGACACAGAGACACAGACTTACTGAAACTCTGAGACAATGAGACACTGAGACACTGAGACACTGGGACACAGAGACACTGAGACAGAGAGGCACAGATACACTGAATCTCTGAGACACTGATGCACTGAGACACAGAGACACTGTGACTCTGAGACACTGAGAAACGGAGACACTGAGACACGGAGACACTGAGGCACAGACACACTGCGACACAGAGACACTGTGACATTGAGACTCTGAGACGCTGAGACTCTGAGGCACAGTGATACTGAGACACAGATTCACTGAGACTCTAAGACACTGTGAAACGGAAAATCTGAGAAACTGAGACACTGTGACACTGAGGCACAGAGACACACAGACAGTTAGACACTGAGTCTCAGAGACACTGATAAACTGAGACACAGAGACAGAGGCACTGAGACTCTGAGACCTGAGACACAGAGACACTGGGACACAGAGACACTGAGACTGTGAGACACTGAGACACAGAGACACTGAGACTCTGAGACACTGAGACACAAAGACACTGAGACACAGAGACAGTGAGACACTGTGACACTGAGGCACAGAGACACTCAACACAGAGACAAAGTGACACTGAGTGTCTGAGAAATTGATACACTGAGACACTGAGACTTTGAGACATTGAGACACTGAGGCACAGAGACACTGAGACACATAGACACTGAGACAATGAGACTTTGAGATATTACGACACTGTGGCACAGATTAACTGAGTCTCTGAGACACTGAGAGTCTGATAGACTGAGGCACAGAGACACTGAGACACTGAGGCACCAAGACACAGAGACTCTGAGACACTGAGGCACTGAGGCACAGAGGCACTGAGATACAGAGACACAGAGACTCTGAAACACTGAGACACAGAGACGCAGAGACACTGAGATACTGAGGCACAGAGACACAGACACACTGAGACACTGTGACTCAGAGACACTTAGACACAGAGACACTGAGACACTTAAACACAGAGAGACTGAGACACTGAGACAATGGGACATGGAGACACTGAGACTCTGAGACACGGAGACACAGTAACACAGAGACACAGAGACAATGAGGCACAGAGATACAGAGACACTGAGATACTGAGACACTGAGACTCGGAGATACGGAGGCACAGAGACACTGAGACAAAGAGACTTTGAGGCACAGAGACACTGAGTTTCTGAGACACTGAGGCACAGAGACACTGAGACACAGAGACACAGAGACACTGACATCTGTGACACTGAGACAATGGGACACGGAGACACTGAGACTCTGAGATACTGAGACATAGAGACACTGAGACTCAAATCTTTGAGACACTGAGACACAGAGATACTGAGACACTGAGACACTGAGACTCGGAGACACTGAGGCACAGAGACACTGAGACACAGAGAAATTGAGACACAGAGACACGGAGTCTCTGAGACACTGATACATTGAGACTCTGGGACACTGAGGCACAGAGTCATTGAGACACTGAGACACAGAGATACTGAGTCTCTGAGACACTGATACATTGAGACTCTGAGACACTGAGGCACAGAGATCGAGAATCACTGAGACAGAGAGACACTGATAATCTGAGACACTGTGACATTGAGGCACAGAGACACTCAGACACCGAGAAACTGAGACACTGAGGCACCAAGACACAGAGACTCTGTGAGATTGAGACTCTGACAGTCTGAGACACAGAGACACAGTAACACAGAGACACAGAGACAATGAGGCACAGAGACACTGAGGCACAGAGGCACAGAGACACTGAGACACAGAGACACTGAGAATCTGAGACACTGAGACACAGAGACATACAGACACTGAAACTCTGAGACACTGAGAAACTGTGACACAGAGACTCTGAGACACAGAGACACAGACTCACTGAAACATTGAGACACTGAGACACTGGGATACAGAGACACTGAGACAGAGAGACACAGAGACTCTGAGACGCTGAGAATCCGATACACAGAGACACAGAGAATCTGAGACGCCGAGACACTGAGACATTGAGGCACAGAGACACTGAGGCACAGAGACACAGAGACAGAGAGACACTGAGACACTGAAGCACTGAGACACAGAGACATAGAAACACTGAAACTCTGAGACACTGAGACACAATACTTTGAGACACAGAGACACTGAGACACTGAGACACTGAGGCACAGAGACACAGACACACTGAGACACTGTGACTCAGAGACACTTAGACACAGAGACAATGAGACACTGAGACAATGGGACATGGAGACACTGAGACTCTGAGACACTGAGACACAGTAACACAGAGACACAGAGACAATGAGGCACAGAGATACAGAGACACTGAGACACTGAGACTCGGAGATACTGAGGCACAGAGACACTGAGACAAAGAGATACTGAGACACAGAGACACTGAGTCTCTGAGACACTGATACATTGAGACTCTGAGACACTGAGGCACAGAGACTTTGAGACACAGAGACACTGAGATTCTGAGACACTGAGGCACAGAGACACTGAGACACAGAGGCACAGAGACACTGAGACAAAGAGATACTGAGACACAGAGACACTGAGTCTCTGAGACACTGATACATTGAGATCTGTGTCACTGAGGCACAGAGACTTTGAGACACAGAGATACTGAGACACTGAGACTCGGAGATACTGAGGCACAGAGACACTGAGACAAAGAGATACTGAGACACAGAGACACTGAGTCTCTGAGACACTGATACATTGAGACTCTGAGACACAGAGACACTGAGATTCTGAGACACTGAGGCACAGAGACTTTGAGACACAGAGACACAGCGTCACTGAGACACAGAGATACTGAGACACTGAGACACTGAGACACTGTGATACTGAGGCACAGAGACACTCAGACAGTTAGACACTGTGTCTCAGAGACACTGATAAACTGAATCACAGAGACAGAGACACTGAGACTCTGAGACATGAGACACTGAGACACAGAGACACTGGGACACAGAGACACAAAGACACTGAATCACAGAGACACTGAGACACTGTGACACTGAGGCACAGAGACACTCAACACAGAGGCAAAGTGACACTGAGTGTCTGAGACATTGATACACTGAGACACTGAGACTCTGAGACATTGAGACACTGAGGCACAGAGAAACTGAGACACTGAGACACAGAGACACTGAGACACAGAGACACTGAGACACTGAGACTTTGAGATATTAAGACACTGAGGCACAGATACACTGAGTCTCTGAGACACAGAGACACTGAGACACTGAGAGTCTGATAGACTGAGGCACAGAGACACTGAGACACTGAGGCACCAAGACACAGAGACTCTGAGACGCTGAGACTCTGAGTCTCTGAGACACTGAGATACAGAGACAAAGAAACACTGAGACACTGAGGCACTGAGACATAGAGGCACTGAGACACTGAGACACAGAGACACAGAGACACTGAGTCTCTGAGACATTGATACATTGATACTCTGAGACACTGAGGCACAGAGACATTGAGACACAGAGACACTGAGATTCTGAGACACTGAGGCACTGAGACACAGAGATACTGAGACACTGTGACACTGAGGCACAGAGACACTGAGTCTCTGAGACACAGAGACACTGAGACACTGAGAGTCTGATAGACTGAGGCACAGAGACACTGAGACACTGAGGCACCAAGACACAGAGACTCTGAGACGCTGAGACTCTGAGTCTCTGAGACACTGAGATACAGAGACAAAGAAACACTGAGGCACTGAGACATAGAGGCACTGAGACACTGAGACACAGAGACACTGAGTCTCTGAGACATTGATACATTGATACTCTGAGACACTGAGGCACAGAGACATTGAGACACAGAGACACTGAGATTCTGAGACACTGAGGCACTGAGACACAGAGATACTGAGACACTGTGACACTGAGGCACAGAGACACTCAGACACAGAGACAAAGAGACACTGATTCTCAGAGACACTGATACACTGAGACACAGAGACACTGAGGCACAGAGTCGCTGAGACACTGAGACACAGAGACACTGAGACACTGAGATACTGAGAAGCGGAGACACTGAGGCACAGAGACACTTAGACACAGAGATACTGAGACACAGAGACACTGAGTCTCTGAGACACTGATACAGTGAGACTCTGAGACACTGAGGCACAGAGACATTGAGACACAGAGACACTGAGATTCTGTGACACTGAGGCACAGAGACACTGAAACACAGAGATACTGAGACACAGAGACACTGAGACTCTGAGACACTGATACATTGAGACTCGGAGACACTGAGGCACAGAGATCGAGAATCACTGAGACAGAGAGAGACACTGATAATCTGAGACACTGGGACACCGTGACATTGAGGCACAGAGACACTCAGACACAGAGAAACTGAGGCACCAAGACACAGAGACTCTGAGAGATTGAGTCACTGAGACTCTGAGACACTGAGACACAGTAACACAGAGACACAGAGACAATGAGGCACAGAGATACAGAGACACTGAGGCACAGAGGCACAGAGATGCTGAGACACAGAGACACTGTGACACAGAGACACAGAGACAGTAAGACACTGAGAGACTGAGGCACAGAGGCACTGAAACACTGAGACACTGAGGCACTGAGACACAGATACACATAGACACTGAGACTCTGAGACACTGAGGCACAGAGACACTGAGATACAGAGACATAGAGACACTGAAACTCTTCGACACTGAGACACTGTGACACAGAGACTCTGAGACACAGAGACACAGAGACACAGACTCACTGCAACTCTGGGACACTGAGACACTGGGACACAAAGACACTGAAACATTGAGACTCTGAGACACTGAGACACTGAGACACTGAGACACAGAGACACAGAGACAGAGACTCACTGAAACTCTGAGACACTGAGACACTGGGACACAGAGACACTGAGACACAGAGACACAGAGACACTGAATCTCTTAGACACTGATACACTGAGACACAGAGACACTGTGACTCTGAGACACTGATACACAGAGACACTGAGACACTGAGACCCTGTGACACTGAGGCACAGAGACACTCAGAGACAGAGACAAAGAGACACTGAGTCTCAGAGACACTGATACACTGAGGCACAGAGACTTTGAGACACAAAGACACTGAGGCACAGTGACACTGAGATACAGAGACATGTAGACACTGATACTCTGAGACACTGAGACACAGAGACACTGTGACTCTGAGACACTGAGACACTGAGACACAGAGACACTGAGACACAGACTCACTGAAACTCTGAGACACTGAGACACTGGGACACAGAGACACAGAGACACTGAGACTCTGAGACACTGAGGCACAGAGACACTGAGACACAGAGACATACAGACACTGAAACTCTGAGACACTGAGAAACTGTGACACAGAGACTCTGAGACACAGAGACACAGAGACACAGACTCACTGAAACATTGAGGCACTGAGACACTGGGATACAGAGACACTGAGACAGAGAGAGACACAGAGACTCTGAGACGCTGAGAATCCGATACACAGAGACACAGAGAATCTGAGACGCCGAGACACTGAGACATTGAGGCACAGAGACACTGAGGCACAGAGACACTGAGACACTGAGACACTGAAGCACTGAGACACAGAGACATAGAGACACTGAAACTCTGAGACACTGAGACACAATACTTTGAGACACAGAGACACTGAGACACTGAGGCACAGAGACACAGACACACTGAGACACTGTGACTCAGAGACACTTAGACACAGAGACACTGAGACACTTAAACACAGAGAGACTGAGACACTGAGACAATGGGACATGGAGACACTGAGACTCTGAGACACTGAGACACAGTAACACAGAGACACAGAGACAATGAGGCACAGAGATACAGAGACACTGAGACACTGAGACTCGGAGATACTGAGGCACAGAGACACTGAGACAAAGAGATACTGAGACACAGAGATACTGAGTCTCTGAGACACTGATACATTGAGACTCTGAGACACTGAGGCACAGAGACTTTGAGACACAGAGACACTGAGATTCTGAGACACTGAGGCACAGAGACACTGAGACACAGAGGCACAGAGACACTGAGACAAAGAGATACTGAGACACAGAGACACTGAGTCTCTGAGACACTGATACATTGAGACTCTGAGACACAGAGACACTGAGATTCTGAGGTACTGAGGCACAGAGACACTGAGACACAGAGATACTGAGACACAGAGACACTGAGGCACAGAGACCCTGCGACACAGAGACACTGTGACATTGAGACACTGAGACACTGAAAATCTGAGACACTGAGACACTGTGATACTGAGGCACAGAGACACTCAGACAGTTAGACACTGAGTCTCAGAGACACTGATAAACTGAATCACAGAGACAGAGACACTGAGACTCTGAGACATGAGACACTGAGACACAGAGACACTGGGACACAGAGACACAAAGACACTGAGGCACAGAGACACTGAGACACTGTGACACTGAGGCACAGAGACACTCAACACAGAGGCAAAGTGACACTGAGTGTCTGAGACATTGATACACTGAGACACTGAGACTCTGAGACATTGAGACACTGAGGCACAGAGACACTGATACACTGAGACACAGAGACACTGAGACTTTGAGACACAGAGACACTGAGGCACAGAGTCACTGAGACACTGAGACACAGAGATACTGAGAAGCTGAGACACTGAGGCACAGAGACACTTAGACACAGAGATACTGAGACACAGAGACACTGAGTCTCTGAGACACTGATACATTGAGACTCTGAGACACTGAGGCACAGAGACATTGAGACACAGAGACACTGAGATTCTGTGACACTGAGGCACAGAGACACTGAAACACAGAGCTACTGAGACACAGAGACACTGAGACTCTGAGACACTGATACATTGAGACTCTGAGACACTGAGGCACAGAGATCGAGAATCACTGAGACAGAGAGACACTGATAATCTGAGACACTGAGACACCGTGACATTGAGGCACAGAGACACTCAGACACAGAGAAACTGAGGCACCAAGACACAGAGACTCTGAGAGATTGAGTCACTGAGACTCTGAGACACTGAGACACAGTAACACAGAGACACAGAGACAATGAGGCACAGAGATACAGAGACACTGAGGCACAGAGGCACAGAGACGCTGAAACAGAGAGACACTGTGACACAGAGACACAGAGACAGTAAGACACTGAGAGACTGAGGCACAGAGGCACTGAAACACTGAGACACTGAGGCACTGAGACACAGATACACATAGACATTGAGACTCTGAGACTCTGAGGCACAGAGACACTGAGATACAGAGACATAGAGACACTGAAACTCTTCGACACTGAGACACTGTGACACAGAGACTCTGAGACACAGAGACACAGACTCACTGCAACTCTGGGACACTGAGACACTGGGACACAAAGACACTGAGACATTGAGGCTCTGAGACACTGAGACACTGAGACACTGAGACACAGAGACACAGAGACACTGAGACACAGACTCACTGAAACTCTGAGACACTGAGACACTGAGACACTGGGACACAGAGACACTGAGACACAGAGACTCAGAGACACTGAATCTCTTAGACACTGATACACTGAGACACAGAGACACTGTGAGTCTGAGACACTGATACACAGAGACACTGAGACACTGAGACCCTGTGACACTGAGGCACAGAGACACTCAGACACAGAGACAAAGAGACACTGAGTCTCAGAGACACTGATACACTGAGACACAGAGACACTGAGACTTTGAGACACAAAGACACTGAGGCAGAGTGACACTGAGATACAGAGACATGTACACACTGATACTCTGAGACACTGAGACACTGAGACACAGAGACTCTGAGACACAGAGACACAGAGACTTTGAGACACAGACTCACTGAAACTCTGAGACACTGGGACACAGAGACACAGAGACACTGAGACACTGTGACTCAGAGACACTTAAACACAGAGACACTGATACACTTAAGCACAGAGAGACTGAGACTCTGAGACACTGAGACAATGGGACACGGAGACACAGAGATACTGAGACACTGAGACACAGAGACACTGAGACTGTGAGACACTGAGACAATGGGACACAGAGACTCTGAGACTCTGAGATACAGAGACACTGAGACTCTGAGACACAGAGATACTGAGACACTAAGACACTGAGACACAGAGACACTGAGACACTGAGACTCAGAGACACTGAGGCACAGAGACACTGCGACAAAGAGATACTGAGACACAGAGGCACTGAGTCTCTGAGACACTGATACATTGAGAGTCTGAGACACTGAGGCACAGAGATCGAGAATCACTGAGACAGAGAGACACTGATAATCTGAGACACTGAGACACTGTGTCATTGAGGCACAGAGACACTCAGACACAGAGAAACTGAGACACTGAGGCACCAAGACACAGAGACTCTGAGAGATTGAGACTCTGAGACTCTGAGACACTGAGACACAGTAACACAGAGACACAGAGACAATGAGGCACAGGGATACAGAGACACTGAGGCACACAGGCACAGAGACACTGAGACACAGAGACACTGAGACTCTGAGACGCTGACACACAGAGACACTGTGACACAGAGACACAGAGACAGTAAGACACTAAGAAACTGAGGCACAGAGACACTGAAACACTGAAACACTGAGACACTGAGGCACTGAGACACAGATACACATAGGCACTGAGACTCTGAGACACTGAGGCAGAGAAACACTGAGACACAGAGACATAGAGACACTGAGACACTGTGACACAGAGACTCTGAGACACATAGACACAGAGACACAGAGACACAGACTCACTGAAACTCTGAGACACTGAGACACTGGGAAACAGAGACACTGAGAGAGAGAGACACAGAGACACTGAATCTCTGAGACACTGATACACTGAGACACAGAGTGACTTGGAAACACAGTGACACAGAGACACAGACTCACTGAAACTCTGAGACACTGATGCACTGAGTCACAGAGACACAGAGACACTGTGACTCTGAGACACTGAGACACTGAGACACGGAGATACTGAGACACGGAGATACTGAGACACAGTGACACTGGGGCACAGAGACACTGAGACACAGAGACACTGAGATACAGAGACACTGAGACACTGAGACACAGAGACACTGAGGCACAGTGATACTGCGACACAGATTCACTGAGACCCTAAGACACTGTGAAACGGAAAATCTGAGACACTGAGACACTGTGACACTGAGGCACAGAGACACTGAGGCACAGAGACAGTGAGACACTGTGACACTGAGGCACAGAGACACTGAGACACATAGACACTGAGACAATGAGACTTTGAGATATTACGACACTGAGGCACATATACACTGAGTCTCTGAGACACAGAGACACTGAGAGTCTGATAGACTGAGGCACAGAGACACTGAGACACTGAGGCACCAAGACACAGAGACTCTGAGACACTGAGGCACAGAGGCTCTGTGATACAGAGACACAGAGACTCTGAGACACTGAGACACAGAGACGCAGAGAAACTGAGAGACTGAGTCACAGAGACACTGAGACACTGTGACTCAGAGACACTTAGACACAGAGACACTGAGACACTTAAACACAGAGAGACAGAGGCACAGAGACGCTGAGACACAGAGACACTGTGACACAGAGACAGTAAGACACTGAGAGACTGTGACACTGAGGCACAGAGACACTCAGACACAGAGACAAAGAGACACTGAGTCTCAGAGACACTGATACACTGAGACACAGAGACACTGAGACTTTGAGACACAAAGACACTGAGGCACAGTGACACTGAGATACAGAGACATGTAGACACTGAAACTCTGAGACACTGAGACACTGAGACACAGAGACTTAGAGACACAGACTCACTGAAACTCTGAGACACTGGGACACAGAGACACAGAGACACTGAGACACTGTGACTCAGAGACACTTAAACACAGAGACACTGATACACTTAAACACAGAGAGACTGAGACTCTGAGACACTGAGACAATGGCACACGGAGACACTGAGACTCTGAGATACTGAGACACAGAGACACATGACCTTGAGACACTGAGACACAGAGACACTGAGACACAGAGATACTGAGACACTGAGACACAGAGACACTGAGAATGTGAGACACTGAGACAATGGGACACAGAGACTCTGAGACTCTGAGGTACAGAGACACTGAGACTCTGAGACACAGAGATACTGAGACAATGAGACACTGAGACACAGAGACACTGAGACACTGAGACTCGGAGACACTGAGGCACAGAGACACTGAGACAAAGAGATACTGAGACACAGAGGCACTGAGTCTCTGAGACACTGATACATTGAGTGTCTGAGACACTGAGGCACAGAGATCGAGAATCCCTGAGACAGAGAGACACTGATAATCTGAGACACTGAGACACTGTGTCATTGAGGCACAGAGACACTCAGACACAGAGAAACTGAGACACTGAGGCACCAAGACACAGAGACTCTGAGAGATTGAGACTCTGAGACTCTGAGACACTGAGACACAGTAAAACAGAGACATAGAGACAATGAGGCACAGAGATACAGAGACACTGAGGCACAGAGGCACAGAGACACTGAGACACAGACACACTGAGACTCTGAGACGCTGAGACACAGAGACACTGTGACACAGAGACACAGAGACAGTAAGACACTGAGAGACTGAGGCACAGACGCACTGAGACACTGAGACACTGAGGCACTGAGACACAAATACACATAGACACTGAGACTCTGAGACACTGAGGCACAGAGACACTGAGATACAGAGACATAGAGACACTGAAACTCTTCGACACTGAGACACTGTGACACTGAGGCAGAGAAACACTGAGACACAGAGACATAGAGACACTGAAACTCTGAGACACTGAGACACTGTGACACAGAGACTCTGAGACACATAGACACAGAGACGCAGAGACACAGACTCACTGAAACTCTGAGACACTGAGACACTGGGACACAGAGACACTGAGACAGAGAGGCACAGATAAACTGAATCTCTGAGACACTGATGCACTGAGACACAGAGACACAGAGACACTGTGACTCTGAGACACTGAGACATTGAGACACAGAGACACTGAGATTCTGTGACACTGAGGCACAGAGACACTGAAACACAGAGATACTGAGACACAGAGACACTGAGACTCTGAGACACTGATACATTGAGACTCTGAGACACTGAGGCACAGAGATCGAGAATCACTGAGACAGAGAGACACTGATAATCTGAGACACTGAGACACCGTGACATTGAGGCACAGAGACACTCAGACACAGATAAACTGAGGCACCAAGACACAGAGACTCTGAGAGATTGAGTCACTGAGACTCTGAGACACTGAGACACAGTAACACAGAGACACAGAGACAATGAGGCACAGAGATACAGAGACACTGAGGCACAGAGGCACAGAGACGCTGAGACACAGAGACACTGTGACACAGAGACAGTAAGACACTGAGAGACTGAGGCACAGAGGCACTGAAACATTGAGACACTGAGGCACTGAGACACAGATACACATCGACACTGAGACTCTGAGACACTGAGGCACAGAGACACTGAGATACAGAGACATAGAGACACTGAAACTCTTCGACACTGAGTCACTGTGACACAGAGACTCTGAGACACAGAGACACAGACTCACTGCAACTCTGGGACACTGGGACACAAAGACACTGAGACATTGAGGCTCTGAGACACTGAGACACTGAGACACTGAGACATTGAGACACAGAGACACAGAGACACAGAGACAATGTGACACTGAATCTCTGAGACACTGATACACTGAGACACAGAGACACTGTGACTCTGAGACACTGAGACCCTGTGACACTGAGGCACAGAGACACTCAGAGACAGAGACAAAGAGACACTGAGTCTCAGAGACACTGATACACTGAGACACAGAGACACTGAGACTTTGAGACACAAAGACACTGAGGCAGAGTGACACTGAGATACAGAGACATGTAGACACTGATACTCTGAGACACTGAGACACTGAGACACAGAGACTCTGCGACACAGAGACACAGAGACTTAGAGACACAGACTCACTGAAACTCTGAGACACTGAGAAACTGGGACACAGAGACACAGAGACACTGAGACACTGTGACTCAGAGACACTTAAACACAGAGACACTGATACACTTAAACACAGAGAGACTGAGACTCTGAGACACTGAGACAATGGGACACGGAGACACAGAGATACTGAGACACTGAGACACAGAGACACTGAGACTGTGAGACACTGAGACAATGGGACACTTAGACTCTGAGACTCTGAGATACAGAGACACTGAGACTCTGAGACACAGAGATACTGAGACACTGAGACACTGAGACACAGAGACAGTGAGACACTGAGACTCAGAGACACTGAGGCACAGAGACACTGAGACAAAGAGATACTGAGACACAGAGGCACTGAGTCTCTGAGACACTGATACATTGAGAGTCTGAGACACTGAGGCACAGAGATCGAGAATCACTGAGACAGAGAGACACTGATAATCTGAGACACTGAGACACTGTGTCATTGAGGCACAGAGACACTCAGACACAGAGAAACTGAGACACTGAGGCACCAAGACACAGAGACTCTGAGAGATTGAGACTCTGAGACTCTGAGACACTGAGACACAGTAACACAGAGACATAGAGACAATGAGGCACAGAGATACAGAGACACTGAGGCACACAGGCACAGAGACACTGAGACACAGAGACACTGAGATTCTGAGACGCTGACACACAGAGACACTGTGACACAGAGACACAGAGACAGTAAGACACTAAGAAACTGAGGCACAGAGACACTGAAACACTGAGACACTGAGGCACTGAGACACAGATACACATAGGCACTGAGACTCTGAGACACTGAGGCAGAGAAACACTGAGACACAGAGACATAGAGACACTGAGACACTGTGACACAGAGACTCTGAGACACATAGACACAGAGACACAGAGACACAGACTCACTGAAACTCTGAGACACTGAGACACTGGCAAACAGAGACACTGAGACAGAGAGACACAGAGACACTGAATCTCTGAGACACTGATACACTGAGACACAGAGTGACTTGGAAACACAGTGACACAGAGACACAGACTCACTGAAACTCTGAGACACTGATGCACTGAGACACAGAGACACAGAGACACTGTGACTCTGAGACACTGAGACACTGAGACACGGAGATACTGAGACACGGAGACACTGAGACACTGTGACACTGGGGCACAGAGACACTGAGACACAGAGACACTGAGATACAGAGACACTGAGACACTGAGACACAGAGACACTGAGGCACAGTGATACTGCGACACAGATTCACTGAGACCCTAAGACACTGTGAAACGGAAAATCTGAGACACTGAGACACTGTGACACTGAGGCACAGAGACACTCAGACAGAGAGA
Organism: Prionace glauca; assembly: GCA_037974335.1. NCBI lineage: Eukaryota > Metazoa > Chordata > Chondrichthyes > Carcharhiniformes > Carcharhinidae > Prionace > Prionace glauca. The sequence goes on from JBBMRE010000187.1 coordinate 166,462, forward strand.
CACTGAGTCTCAGAGAGACTGATAAACTGAGACACAGAGACAGAGACACTGAGACTCTGAGACCTGAGACACTGAGACACAGAGACACTGGGACACAGAGACACTGAGACTCTAAGACACTGAGACACAAAGACACTGAGGCACAGAGACAGTGAGACACTGTGACACTGAGGCACAGAGACACTGAGACACATAGACACTGAGACAATGAGACTTTGAGATATTACGACACTGAGGCACATATACACTGAGTCTCTGAGACACAGAGACACTGAGAGTCTGATAGACTGAGGCACAGAGACACTGAGACACTGAGGCACCAAGACACAGAGACTCTGAGACACTGAGGCATAGAGGCTCTGTGATACAGAGACACAGAGACTCTGAGACACTGAGACACAGAGACGCAGAGACACTGAGAGACTGAGTCACAGAGACACTGAGACACTGTGACTCAGAGACACTTAGACACAGAGACACTGAGACACTTAAACACAGAGAGACAGAGGCACAGAGACGCTGAGACACAGAGACACTGTGACACAGAGACAGTAAGACACTGAGAGACTGTGACACTGAGGCACAGAGACACTCAGACACAGAGACAAAGAGACACTGAGTCTCAGAGACACTGATACACTGAGACACAGAGACACTGAGACTTTGAGACACAAAGACACTGAGGCACAGTGACACTGAGATACAGAGACATGTAGACACTGAAACTCTGAGACACTGAGACACTGAGACACAGAGACTTAGAGACACAGACTCACTGAAACTCTGAGACACTGAGACACTGGGACACAGAGACACAGAGACACTGAGACACTGTGACTCAGAGACACTTAAACACAGAGACACTGATACACTTAAACACAGAGAGACTGAGACTCTGAGACACTGAGACAATGGCACACGGAGACACTGAGACTCTGAGATACTGAGACACAGAGACACATAACCTTGAGACACTGAGACACAGAGACACTGAGACACAGAGATACTGAGACACTGAGACACAGAGACACTGAGACTGTGAGACACTGAGACAATGGGACACAGAGACTCTGAGACTCTGAGATACAGAGACACTGAGACTCTGAGACACAGAGATACTGAGACACTGAGACACAGAGACACTGAGACACTGAGACTCGGAGACACTGAGGCACAGAGACACTGAGACAAAGAGATACTGAGACACAGAGGCACTGAGTCTCTGAGACTCTGATAAACTGAGACACAGAGACAGAGACACTGAGACTCTGAGACTCTGAGACTCTGAGACACTGAGACACAAAGACACTGAGGCACAGAGACAGTGAGACACTGTGACACTGAGGCACAGAGACACTGAGACACATAGACACTGAGACAATTAGACTTTGAGATATTACGACACTGAGGCACATATACACTGAGTCTCTGAGACACAGAGACACTGAGAGTCTGATAGACTGAGGCACAGAGACACTGAGACACTGAGGCACCAAGACACAGAGACTCTGAGACACTGAGGCATAGAGGCTCTGTGATACAGAGACACAGAGATTCTGAGACACTGAGACACAGAGACGCAGAGACACTGAGAGACTGAGTCACAGAGACACTGAGACACTGTGACTCAGAGACACTTAGACACAGAGACACTGAGACACTTAAACACAGAGAGACAGAGGCACAGAGACGCTGAGACACAGAGACACTGTGACACAGAGACAGTAAGAAACTGAGAGACTGTGACACTGAGGCACAGAGACACTCAGACACAGAGACAAAGAGACACTGAGTCTCAGAGACACTGATACACTGAGACACAGAGACACTGAGACTTTGAGACACAAAGACACTGAGGCACAGTGACACTGAGATACAGAGACATGTAGACACTGAAACTCTGAGACACTGAGACACTGAGACACAGAGACTTAGAGACACAGACTCACTGAAACTCTGAGACACTGAGACACTGGGACACAGAGACACAGAGACACTGAGACACTGTGACTCAGAGACACTTAAACACAGAGACACTGATACACTTAAACACAGAGAGACTGAGACTCTGAGACACTGAGACAATGGCACACGGAGACACTGAGACTCTGAGATACTGAGACACAGAGACACATAACCTTGAGACACTGAGACACAGAGACACTGAGACACAGAGATACTGAGACACTGAGACACAGAGACACTGAGACTGTGAGACACTGAGACAATGGGATACAGAGACTCTGAGACTCTGAGATACAGAGACACTGAGACTCTGAGACACAGAGATACTGAGACACTGAGACACAGAGACACTGAGACACTGAGACTCGGAGACACTGAGGCACAGAGACACTGAGACAAAGAGATACTGAGACACAGAGACACTGAGACTCTGAGACTCTGATACATTGAGTGTCTGAGACACTGAGGCACAGAGATCGAGAATCACTGAGACAGAGAGACACTGATAATCTGAGACACTGAGACACTGTGTCATTGAGGCACAGAGACACTTAGACACAGAGAAACTGAGACACTGAGGCACCAAGACACAGAGACTCTGAGAGATTGAGACTCTGAGACACTGAGACACAGTAACACAGAGACATAGAGACAATGAGGCACAGAGATACAGAGACACTGAGGCACAGAGGCACAGAGACACTGAGACACAGACACACTGAGACTCTGAGACGCTGAGACACAGAGACACTGTGACACAGAGACACAGAGACAGTAAGACACTGAGAGACTGAGGCACAGACGCACTGAGACACTGAGACACTGAGGCACTGAGACACAGATACACATAGACACTGAGACTCTGAGACACTGAGGCACAGAGACACTGAGATACAGAGACATAGAGACACTGAAACTCTTCGACACTGAGACACTGTGACACTGAGGCAGAGAAACACTGAGACACAGAGCCATAGAGACACTGAAACTCTGAGACACTGAGACACTGTGACACAGAGACTCTGAGACACATAGACACAGAGACGCAGAGACACAGACTCACTGAAACTCTGAGACACTGAGACACTGGGAAACAGAGACACTGAGACAGAGAGACACAGAGACACTGAATCTCTGAGACACTGATACACTGAGACACAGAGTGACTTGGAAACACAGTGACACAGAGACACAGACTCACTGAAACTCTGAGACACTGATGCACTGACACACAGAGACACAGAGACACTGAGACACAGAGATACTGAAACTCTGAGACACTGAGGCACTGAGACACTGAGACACAGAGACACAGAGACACAGAGACACAGAGACAATGTGACACAGAATCTCTGAGACACTGATACACTGAGACACAGAGACACTGTGACTCTGAGACACTGAGACACTGAGACACAGAGACACAGAGACACTGAGACACAGACACACTGAGACTCTGAGACGCTGAGACACAGAGACACTGTGACACAGAGACACAGAGACAGTAAGACACTGAGAGACTGAGGCACAGATGCACTGAGACACTGAGACACTGAGGCACTGAGACACAGATACACACAGACACTGAGACTCTGAGACACTGAGGCACAGAGACACAGATACACATAGACACTGAGACACTGAGACACTTAAACACAGAGAGACAGAGGCACAGAGACGCTGAGACACAGAGACACTGTGACACAGAGACAGTAGGACACTGAGAGACTGTGACACTGAGGCACAGAGACACTCAGACACAGAGACAAAGAGACACTGAGTCTCAGAGACACTGATACACTGAGACAAAGACACACTGAGACTTTGAGACACAAAGACACTGAGGCACAGTGACACTGAGATACAGAGACATGTAGACACTGAAACTCTGAGACACTGAGACACTGAGACTTCAGAGACTCTGAGACACAGAGACACAGAGACTTAGAGACACAGACTCACTGAAACTCTGAGACACTGAGACACTGGGACACAGAGACACTGAGACACTGTGACTCAGAGACACTTAAACACAGAGACACTGATACACTTAAACACAGAGAGGCTGAGACTCTGAGACACTGAGACAATGGCACACGGAGACACTGAGACTCTGAGATACTGAGACACAGAGACACATAACCTTGAGACACAGAGACACTGAGACACCGAGATACTGAGATACTGAGACACAGAGACACTGAGACTGTGAGACACTGAGACAATGGGACACAGAGACTCTGAGACTCTGAGATACAGAGACACTGAGACTCTGAGACACAGAGATACTGAGACACTGAGACTCTGAGACACAGAGATACTGAGACAAAGAGACACTGAGACACAGAGACACTGAGACACTGAGACTCGGAGACACTGAGGCACAGAGACACTGAGACACTGAGACTCGGAGACACTGAGTCTCTGAGACACTGATACATTGAGAGTCTGAGACACTGAGGCACAGAGATCGAGAATCACTGAGACAGAGAGACACTGATAATCTGAGACACTGAGACACTGTGTCATTGAGGCACAGAGACACTCAGACACAGAGAAACTGAGACACTGAGGCACCAAGACACAGCGGCTCTGAGAGATTGAGACTCTGAGACTCTGAGACACTGAGACACAGTAACACAGAGACATAGAGACAATGAGGCACAGAGATACAGAGACACTGAGGCACAGAGGCACAGAGACACTGAGACACAGACACACTGAGACTCTGAGACGCTGAGACACAGAGACACTGTGACACAGAGACACAGAGACAGTAAGACACTGAGAGACTGAGGCACAGACGCACTGAGACACTGAGACACTGAGGCACTGAGACAGAGATTCGCATAGACACTGAGACTCTGAGACACTGAGGCACAGAGACACTGAGATACAGAGACATAGAGACACTGAAACTCTTCGACACTGAGACACTGTGACACTGAGGCAGAGAAACACTGAGACACAGAGACATAGAGACACTGAAACTCTGAGACACTGTGAAACGGAAAATCTGAGACACTGAGACACTGTGACACTGAGGCACAGAGACACTCAGACAGAGAGACACTGAGTCTCAGCGACACTGATAAACTGAGACACAGAGACAGAGACACTGAGACTCTGAGACCTGAGACACTGAGACACAGAGACACAGAGACACTGGGACACAGAGACACTGAGACTCTGAGACACTGAGACACAAAGACACTGAGGCACAGAGACAGTGAGACACTGTGACACTGAGGCACAGAGACACTGAGACACATAGACACTGAGACAATGAGACTTTGAGATATTACGACACTGAGGCACATATACACTGAGTCTCTGAGACACAGAGACACTGAGAGTCTGATAGACTGAGGCACAGAGACACTGAGACACTGAGGCACCAAGACACAGAGACTCTGAGACACTGAGGCATAGAGGCTCTGTGATACAGAGACACAGAGACACTGAGACACTGAGACACAGAGACGCAGAGACACTGAGAGACTGAGTCACAGAGACACTGAGACACTGTGACTCAGAGACACTTAGACACAGAGACACTGAGACACTTAAACACAGAGAGACAGAGGCACAGAGACGCTGAGACACAGAGACACTGTGACACAGAGACAGTAAGACACTGAGAGACTGTGACACTGAGGCACAGAGACACTCAGACACAGAGACAAAGAGACACTGATACACTGAGACACTGAGACTTTGAGACACAAAGACACTGAGGCACAGTGACACTGAGATACAGAGACATGTAGACACTGAAACTCTGATACACTGAGACACTGAGACACAGAGACTTAGAGACACAGACTCACTGAAACTCTGAGACACTGAGACACTGGGACACAGAGACACAGAGACACTGAGACACTGTGACTCAGAAACACTTAAACACAGAGACACTGATACACTTAAACACAGAGAGACTGAGACTCTGAGACACTGAGACAATGGCACACGGAGACACTGAGACTCTGAGATACTGAGACACAGAGACACATAACCTTGAGACACTGAGACACAGAGACACTGAGACACAGAGATACTGAGACACTGAGACACAGAGACACTGAGACTGTGAGACACTGAGACAATGAGATACAGAGACTCTGAGACTCTGAGATACAGAGACACTGAGACTCTGAGACACAGAGATACTGAGACACTGAGACACAGAGACACTGAGACACTGAGACTCGGAGACACTGAGGCACAGAGACACTGAGACAAAGAGATACTGAGACACAGAGGCACTGAGTCTCTGAGACTCTGATACATTGAGTGTCTGAGACACTGAGGCACAGAGATCGAGAATCACTGAGACAGAGAGACACTGATAATCTGAGACACTGAGACACTGTGTCATTGAGGCACAGAGACACTTAGACACAGAGAAACTGAGACACTGAGGCACCAAGACACAGAGACTCTGAGAGATTGAGACTCTGAGACACTGAGACACAGTAACACAGAGACATAGAGACAATGAGGCACAGAGATACAGAGACACTGAGGCACAGAGGCACAGAGACACTGAGACACAGACACACTGAGACTCTGAGACGCTGAGACACAGAGACACTGTGACACAGAGACACAGAGACAGTAAGACACTGAGAGACTGAGGCACAGACGCACTGAGACACTGAGACACTGAGGCACTGAGACACAGATACACATAGACACTGAGACTCTGAGACACTGAGGCACAGAGACACTGAGATACAGAGACATAGAGACACTGAAACTCTTCGACACTGAGACACTGTGACACTGAGGCAGAGAAACACTGAGACACAGAGACATAGAGACACTGAAACTCTGAGACACTGAGACACTGTGACACAGAGACTCTGAGACACATAGACACAGAGACGCAGAGACACAGACTCACTGAAACTCTGAGACACTGAGACACTGGGAAACAGAGACACTGAGACAGAGAGACACAGAGACACTGAATCTCTGAGACACTGATACACTGAGACACAGAGTGACTTGTAAACACAGTGACACAGAGACACAGACTCACTGAAACTCTGAGACACTGATGCACTGAGACACAGAGACACAGAGACACTGAGACACAGAGATACTGAAACTCTGAGACACTGAGGCACTGAGACACTGAGACACAGAGACACAGAGACACAGAGACACAGAGACAATGTGACACAGAATCTCTGAGACACTGATACACTGAGACACAGAGACACTGTGACTCTGAGACACTGAGACACTGAGACACAGAGACACAGAGACACTGAGACACAGACACACTGAGACTCTGAGACGCTGAGACACAGAGACACTGTGACACAGAGACACAGAGACAGTAAGACACTGAGAGACTGAGGCACAGACGCACTGAGACACTGAGACACTGAGGCACTGAGACACAGATACACATAGACACTGAGACTCTGAGACACTGAGGCACAGAGACACAGATACACATAGACACTGAGACACTGAGACACTTAAACACAGAGAGACAGAGGCACAGAGACGCTGAGACACAGAGACACTGTGACACAGAGACAGTAGGACACTGAGAGACTGTGACACTGAGGCACAGAGACACTCAGACACAGAGACAAAGAGACACTGAGTCTCAGAGACACTGATACACTGAGACAAAGACACACTGAGACTTTGAGACACAAAGACACTGAGGCACAGTGACACTGAGATACAGAGACATGTAGACACTGAAACTCTGAGACACTGAGACACTGAGACTTCAGAGACTCTGAGACACAGAGACACAGAGACTTAGAGACACAGACTCACTGAAACTCTGAGACACTGAGACACTGGGACACAGAGACACTGAGACACTGTGACTCAGAGACACTTAAACACAGAGACACTGATACACTTAAACACAGAGAGGCTGAGACTCTGAGACACTGAGACAATGGCACACGGAGACACTGAGACTCTGAGATACTGAGACACAGAGACACATAACCTTGAGACACAGAGACACTGAGACACCGAGATACTGAGATACTGAGACACAGAGACACTGAGACTGTGAGACACTGAGACAATGGGACACAGAGACTCTGAGACTCTGAGATACAGAGACACTGAGACTCTGAGACACAGAGATACTGAGACACTGAGACTCTGAGACACAGAGATACTGAGACAAAGAGACACTGAGACACAGAGACACTGAGACACTGAGACTCGGAGACACTGAGGCACAGAGACACTGAGACACTGAGACTCGGAGACACTGAGTCTCTGAGACACTGATACATTGAGAGTCTGAGACACTGAGGCACAGAGATCGAGAATCACTGAGACAGAGAGACACTGATAATCTGAGACACTGAGACACTGTGTCATTGAGGCACAGAGACACTCAGACACAGAGAAACTGAGACACTGAGGCACCAAGACACAGCGGCTCTGAGAGATTGAGACTCTGAGACTCTGAGACACTGAGACACAGTAACACAGAGACATAGAGACAATGAGGCACAGAGATACAGAGACACTGAGGCACAGAGGCACAGAGACACTGAGACACAGACACACTGAGACTCTGAGACGCTGAGACACAGAGACACTGTGACACAGAGACACAGAGACAGTAAGACACTGAGAGACTGAGGCACAGACGCACTGAGACACTGAGACACTGAGGCACTGAGACAGAGATTCGCATAGACACTGAGACTCTGAGACACTGAGGCACAGAGACACTGAGATACAGAGACATAGAGACACTGAAACTCTTCGACACTGAGACACTGTGACACTGAGGCAGAGAAACACTGAGACACAGAGACATAGAGACACTGAAACTCTGAGACACTGTGAAACGGAAAATCTGAGACACTGAGACACTGTGACACTGAGGCACAGAGACACTCAGACAGAGAGACACTGAGTCTCAGCGACACTGATAAACTGAGACACAGAGACAGAGACACTGAGACTCTGAGACCTGAGACACTGAGACACAGAGACACAGAGACACTGGGACACAGAGACACTGAGACTCTGAGACACTGAGACACAAAGACACTGAGGCACAGAGACAGTGAGACACTGTGACACTGAGGCACAGAGACACTGAGACACATAGACACTGAGACAATGAGACTTTGAGATATTACGACACTGAGGCACATATACACTGAGTCTCTGAGACACAGAGACACTGAGAGTCTGATAGACTGAGGCACAGAGACACTGAGACACTGAGGCACCAAGACACAGAGACTCTGAGACACTGAGGCATAGAGGCTCTGTGATACAGAGACACAGAGACACTGAGACACTGAGACACAGAGACGCAGAGACACTGAGAGACTGAGTCACAGAGACACTGAGACACTGTGACTCAGAGACACTTAGACACAGAGACACTGAGACACTTAAACACAGAGAGACAGAGGCACAGAGACGCTGAGACACAGAGACACTGTGACACAGAGACAGTAAGACACTGAGAGACTGTGACACTGAGGCACAGAGACACTCAGACACAGAGACAAAGAGACACTGATACACTGAGACACTGAGACTTTGAGACACAAAGACACTGAGGCACAGTGACACTGAGATACAGAGACATGTAGACACTGAAACTCTGATACACTGAGACACTGAGACACAGAGACTTAGAGACACAGACTCACTGAAACTCTGAGACACTGAGACACTGGGACACAGAGACACAGAGACACTGAGACACTGTGACTCAGAAACACTTAAACACAGAGACACTGATACACTTAAACACAGAGAGACTGAGACTCTGAGACACTGAGACAATGGCACACGGAGACACTGAGACTCTGAGATACTGAGACACAGAGACACATAACCTTGAGACACTGAGACACAGAGACACTGAGACACAGAGATACTGAGACACTGAGACACAGAGACACTGAGACTGTGAGACACTGAGACAATGAGATACAGAGACTCTGAGACTCTGAGATACAGAGACACTGAGACTCTGAGACACAGAGATACTGAGACACTGAGACACAGAGACACTGAGACACTGAGACTCGGAGACACTGAGGCACAGAGACACTGAGACAAAGAGATACTGAGACACAGAGGCACTGAGTCTCTGAGACTCTGATACATTGAGTGTCTGAGACACTGAGGCACAGAGATCGAGAATCACTGAGACAGAGAGACACTGATAATCTGAGACACTGAGACACTGTGTCATTGAGGCACAGAGACACTTAGACACAGAGAAACTGAGACACTGAGGCACCAAGACACAGAGACTCTGAGAGATTGAGACTCTGAGACACTGAGACACAGTAACACAGAGACATAGAGACAATGAGGCACAGAGATACAGAGACACTGAGGCACAGAGGCACAGAGACACTGAGACACAGACACACTGAGACTCTGAGACGCTGAGACACAGAGACACTGTGACACAGAGACACAGAGACAGTAAGACACTGAGAGACTGAGGCACAGACGCACTGAGACACTGAGACACTGAGGCACTGAGACACAGATACACATAGACACTGAGACTCTGAGACACTGAGGCACAGAGACACTGAGATACAGAGACATAGAGACACTGAAACTCTTCGACACTGAGACACTGTGACACTGAGGCAGAGAAACACTGAGACACAGAGACATAGAGACACTGAAACTCTGAGACACTGAGACACTGTGACACAGAGACTCTGAGACACATAGACACAGAGACGCAGAGACACAGACTCACTGAAACTCTGAGACACTGAGACACTGGGAAACAGAGACACTGAGACAGAGAGACACAGAGACACTGAATCTCTGAGACACTGATACACTGAGACACAGAGTGACTTGTAAACACAGTGACACAGAGACACAGACTCACTGAAACTCTGAGACACTGATGCACTGAGACACAGAGACACAGAGACACTGAGACACAGAGATACTGAAACTCTGAGACACTGAGGCACTGAGACACTGAGACACAGAGACACAGAGACACAGAGACACAGAGACAATGTGACACAGAATCTCTGAGACACTGATACACTGAGACACAGAGACACTGTGACTCTGAGACACTGAGACACTGAGACACAGAGACACAGAGACACTGAGACACAGACACACTGAGACTCTGAGACGCTGAGACACAGAGACACTGTGACACAGAGACACAGAGACAGTAAGACACTGAGAGACTGAGGCACAGACGCACTGAGACACTGAGACACTGAGGCACTGAGACACAGATACACATAGACACTGAGACTCTGAGACACTGAGGCACAGAGACACAGATACACATAGACACTGAGACACTGAGACACTTAAACACAGAGACAGAGGCACAGAGACGCTGAGACACAGAGACACTGTGACACAGAGACAGTAAGACACTGAGAGACTGTGACACTGAGGCACAGAGACACTCAGACACAGAGACAAAGAGACACTGAGTCTCAGAGACACTGATACACTGAGACAAAGACACACTGAGACTTTGAGACACAAAGACACTGAGGCACAGTGACACTGAGATACAGAGACATGTAGACACTGAAACTCTGAGACACTGAGACACTGAGACACAGAGACTCTGAGACACAGAGACACAGAGACTTAGAGACACAGACTCACTGAAACTCTGAGACACTGAGACACTGGGACACAGAGACACTGAGACACTGTGACTCAGAGACACTTAAACACAGAGACACTGATACACTTAAACACAGAGAGGCTGAGACTCTGAGACACTGAGACAATGGCACACGGAGACACTGAGACTCTGAGATACTGAGACACAGAGACACATAACCTTGAGACACAGAGACACTGAGACACCGAGATACTGAGATACTGAGACACAGAGACACTGAGACTGTGAGACACTGAGACAATGGGACACAGAGACTCTGAGACTCTGAGATACAGAGACACTGAGACTCTGAGACACAGAGATACTGAGACACTGAGACTCTGAGACACAGAGATACTGAGACAAAGAGACACTGAGACACAGAGACACTGAGACACTGAGACTCAGAGACACTGAGGCACAGAGACACTGAGACAAAGAGATACTGAGACACAGAGGCACTGAGTCTCTGAGACACTGATACATTGAGAGTCTGAGACACTGAGGCACAGAGATCGAGAATCACTGAGACAGAGAGACACTGATAATCTGAGACACTGAGACACTGTGTCATTGAGGCACAGAGACACTCAGACACAGAGAAACTGAGACACTGAGGCACCAAGACACAGCGGCTCTGAGAGATTGAGACTCTGAGACTCTGAGACACTGAGACACAGTAACACAGAGACATAGAGACAATGAGGCACAGAGATACAGAGACACTGAGGCACAGAGGCACAGAGACACTGAGACACAGACACACTGAGACTCTGAGACGCTGAGACACAGAGACACTGTGACACAGAGACACAGAGACAGTAAGACACTGAGAGACTGAGGCACAGACGCACTGAGACACTGAGACACTGAGGCACTGAGACACAGATACGCATAGACACTGAGACTCTGAGACACTGAGGCACAGAGACACTGAGATACAGAGACATAGAGACACTGAAACTCTTCGACACTGAGACACTGTGACACTGAGGCAGAGAAACACTGAGACACAGAGACATAGAGACACTGAAAGTCTGAGACACTGAGACACTGTGACACAGAGACTCTGAGACACATAGACACAGAGACGCAGAGACACAGACTCACTGAAACTCTGAGACACTGAGACACTGGGAAACAGAGACACTGAGACAGAGAGACACAGAGACACTGAATCTCTGAGACACTGATACACTGAGACACAGAGTGACTTGGAAACACAGTGACACAGAGACACAGACTCACTGAAACTCTGAGACACTGAGACACTGGGACACAGAGACACTGAGACAGAGAGGCACAGATAAACTGAATCTCTGAGACACTGATGCACTGAGACACAGAGACACAGAGACACTGTGACTCTGAGACACTGAGACACTGAGACACGGAGATACTGAGACACGGAGACACTGAGACACTGTGACACTGGGGGACAGAGACACTGAGACACAGAGACACTGAGATACAGAGACACTGAGACACTGAGACACAGAGACACTGAGGCACAGTGATACTGCGACACAGATTCACTGAGACCCTAAGACACTGTGAAACGGAAAATCTGAGACACTGAGACACTGTGACACTGAGGCACAGAGACACTCAGACAGAGAGACACTGAGTCTCAGAGTCACTGATAAACTGAGACACAGAGACAGAGACACTGAGACTCTGAGACCTGAGACACTGAGACACAGAGACACAGAGACACTGGGACACAGAGACACTGAGATTCTGAGACACTGAGACACAAAGACACTGAGGCACAGAGACAGTGAGACACTGTGACACTGAGGCACAGAGACACTGAGACACATAGACACTGAGACAATGAGACTTTGAGATATTACGACACTGAGGCACATATACACTGAGTCTCTGAGACACAGAGACACTGAGAGTCTGATAGACTGAGGCACAGAGACACTGAGACACTGAGGCACCAAGACACAGAGACTCTGAGACACTGAGGCACTGAGGCACAGAGGCTCTGAGATACAGAGACACAGAGACTCTGAGACACTGAGACACAGAGATGCAGAGACACTGAGAGACTGAGTCACAGAGACACAGAGACACTGAGACACTGTGACTCAGAGACACTTAGACACAGAGACACTGAGACACTTAAACACAGAGAGACAGAGGCACAGAGACGCTGAGACACAGAGACACTGTGACACAGAGACAGTAAGACACTGAGAGACTGTGAAACTGAGGCACAGAGATACTCAGACACAGAGACAAAGAGACACTGAGTCTCAGAGAAACTGATACACTGAGACACAGAGACACTGAGACTTTGAGACACAAAGACACTGAGGCACAGTGACACTGAGATACAGAGACATGTAAACACTGAAACTCTGAGACACTGAGACACAGAGACTCTGAGACACAGAGACACAGAGACTTAGAGACACAGACTCACTGAAACTCTGAGACACTGAGACACTGGGACACAGAGACACAGAGACACTGAGACACTGTGACTCAGAGACACTTAAACACAGAGACACTGATACACTTAAACACAGAGAGACTGAGACTCTGAGACACTGAGACAATGGCACACGGAGACACTGAGACTCTGAGATACTGAGACACAGAGACACATAACCTTGAGACACAGAGACACTGAGACACCGAGATACTGAGACACTGAGACACAGAAACACTGAGACTGTGAGACACTGAGACAATGGGACACAGAGACTCTGAGACTCTGAGATACAGAGACACTGAGACTCTGAGACACAGAGATACTGAGACACTGAGACACTGAGACACAGAGACACTGAGACACTGAGACTCGGAGACACTGAGGCACAGAGACACTGAGACAAAGAGATACTGAGACACAGACGCACTGAGTCTCTGAGACACTGATACATTGAGAGTCTGAGACACTGAGGCACAGAGATCGAGAATCACTGAGACAGAGAGACACTGATAATCTGAGACACTGAGACACTGTGTCATTGAGGCACAGAGACACTCAGACACAGAGAAACTGAGACACTGAGGCACCAAGACACAGAGACTCTGAGAGATTGAGACTCTGAGACTCTGAGACACTGAGACAAAGTAACACAGAGACATAGAGACAATGAGGCACAGAGATACAGAGACACTGAGGCACAGAGGCACAGAGACACTGAGACACAGACACACTGAGACTCTGAGACGCTGAGACACAGAGACACTGTGACACAGAGACACAGAGACAGTAAGACACTGAGAGACTGAGGCACAGACGCACTGAGACACTGAGACACTGAGGCACTGAGACACAGATACACATAGACACTGAGACTCTGAGACACTGAGGCACAGAGACACTGAGATACAGAGACATAGAGACACTGAAACTCTTCGACACTGAGACACTATGACACTGAGGCAGAGAAACACTGAGACACAGAGACATAGAGACACTGAAACTCTGAGACACTGAGACACTGTGACACAGAGACTCTGAGACACATAGACACAGAGACACAGAGACACAGACTCACTGAAACTCTGAGACACTGGGAAACAGAGACACTGAGACAGAGAGACACAGAGACACTGAATCTCTGAGACACTGATACACTGAGACACAGAGTGACTTGGAAACACAGTGACACAGAGACACAGACTCACTGAAACTCTGAGACACTGAGACACTGGGACACAGAGACACTGAGACAGAGAGGCACAGATAAACTGAATCTCTGAAACACTGATGCACTGAGACACAGAGACACAGAGACACTGTGACTCTGAGACACTGAGACACTGAGACACGGAGATTCTGAGACACGGAGCCACTGAGACACTGTGACACTGGGGCACAGAGACACTGAGACACAGAGACACTGAGATACAGAGACACTGAGACACTGAGACACAGAGACACTGAGGCACAGTGATACTGCGACACAAATTCACTGAGACCCTAAGACACAGTGAAACGGAAAATCTGAGACACTGAGACACTGTGACACTGAGGCACAGAGACACTCAGACAGAGAGACACTGAGTCTCAGAGACACTGATAAACTGAGACACAGAGACAGAGACACTGAGACTCTGAGACCTGAGACACTGAGACACAGAGACACAGAGACACTGGGACACAGAGACACTGAGACTCTGAGACACTGAGACACAAAGACACTGAGGCACAGAGACAGTGAGACACTGTGAGACTGAGGCACAGAGACACTGAGACACATAGACACTGAGACAATGAGACTTTGAGATATTACGACACTGAGGCACATATACACTGAGTCTCTGAGACACAGAGACACTGAGAGTCTGATAGACTGAGGCACAGAGACACTGAGACACTGAGGCACCAAGACACAGAGACTCTGAGACACTGAGGCACTGAGGCACAGAGGCTCTGAGATACAGAGACACAGAGACTCTGAGACACTGAGACACAGAGACGCAGAGACACTGAGACACAGAGACGCAGAGACACTGAGAGACTGAGTCACAGAGACACAGAGACACTGAGACACTGTGACTCAGAGACACTTAGACACAGAGACACTGAGACACTTAAACACAGAGAGACAGAGGCACAGAGACGCTGAGACACAGAGACACTGTGACACGGAGACAGTAAGACACTGAGAGACTGTGACACTGAGACACAGAGACACTCAGACACAGAGACAAAGAGACACTGAGTCTCAGAGACACTGATACACTGAGACAGAGAGACACTGAGACTTTGAGACACAAAGACACTGAGGCACAGTGACACTGAGATACAGAGACATGTAGACACTGAAACTCTGAGACACTGAGACACTGAGACACAGAGACTCTGAGACACAGAGACACAGAGACTTAGAGACACAGACTCACTGAAACTCTGAGACACTGAGACACTGGGACACAGAGACACAGAGACACTGAGACACTGTGACTCAGAGACACTTAAACAGAGAGACACTGATACACTTAAACACAGAGAGACTGAGACTCTGAGACACTGAGACAATGGCACACGGAGACACTGAGACTCTGAGATACTGAGACACAGAGACACATAACCTTGAGACACTGAGACACAGAGACACTGAGACACAGAGATACTGAGACACTGAGACACAGAGACACTGAGACTGTGAGACACAGAGATACTGAGACACTGAGACACTGAGACACAGAGACACTGAGACACTGAGACTCGGAGACACTGAGGCACAGAGACACTGAGACAAAGAGATACTGAGACACAGAGTCACTGAGTCTCTGAGACACTGATACATTGAGAGTCTGAGACACTGAGGCACAGAGATCGAGAATCACTGAGACAGAGAGACACTGATAATCTGAGACACTGAGACACTGTGTCATTGAGGCACAGAGACACTCAGACACAGAGAAACTGAGACACTGAGGCACCAAGACACAGAGACTCTGAGAGATTGAGACTCTGAGACTCTGAGACACTGAGACACAGTAACACAGAGACATAGAGACAATGAGGCACAGAGATACAGAGACACTGAGGCACAGAGGCACAGAGACACTGAGACACAGACACACTGAGACTCTGAGACGCTGAGACACAGAGGCACTGTGACACAGAGACAGTAAGACACTAATAAACTGAGGCACAGAGTCACTGAAACACTGAGACACTGAGGCACTGAGACACAGATACACATAGACACTGAGACTCTGAGACACTGAGGCAGAGAAACACTGAGACACAGAGGCATAGAGACACTGAAACTCGGAGACACTGAGACACTGTGACACAGAGACTCTGAGACACATAGACACAGAGACACAGAGACACAGACTCACTGAAACTCTGAGACACTGAGACACTGGGAAACAGAGACACTGAGACAGAGAGACACAGAGACACTGAATCTCTGAGACACTGATACACTGAGACACAGAGTGACTTGGAAACACAGTGACACAGAGACACAGACTCACTGAAACTCTGTGACGCTGAGACACTGGGACACTGAGACATGAGACAGAGAGGCACAGATAAACTGAATCTCTGAGACACTGATGCACTGAGACACAGAGACACAGAGACACTGTGACTCTGAGACACTGAGACACGGAGATACTGAGACACGGAGACACTGAGACACTGTGACAATGGGGCACAGAGACACTGAGACACAGAGATACTGAGATACAGAGACACTGAGACACTGAGACACAGAGACACTGAGGCACAGTGATACTGCGACACAGATTCACTGAGACCCTAAGACACTGTGAAACGGAAAATCTGAGACACTGAGACACTGTGACACTGAGGCACAGAGACACTCAGACAGAGAGACACTGAGTCTCAGAGACACTGATAAACTGAGACACAGAGACAGAGACACTGAGACTCTAAGACCTGAGACACTGAGACACAGAGACACAGAGACACTGGGACACAGAGACACAGAGACAGTAAGACACTGAGAGACTGAGGCACAGATGCACTGAGACACTGAGACACTGAGGCACTGAGACACAGATACGCATAGACACTGAGACTCTGAGACACTGAGGCACAGAGACACTGAGATACAGAGACATAGAGACACTGAAACTCTTCGACACTGAGACACTGTGACACTGAGGCAGAGAAACACTGAGACACTGTGACACAGAGACTCTGAGACACATAGACACAGAGACGCAGAGACACAGACTCACTGAAACTCTGAGACACTGAGACACTGGGAAACAGAGACACTGAGACAGAGAGACACAGAGACACTGAATCTCTGAGACACTGATACACTGAGACACAGAGTGACTTGGAAACACAGTGACACAGAGACACAGACTCACTGTAACTCTGAGACACTGAGACACTGGGACACAGAGACACTGAGACAGAGAGGCACAGATAAACTGAATCTCTGAGACACTGATGCACTGAGACACAGAGACACTGTGACTCTGAGACACTGAGACACTGAGACACGGAGATACTGAGACACGGAGACACTGAGACACTGTGACACTGGGGCACAGAGACACTGAGACACAGAGACACTGAGATACAGAGACACTGAGACACTGAGACACAGAGACACTGAGGCACAGTGATACAGCGACACAGATTCACTGAGACCCTAAGACACTGTGAAACGGAAAATCTGAGACACTGAGACACTGTGACACTGAGGCACAGAGACACTCAGACAGAGAGACACTGAGTCTCAGAGTCACTGATAAACTGAGACACAGAGACAGAGACACTGAGACTCTGAGACCTGAGACACTGAGACACAGAGACACAGAGACACTGGGACACAGAGACACTGAGATTCTGAGACACTGAGACACAAAGACACTGAGGCACAGAGACAGTGAGACACTGTGACACTGCGGCACAGAGACACTGAGACACATAGACACTGAGACAATGAGACTTTGAGATATTACGACACTGAGGCACATATACACTGAGTCTCTGAGACACAGAGACACTGAGAGTCTGATAGACTGAGGCACAGAGACACTGAGACACTGAGGCACCAAGACACAGAGACTCTGAGACACTGAGGCACTGAGGCACAGAGGCTCTGAGATACAGAGACACAGAGACTCTGAGACACTGAGACACAGAGATGCAGAGACACTGAGAGACTGAGTCACAGAGACACAGAGACACTGAGACACTGTGACTCAGAGACACTTAGACACAGAGACACTGAGACACTTAAACACAGAGAGACAGAGGCACAGAGACGCTGAGACACAGAGACACTGTTTCACAGAGACAGTAAGACACTGAGAGACTGTGACACTGAGGCACAGAGATACTCAGACACAGAGACAAAGAGACACTGAGTCTCAGAGAAACTGATACACTGAGACACAGAGACACTGAGACTTTGAGACACAAAGACACTGAGGCACAGTGACACTGAGATACAGAGACATGTAAACACTGAAACTCTGAGACACTGAGACACAGAGACTCTGAGACACAGAGACACAGAGACTTAGAGACACAGACTCACTGAAACTCTGAGACACTGAGACACTGGGACACAGAGACACAGAGACACTGAGACACTGTGACTCAGAGACACTTAAACACAGAGACACTGATACACTTAAACACAGAGAGACTGAGACTCTGAGACACTGAGACAATGGCACACGGAGACACTGAGACTCTGAGATACTGAGACACAGAGACACATAACCTTGAGACACTGAGACACAGAGACACTGAGACACCGAGATACTGAGACACTGAGACACAGAGCCACTGAGACTGTGAGACACTGAGACAATGGGACACAGAGACTCTGAGACTCTGAGATACAGAGACACTGAGACTCTGAGACACAGAGATACTGAGACACTGAGACACTGAGACACAGAGACACTGAGACACTGAGACTCGGAGACACTGAGGCACAGAGACACTGAGACAAAGAGATACTGAGACACAGAGGCACTGAGTCTCTGAGACACTGATACATTGAGAGTCTGAGACACTGAGGCACAGAGATCGAGAATCACTGAGACAGAGAGACACTGATAATCTGAGACACTGAGACATTGTGTCATTGAGGCACAGAGACACTCAGACACAGAGAAACTGAGACACTGAGGCACCAAGACACAGAGACTCTGAGAGATTGAGACTCTGAGACTCTGAGACACTGAGACACAGTAACACAGAGACATAGAGACAATGAGGCACAGAGATACAGAGACACTGAGGCACAGAGGCACAGAGACACTGAGACACAGACACACTGAGACTCTGAGACGCTGAGACACAGAGACACTGTGACACAGAGACACAGAGACAGTAAGACACTGAGAGACTGAGGCACAGACGCACTGAGACACTGAGACACTGAGGCACTGAGACACAGATACGCATAGACACTGAGACTCTGAGACACTGAGGCACAGAGACACTGAGATACAGAGACATAGAGACACTGAAACTCTTCGACACTGAGACACTATGACACTGAGGCAGAGAAACACTGAGACACAGAGACATAGAGACACTGAAACTCTGAGACACTGAGACACTGTGACACAGAGACTCTGAGACACATAGACACAGAGACGCAGAGACACAGACTCACTGAAACTCTGAGACACTGAGACAGTGGGAAACAGAGACACTGAGACAGAGAGACACAGAGACACTGAATCTCTGAGACACTGATACACTGAGACACAGAGTGACTTGGAAACACAGTGACACAGAGACACAGACTCACTGAAACTCTGAGACACTGAGACACTGGGACACAGAGACACTGAGACAGAGAGGCACAGATAAACTGAATCTCTGAGACACTGATGCACTGAGACACGGAGACACTGAGACACTGTGACACTGGGGCACAGAGACACTGAGACACAGAGACACTGAGATACAGAGACACTGAGACACTGAGTCACAGAGACACTGAGGCACAGTGATACTGCGACACAGATTCACTGAGACCCTAAGACACAGTGAAACGGAAAATCTGTGACACTAAGACACTGTGACACCGAGGCACAGAGACACTCAGACAGAGAGACACTGAGTCTCAGAGACACTGATAAACTGAGACACAGAGACAGAGACACTGAGACTCTGAGACCTGAGACACTGAGACACAGAGACACAGAGACACTGGGACACAGAGACACTGAGACTCTGAGACACTGAGACACAAAGACACTGAGGCACAGAGACAGTGAGACACTGTGACACTGAGGCACAGAGACACTGAGACACATAGACACTGAGACAATGAGACTTTGAGATATTACGACACTGAGGCACATATACACTGAGTCTCTGAGACACAGAGACACTGAGAGTCTGATAGACTGAGGCACAGAGACACTGAGACACTGAGGCACCAAGACACAGAGACTCTGAGACACTGAGGCACTGAGGCACAGAGGCTCTGAGATACAGAGACACAGAGACTCTGAGACACTGAGACACAGAGACGCAGAGACACTGAGACACAGAGACGCAGAGACACTGAGAGACTGAGTCACAGAGACACAGAGACACTGAGACACTGTGACTCAGAGACACTTAGACACAGAGACACTGAGACACTTAAACACAGAGAGACGGAGGCACAGAGACGCTGAGACACAGAGACACTGTGACACAGAGACAGTAAGACACTGAGAGACTGTGACACTGAGGCACAGAGACACTCAGACACAGAGACAAAGAGACACTGAGTCTCAGAGACACTGATACACTGAGACAGAGAGACACTGAGAATTTGAGACACAAAGACACTGAGGCACAGTGACACTGAGATACAGAGACATGTAGACACTGAAACTCTGAGACACTGAGACACAGAGACTCTGAGACACAGAGACACTGAGACTGTGAGACACAGAGATACTGAGACACTGAGACACTGAGACACAGAGACACTGAGACACTGAGACTCGGAGACACTGAGGCACAGAGACACTGAGACAAAGAGATACTGAGACACAGAGTCACTGAGTCTCTGAGACACTGATACATTGAGAGTCTGAGACACTGAGGCACAGAATCGAGAATCACTGAGACAGAGAGACACTGATAATCTGAGACACTGAGACACTGTGTCATTGAGGCACAGAGACACTCAGACACAGAGAAACTGAGACACTGAGGCACCAAGACACAGAGACTCTGAGAGATTGAGACTCTGAGACTCTGAGACACTGAGACACAGTAACACAGACACATAGAGACAATGAGGCACAGAGATACAGAGACACTGAGGCACAGAGGCACAGAGACACTGAGACACAGAGACACTGAGACTCTGAGACGCTGAGACACAGAGGCACTGTGACACAGAGACAGGAAGAAACTAATAAACTGAGGCACAGAGTCACTGAAACACTGAGACACTGAGGCACTGAGACACAGATACACATAGACACTGAGACTCTGAGACACTGAGGCAGAGAAACACTGAGACACAGAGACATAGAGACACTGAAACTCTGAGACACTGAGACACTGTGACACAGAGACTCTGAGACACGTAGACACAGAGACACAGAGACACAGACTCACTGAAACTCTGAGACACTGAGACACTGGGAAACAGAGACACTGAGACAGAGAGACACAGAGACACTGAATCTCTGAGACACTGATACACTGAGACACAGAGTGACTTGGAAACACAGTGACACAGAGACACAGACTCACTGAAACTCTGAGACACTGAGACACTGGGACACTGAGACATGAGACGAGAGGCACAGATAAACTGAATCTCTGAGACACTGATGCACTGAGACACAGAGACACAGAGACACTGTGACTCTGAGACACTGAGACACTGAGACACGGAGATACTGAGACACGGAGACACTGAGACACTGTGACACTGGGGCACAGAGACACTGAGACACAGAGATACTGAGATACAGAGACACAGAGACAAAGAGACACTGAGTCTCAGAGACACTGAAACACTGAGACACAGAGACCCTGAGACTTTGAGACACAAAGACACTGAGGCACAGTGACACTGAGATACAGAGACATGTAGACACTGAAACTCTGAGACACAGAGGCACTGAGACACAGAGACATAGAGTCACTGAGACACAGAGACACAGACTCACTGAAACTCTGAGACACTGAGACACTGAGGCACAGAGACACTGAGACACAGAGACTCTGATACACAGAGACACAGAGACTCTGAGACGCTGAGACTCTGAGACACTGAGGCACAGAGACACTGAGGCACAGAGACACAGAGACACAGAGACACAGAGATACTGAAACTCTGAGACACTGAGACACTGAGACACAGAGACACAGAGACGCAGAGACAATGTGACACTGGATGTCTGAGACACTGATACACTGAGACACAGAGACACTGTGACTCTGAGACACTGAGACACAGAGACACAGAGACACTGAGATACAGACACACTGAGACTCTGAGACGCTGAGACACAGAGACACTGTGACACAGAGACACAGAGACAGTAAGACACTGAGAGACTGAGGCACAGACGCACTGAGACACTGAGACACTGAGGCACTGAGACACAGATACACATAGACACTGGGACTCTGAGACACTGAGGCACAGAGACACAGATACACATAGACACTGAGACACTGAGACACTTAAACACAGAGAGACGGAGGCACAGAGACGCTGAGACACAGAGACACTGTGACACAGAGACAGTAAGACACTGAGAGACTGTGACACTGAGGCACAGAGACACTCAGACACAGAGACAAAGAGACACTGAGTCTCAGAGACACTGATACACTGAGACACAGAGACACTGAGACTTTGATACACAAAGACATTGAGGCACAGTGACACTCAGACACAGAGAAACTGAGACACTGAGGCACCAAGACACAGAGACTCTGAGAGATTGAGACTCTGAGACTCTGAGACACTGAGACACAGTAACACAGAGACATAGAGACAATGAGGCACAGAGATACAGAGACACTGAAGCACAGAGGCACAGAGGCACAGAGGCACAGAGACACTGAGACACAGACACACTGAGACTCTGAGACGCTGAGACACAGAGACACTGTGACACAGAGACACAGAGACAGTAAGACACTGAGAGACTGAGGCACAGACGCACTGAGACACTGAGACACTGAGACACTGAGGCACTGAGACACAGATACACATAGACACTGAGACTCTGAGACACTGAGGCACAGAGACACTGAGATACAGAGACATAGAGACACTGAATCTCTTCGACACTGAGACACTTTGACACTGAGGCAGAGAAACACTGAGACACAGAGACATAGAGACACTGAATCTCTGAGACACTGAGACACTGTGACACAGAGACTCTGAGACACATAGACACAGAGACGCAGAGACACAGACTCACTGAAACTCTGAGACACTGAGACAGTGGGAAACAGAGACACTGAGACAGAGAGACACAGAGACACTGAATCTCTGAGACACTGATACACTGAGTGACTTGGAAACACAGTGACACGGAGACACAGACTCACTGAAACTCTGAGACACTGAGACACTGGGACACAGAGACACTGAGACAGAGAGGCACAGATAAACTGAATCTCTGAGACAATGATGCACTGAGACACAGAGACACAGAGACACTGTGACTCTGAGACACTGAGACACTGAGACACTGAGACACGGAGATACTGAAATACAGAGACACTGAGACATAGAGACACTGAGGCACAGTGATACTGCGACACAGATTCACTGAGACCCTAAGACACTGTGAAACGGAAAATCTGAGACACTGAGACACTGTGACACCGAGGCACAGAGACACTCAGACAGAGAGACACTGAGTCTCAGAGACACTGATAAACTGAGACACAGAGACAGAGACACTGAGACTCTGAGACCTGAGACACTGAGACACAGAGACACAGAGACACTGGGACACAGAGACACTGAGACTCTGAGACACTGAGACACAAAGACACTGAGGCACAGAGACAGTGAGACACTGTGACACTGAGGCACAGAGACACTGAGACACATAGACACTGAGACAATGAGACTTTGAGATATTACGACACTGAGGCACATATACACTGAGTCTCTGAGACACAGAGACACTGAGAGTCTGATAGACTGAGGCACAGAGACACTGAGACTCTGAGAAACTGAGGCACTGAGGCACAGAGGCTCTGAGATACAGAGACACAGAGACTCTGAGACACTGAGACACAGAGACGCAGAGACACTGAGAGACTGAGTCACAGAGACACAGAGACACTGAGACACTGTGACTCAGAGACACTTAGACACAGAGACACTGAGACACTTAAACACAGAGAGACAGAGGCACAGAGACGCTGAGACACAGAGACACTGTGACACAGAGACAGTAAGACACTGAGAGACTGTGACACTGAGGCACAGAGACACTCAGACACAGAGACAAAGAGACACTGAGTCTCAGAGACACTGATACACTGAGACACAGAGACACTGAGACTTTGAGACACAAAGACACTGAGGCACAGTGACACTGAGATTCTGAGACATGTAGACACTTAAACTCTGAGACACTGAGACACTGAGACACAGAGACTTTGAGACACAGAGACTTCGAGACACAGACTCACTGAAACTCTGAGACACTGAGACACTGGGACACAGAGACACAGAGACACTGAGACACTGTGACTCAGAGACACTTAAACACAGAGACACTGATACACTTAAACACAGAGAGACTGAGACTCTGAGACACTGAGACAATGGCACACGGAGACACTGAGACTCTGAGATACTGAGACACAGAGACACATAACCTTGAGACACTGAGACACAGAGACACTGAGACACAGAGATACTGAGACACTGAGACACAGAGACACTGAGACTGTGAGACACTGAGACAATGGGACACAGAGACTCTGAGACTCTGAGATACAGAGACACTGAGACTCTGAGACACAGAGATACTGAGACACTGAGACACTGAGACACAGAGACACTTAGACACAGAGACACTGAGACACTTAAACACAGAGAGACAGAGGCACAGAGACGCTGAGACACAGAGACACTGTGACACAGAGACAGTAAGACACTGAGAGACTATGACACTGAGGCACAGAGACACTCAGACACAGAGACAAAGAGACACTGAGTCTCAGAGACACTGAAACACTGAGACACAGAGACCCTGAGACTTTGAGACACAAAGACACTGAGGCACAGTGACACTGAGATACAGAGACATGTAGACACTGAAACTCTGAGACACAGAGGCACTGAGACACAGAGACATAGAGTCACTGAGACACAGAGACACAGACTCACTGAAACTCTGAGACACTGAGACACTGAGGCACAGAGACACTGAGACACAGAGACTCTGATACACAGAGACACAGAGACTCTGAGACGCTGAGACTCTGAGACACTGAGGCACAGAGACACTGAGGCACAGAGACACAGAGACACAGAGACACAGAGATACTGAAACTCTGAGACACTGAGACACTGAGACACTGAGACACAGAGACACAGAGACGCAGAGACAATGTGACACTGAATCTCTGAGACACTGATACACTGAGACACAGAGACACTGTGACTCTGAGACACTGAGACACAGAGACACAGAGACACTGAGATACAGACACACTGAGACTCTGAGACGCTGAGACACAGAGACACTGTGACACAGAGACACAGAGACAGTAAGACACTGAGAGACTGAGGCACAGACGCACTGAGACACTGAGACACTGAGGCACTGAGACACAGATACACATAGACACTGGGACTCTGAGACACTGAGGCACAGAGACACAGATACACATAGACACTGAGACACTGAGACACTTAAACACAGAGAGACAGAGGCACAGAGACGCTGAGACACAGAGACACTGTGACACAGAGACAGTAAGACACTGAGAGACTGTGACACTGAGGCACAGAGACACTCAGACACAGAGACAAAGAGACACTGAGTCTCAGAGACACTGATACACTGAGACACAGAGACACTGAGACTTTGATACACAAAGACATTGAGGCACAGTGACACTCAGACACAGAGAAACTGAGACACTGAGGCACCAAGACACAGAGACTCTGAGAGATTGAGACTCTGAGACTCTGGGACACTGAGACACAGTAACACAGAGACATAGAGACAATGAGGCACAGAGATACAGAGACACTGAGGCACAGAGGCACAGAGGCACAGAGACACTGAGACACAGACACACTGAGACTCTGAGACGCTGAGACACAGAGACACTGTGACACAGAGACACAGAGACAGTAAGACACTGAGAGACTGAGGCACAGACGCACTGAGACACTGAGACACTGAGGCACTGAGACACAGATACACATAGACACTGAGACTCTGAGACACTGAGGCACAGAGACACTGAGATACAGAGACATAGAGACACTGAATCTCTTCGACACTGAGACACTTTGACACTGAGGCAGAGAAACACTGAGACACAGAGACATAGAGACACTGAAACTCTGAGACACTGAGACACTGTGACACAGAGACTCTGAGACACATAGACACAGAGACAAAGAGACACAGACTCACTGAAACTCTGAGACACTGAGACACTGGGACACAGAGACACTGAGACAGAGAGGCACAGATAAACTGAATCTCTGAGACACTGATGCACTGAGACACAGAGACACAGAGACACTGTGACTCTGAGACACTGAGACACTGAGACACTGAGACACGGAGATACTGAAATACAGAGACACTGAGACATAGAGACACTGAGGCACAGTGATACTGCGACACAGATTCACTGAGACCCTAAGACACTGTGAAACGGAAAATCTGAGACACTGAGACACTGTGACACCGAGGCACAGAGACACTCAGACAGAGAGACACTGAGTCTCAGAGACACTGATAAACTGAGACACAGAGACAGAGACACTGAGACTCTGAGACCTGAGACACTGAGACACAGAGACACAGAGACACTGGGACACAGAGACACTGAGGCACAGAGACAGTGAGACACTGTGACACTGAGGCACAGAGACACTGAGACACATAGACACTGAGACAATGAGACTTTGAGATATTACGACACTGAGGCACATATACACTGAGTCTCTGAGACACAGAGACACTGAGAGTCTGATAGACTGAGGCACAGAGACACTGAGACACTGAGAAACTGAGGCACTGAGGCACAGAGGCTCTGAGATACAGAGACACAGAGACTCTGAGACACTGAGACACAGAGACGCAGAGACACTGAGAGACTGAGTCACAGACACACAGAGACACTGAGACACTGTGACTCAGAGACACTTAGACACAGAGACACTGAGACACTTAAACACAGAGAGACAGAGGCACAGAGACGCTGAGACACAGAGACACTGTGACACAGAGACAGTAAGACACTGAGAGACTGTGACACTGAGGCACAGAGACACTCAGACACAGAGACAAAGAGACACTGAGTCTCAGAGACACTGATACACTGAGACACAGAGACACTGAGACTTTGAGACACAAAGACACTGAGGCACAGTGACACTGAGATTCTGAGACATGTAGACACTGAAACTCTGAGACACTGAGACACTGAGACACAGAGACTTTGAGACACAGAGACTTCGAGACACAGACTCACTGAAATTCTGAGACACTGAGACACTGGGACACAGAGACACAGAGACACTGAGACACTGAGACACTGTGACTCAGAGACACTTAAACACAGAGACACTGATACACTTAAACACAGAGAGACTGAGACTCTGAGACACTGAGACAATGGCACACGGAGACACTGAGACTCTGAGATACTGAGACACAGAGACACATAACCTTGAGACACTGAGACACAGAGACACTGAGACACAGAGATACTGAGACACTGAGACACAGAGACACTGAGACTGTGAGACACTGAGACAATGGGACACAGAGACTCTGAGACTCTGAGATACAGAGACACTGAGACTCTGAGACACAGAGATACTGAGACACTGAGACACTGAGACACAGAGACACTGAGACTCGGAGACACTGAGGCACAGAGACACTGAGATAAAGAGATACTGAGACACAGAGGCACTGAGTCTCTGAGACACTGATACATTGAGTGTCTGAGACACTGAGGCACAGAGATCGAGAATCCCTGAGACAGAGAGACACTGATAATCTGAGACACTGAGACACTGTGTCATTGAGGCACAGAGACACTCAGACACAGAGAAACTGAGACACTGAGGCACCAAGACACAGAGACTCTGAGAGATTGAGACTCTGAGACACTGAGACACAGTAACACAGAGACATAGAGACAATGAGGCACAGAGATACAGAGACACTGAGGCACAGAGGCACAGAGACACTGAGACACAGACACACTGAGACTCTGAGACGCTGAGACACAGAGACACTGTGACACAGAGACACAGAGACAGTAAGACACTGAGAGACTGAGGCACAGACGCTCTGAGACACTGAGACACTGAGGCACTGAGACACAGATACACATAGACACTGAGACTCTGAGACACTGAGGCACAGAGACACTGAGATACAGAGACATAGAGACACTGAAACTCTTCGACACTGAGACACTGTGACACTGAGGCAGAGAAACACTGAGACACAGAGACATAGAGACACTGAAACTCTGAGACACTGAGACACTGTGACACAGAGACTCTGAGACACATAGACACAGAGACGCAGAGACACAGACTCACTGAAACTCTGAGACACTGAGACAGTGGGAAACAGAGACACTGAGACAGAGAGACACAGAGACACTGAATCTCTGAGACACTGATACACTGAGACACAGAGTGACTTGGAAACACAGTGACACAGAGACACAGACTCACTGAAACTCTGAGACACTGAGACACTGGGACACAGAGACACTGAGACAGAGAGGCACAGATAAACTGAATCTCTGAGACATTGATGCACTGAGACACAGAGACGCAGAGACACTGTGACTCTGAGACACTGAGACATTGAGACACAGAGACACAGATACACATAGACACTGAGACACTGAGACACTTAAACACAGAGAGACAGAGGCACAGAGACGCTGAGACACAGAGACACTGTGACACAGAGACAGTAAGACACTGAGAGACTGTGACACTGAGGCACAGAGACACTCAGACACAGAGACAAAGAGACACTGAGTCTCAGAGACACTGATACACTGAGACACAGAGACACTGAGACTTTGATACACAAAGACATTGAGGCACAGTGACACTCAGACACAGAGAAACTGAGACACTGAGGCACCAAGACACAGAGACTCTGAGAGATTGAGACTCTGAGACTCTGAGACACTGAGACACAGTAACACAGAGACATAGAGACAATGAGGCACAGAGATACAGAGACACTGAGGCACAGAGGCACAGAGGCACAGAGACACTGAGACACAGACACACTGAGACTCTGAGACGCTGAGACACAGAGACACTGTGACACAGAGACACAGAGACAGTAAGACACTGAGAGACTGAGGCACAGACGCACTGAGACACTGAGACACTGAGACACTGAGGCACTGAGACACAGATACACATAGACACTGAGACTCTGAGACACTGAGGCACAGAGACACTGAGATACAGAGACATAGAGACACTGAATCTCTTCGACACTGAGACACTTTGACACTGAGGCAGAGAAACACTGAGACACAGAGACATAGAGACACTGAAACTCTGAGACACTGAGACACTGTGACACAGAGACTCTGAGACACATAGACACAGAGACGCAGAGACACAGACTCACTGAAACTCTGAGACACTGAGACAGTGGGAAACAGAGACACTGAGACAGAGAGACACAGAGACACTGAATCTCTGAGACACTGATACACTGAGACACAGAGTGACTTGGAAACACAGTGACACAGAGACACAGACTCACTGAAACTCTGAGACACTGAGACACTGGGACACAGAGACACTGAGACAGAGAGGCACAGATAAACTGAATCTCTGAGACACTGATGCACTGAGACACAGAGACACAGAGATACTGTGACTCTGAGACACTGAGACACTGAGACACTGAGACACGGAGATACTGAAATACAGAGACACTGAGACACAGAGACACTGAGGCACAGTGATACTGCGACACAGATTCACTGAGACCCTAAGACACTGTGAAACGGAAAATCTGAGACACTGAGACACTGTGACACCGAGGCACAGAGACACTCAGACAGAGAGACACTGAGTCTCAGAGACTCTGATAAACTGAGACACAGAGACAGAGACACTGAGACTCTGAGACCTGAGACACTGAGACACAGAGACACAGAGACACTGGGACACAGAGACACTGAGACTCTGAGAAACTGAGACACAAAGACACTGAGGCACAGAGACAGTGAGACACTGTGACACTGAGGCACAGAGACACTGAGACACATAGACACTGAGACAATGAGACTTTGAGATATTACGACACTGAGGCACATATACACTGAGTCTCTGAGACACAGAGACACTGAGAGTCTGATAGACTGAGGCACAGAGACACTGAGACTCTGAGAAACTGAGGCACTGAGGCACAGAGGCTCTGAGATACAGAGACACAGAGACTCTGAGACACTGAGACACAGAGACGCAGAGACACTGAGAGACTGAGTCACAGAGACACAGAGACACTGAGACACTGTGACTCAGAGACACTTAGACACAGAGACACTGAGACACTTAAACATAGAGAGACAGAGGCACAGAGACGCTGAGACACAGAGACACTGTGACACAGAGACAGTAAGACACTGAGAGACTGTGACACTGAGGCACAGAGACACTCAGACACAGAGACAAAGAGACACTGAGTCTCAGAGACACTGATACACTGAGACACAGAGACACTGAGACTTTGAGACACAAAGACACTGAGGCACAGTGACACTGAGATTCTGAGACATGTAGACACTGAAACTCTGAGACACTGAGATACTGAGACACAGAGACTTTGAGACACAGAGACTTCGAGACACAGACTCACTGAAACTCTGAGACACTGAGAAACTGGGACACAGAGACACAGAGACACTGAGACACTGTGACTCAGAGACACTTAAACACAGAGACACTGATACACTTAAACACAGAGAGACTGAGACTCTGAGACACTGAGACAATGGCACACGGAGACACTGAGACTCTGAGATACTGAGACACAGAGACACATAACCTTGAGACACTGAGACACAGAGACACTGAGACACAGAGATACTGAGACACTGAGACACAGAGACACTGAGACTGTGAGACACTGAGACAATGGGACACAGAGACTCTGAGACTCTGAGATACAGAGACACTGAGACTCTGAGACACAGAGATACTGAGACACTGAGACACTGAGACACAGAGACACTGAGACTCGGAGACACTGAGGCACAGAGACACTGAGACAAAGAGATACTGAGACACAGAGGCACTGAGTCTCTGAGACACTGATACATTGAGAGTCTGAGACACTGAGGCACAGAGATCGAGAATCACTGAGACAGAGAGACACTGATAATCTGAGACACTGAGACACTGTGTCATTGAGGCACAGAGACACTCAGACACAGAGAAACTGAGACACTGAGGCACCAAGACACAGAGACTCTGAGAGATTGAGACTCTGAGACTCTGAGACACTGAGACACAGTAACACAGAGACATAGAGACAATGAGGCACAGAGATAGAGAGACACTGAGGCACACAGGCACAGAGACACTGAGACACAGACACACCGAGACTCTGAGACGCTGAGACACAGAGACACTGTGACACAGAGACACAGAGACAGTAAGACACTGAGAGACTGAGGCACAGACGCTCTGAGACACTGAGACACTGAGGCACTGAGACACAGATACACATAGACACTGAGACTCTGAGACACTGAGGCACAGAGACACTGAGATACAGAGACATAGAGACACTGAAACTCTTCGACACTGAGACACTGTGACACTGAGGCAGAGAAACACTGAGACACAGAGACATAGAGCCACTGAAACTCTGAGACACTGAGACACTGTGACACAGAGACTCTGAGACACATAGACACAGAGACGCAGAGACACAGACTCACTGAAACTCTGAGACACTGAGACACTGGGAAACAGAGACACTGAGACAGAGAGACACAGAGACACTGAATCTCTGAGACACTGATACACTGAGACACAGAGTGACTTGGAAACACAGTGACACAGAGACACAGAGTCACTGAAACTCTGAGACACTGAGACACTGGGACACAGAGACACTGAGACAGAGAGGCACAGATAAACTGAATCTCTGAGACACTGATGCACTGAAACACAGAGACACTGTGACTCTGAGACACTGAGACACAGACACGGAGATACTGAGACACGGAGACACTGAGACACTGTGACACTGGGGCACAGAGACACTGAGATACAGAGACACTGAGATACAGAGACACTGAGACACTGAGACACAGAGACACTGAGGCACAGTGTTACTGCGACACAGATTCACTGAGACCCTAAGACACTGTGAAACGGAAAATCTGAGACACTGAGACACTGTGACACTGAGGCACAGAGACACTCAGACAGAGAGACACTGAGTCTCAGAGACACTGATAAACTGAGACACAGAGACAGAGACACTGAGACTCTGAGACACTGAGACACAGAGACACTGAGGCACAGAGACAGTGAGACACTGTGACACTGAGGCACAGAGACACTGAGACACATAGACACGGAGACAATGAGACTTTGAGATATTACGACACTGAGGCACATATACACTGAGTCTCTGAGACACAGAGACACTGAGAGTCTGATAGACTGAGGCACAGAGACACTGAGACACTGAGGTACCAAGACACAGAGACTCTGAGACACTGAGGCACTGAGGCACAGAGGCTCTGAGATACAGAGACACAGAGACTCTGAGACACTGAGACACAGAGACACAGAGACACTGTGACACTGAGGCACAGAGACACTCAGACACAGAGACAAAGAGACACTGAGTCTCAGAGACACTGATACACTGAGACACAGAGACACTGAGACTTTGAGACACAAAGACACTGAGGCACAGTGACACTGAGATACAGAGACATGTAGACACTGAAACTCTGAGACACTGAGACACAGAGACTCTGAGACACTGAGACACAGAGACTTAGAGACACAGACTCACTGAAACTCTGAGACACTGAGACACTGGGACACAGAGACACAGAGACACTGAGACACTGAGAGATTGAGACTCTGAGACTCTGAGACACTGAGACACAGTAACACAGAGACATAGAGACAATGAGGCACAGAGATACAGAGACACTGAGGCACAGAGGCACAGAGACACTGAGACACAGAGACACTGAGACTCTGAGACGCTGAGACACAGAGGCACTGTGACACAGAGACAGTAAGACACTAATAAACTGAGGCACAGAGACACTGAAACACTGAGACACTGAGGCACTGAGACACAGATACACATAGACACTGAGACTCTGAGACACTGAGGCAGAGAAACACTGAGACACAGAGACATAGAGACACTGAAACTCTGAGACACTGAGACACTGTGACACAGAGACTCTGAGACACATAGACACAGAGACACAGACTCACTGAAACTCTGAGACACTGAGACACTGGGAAACAGAGACACTGAGACAGAGAGACACAGAGACACTGAATCTCTGAGACACTGATACACTGAGACACAGAGTGACTTGGAAACACAGTGACACAGAGACACAGACTCACTGAAACTCTGAGACACTGAGACACTGGGACACAGAGACACTGAGACAGAGAGGCACAGATAAACTGAATCTCTGAGACACTGATGCACTGAGACACAGAGACACAGAGACACTGTGACTCTGAGACACTGAGACACTGAGACACGGAGATACTGAGACACGGAGACACTGAGACACTGTGACACTGGGGCACAGAGACTTTGAGACACAGAGACACAGCGTCACTGAGACACAGATATACTGAGACACTGAGACTCGGAGATACTGAGGCACAGAGACACTGAGTCTCTGAGACACTGATACATTGAGACTCTGAGACACAGAGACACTGAGATTCTGAGGTACTGAGGCACAGAGACACTGAGACACAGAGATACTGAGACACAGAGATACTGAGGCACAGAGACCCTGCGACACAGAGACACTGTGACATTGAGACACTGAGACACTGAAAATCTGAGACACTGAGACACTGTGATACTGAGGCACAGAGACACTCAGACAGTTAGACACTGAGTCTCAGAGACACTGATAAACTGAATCACAGAGACAGAGACACTGAGACTCTGAGACATGAGACACTGAGACACAGAGACACTGGGACACAGAGACACAAAGACACTGAGGCACAGAGACACTGAGACACTGTGACACTGAGGCACAGAGACACTCAACACAGAGGCAAAGTGACACTGAGTGTCTGAGACATTGATACACTGAGACACTGAGACTCTGAGACATTGAGACACTGAGGCACAGAGACACTGATACACTGAGACACAGAGACACTGAGACTTTGAGACACAGAGACACTGAGGCACAGAGTCACTGAGACACTGAGACACAGAGACACTGAGACACTGAGACACTGAGATACTGAGAAGCGGAGACACTGAGGCACAGAGACACTTAGACACAGAGATACTGAGACACAGAGACACTGAGTCTCTGAGACACTGATACATTGAGACTCTGAGACACTGAGGCACAGAGACATTGAGACACAGAGACACTGAGATTCTGTGACACTGAGGCACAGAGACACTGAAACACAGAGATACTGAGACACAGAGACACTGAGACTCTGAGACACTGATACATTGAGACTCTGAGACACTGAGGCACAGAGATCGAGAATCACTGAGACAGAGAGACACTGATAATCTGAGACACTGAGACACCGTGACATTGAGGCACAGAGACACTCAGACACAGAGAAACTGAGGCACCAAGACACAGAGACTCTGAGAGATTGAGTCACTGAGACTCTGAGACACTGAGACACAGTAACACAGAGACACAGAGACAATGAGGCACAGAGATACAGAGACACTGAGGCACAGAGGCACAGAGACGCTGAGACACAGAGACACTGTGACACAGAGACACAGAGACAGTAAGACACTGAGAGACTGAGGCACAGAGGCACTGAAACACTGAGACACTGAGGCACTGAGACACAGATACACATAGACATTGAGACTCTGAGACTCTGAGGCACAGAGACACTGAGATACAGAGACATAGAGACACTGGAACTCTTCGACACTGAGACACTGTGACACAGAGACTCTGAGACACAGAGACACAGACTCACTGCAACTCTGGGACACTGAGACACTGGGACACAAAGACACTGAGACATTGAGGCTCTGAGACACTGAGACACTGAGACACTGAGACACAGAGACACAGAGACACTGAGACACAGACTCACTGAAACTCTGAGACACTGAGACACTGAGACACTGGGACACAGAGACACTGAGACACAGAGACTCAGAGACACTGAATCTCTTAGACACTGATACACTGAGACACAGAGACACTGTGAGTCTGAGACACTGATACACAGAGACACTGAGACACTGAGACCCTGTGACACTGAGGCACAGAGACACTCAGAGACAGAGACAAAGAGACACTGAGTCTCAGAGACACTGATACACTGAGACACAGAGACACTGAGACTTTGAGACACAAAGACACTGAGGCAGAGTGACACTGAGATACAGAGACATGTAGACACTGATACTCTGAGACACTGAGACACTGAGACACTGAGACACTGAGACACAGAGACTCTGAGACACAGAGACACAGAGACTTTGAGACACAGACTCACTGAAACTCTGAGACACTGAGACACTGGGACACAGAGACACAGAGACACTGAGACACTGTGACTCAGAGACACTTAAACACAGAGACACTGATACACTTAAGCACAGAGAGACTGAGACTCTGAGACACTGAGACAATGGGACACGGAGACACAGAGATACTGAGACACTGAGACACAGAGACACTGAGACTGTGAGACACTGAGACAATGGGACACAGAGACTCTGAGACTCTGAGATACAGAGACACTGAGACTCTGAGACACAGAGATACTGAGACACTGAGACACTGAGACACAGAGACACTGAGACACTGAGACTCAGAGACACTGAGGCACAGAGACACTGAGACAAAGAGATACTGAGACACAGAGGCACTGAGTCTCTGAGACACTGATACATTGAGAGTCTGAGACACTGAGGCACAGAGATCGAGAATCACTGAGACAGAGAGACACTGATAATCTGAGACACTGAGACACTGTGTCATTGAGGCACAGAGACACTCAGACACAGAGAAACTGAGACACTGAGGCACCAAGACACAGAGACTCTGAGAGATTGAGACTCTGAGACTCTGAGACACTGAGACACAGTAACACAGAGACACAGAGACAATGAGGCACAGGGATACAGAGACACTGAGGCACACAGGCACAGAGACACTGAGACACAGAGACACTGAGACTCTGAGACGCTGACACACAGAGACACTGTGACACAGAGACACAGAGACAGTAAGACACTAAGAAACTGAGGCACAGAGACACTGAAACACTGAAACACTGAGACACTGAGGCACTGAGACACAGATACACATAGGCATTGAGACTCTGAGACACTGAGGCAGTGAAACACTGAGACACAGAGACATAGAGACACTGAGACACTGTGACACAGAGACTCTGAGACACATAGACACAGAGACACAGACTCACTGAAACTCTGAGACACTGAGACACTGGGAAACAGAGACACTGAGAGAGAGAGACACAGAGACACTGAATCTCTGAGACACTGATACACTGAGACACAGAGTGACTTGGAAACACCGTGACACAGAGACACAGACTCACTGAAACTCTGAGACACTGATGCACTGAGTCACAGAGACACAGAGACATTGTGACTCTGAGACACTGAGACACTGAGACACGGAGATACTGAGACACGGAGACACTGAGACACAGTGACACTGGGGCACAGAGACACTGAGACACAGAGACACTGAGATACAGAGACACTGAGACACTGAGACACAGAGACACTGAGGCACAGTGATACTGCGACACAGATTCACTGAGACCCTAAGATACTGTGAAACGGAAAATCTGAGACACTGAGACACTGTGACACTGAGGCACAGAGACACTCAGACAGAGAGACACTGAGTCTCAGAGACACTGATAAACTGAGACACAGAGACAGAGACACTGAGACTCTGAGACCTGAGACATTGAGACACAGAGACACAGAGACACTGGGACACAGAGACACTGAGACTCTGAGACACTGAGACACAAAGACACTGAGGCACAGAGACAGTGAGACACTGTGACACTGAGGCACAGAGACACTGAGACACATAGACACTGAGACAATGAGACTTTGAGATATTACGACACTGAGGCACATATACACTGAGTCTCTGAGACACAGAGACACTGAGAGTCTGATAGACTGAGGCACAGAGACACTGAGACACTGAGGCACCAAGACACAGAGACTCTGAGACACTGAGGCACAGAGGCTCTGAGATACAGAGACACAGAGACTCTGAGACACTGAGACACAGAGACACAGAGACACTGTGACACTGAGGCACAGAGACACTCAGACACAGAGACAAAGAGACACTGAGTCTCAGAGACACTGATACACTGAGACACAGAGACACTGAGACTTTGAGACACAAAGACACTGAG
Source organism: Prionace glauca (assembly GCA_037974335.1). Lineage (NCBI taxonomy): Eukaryota > Metazoa > Chordata > Chondrichthyes > Carcharhiniformes > Carcharhinidae > Prionace > Prionace glauca. The sequence continues at coordinate 205,444 of JBBMRE010000187.1, forward strand.
GCACAGTGACACTGAGATACAGAGACATGTAGACACTGAAACTCTGAGACACTGAGACACAGAGACTCTGAGACACTGAGACACAGAGACTTAGAGACACAGACTCACTGAAACTCTGAGACACTGAGACACTGGGACACAGAGACACAGAGACACTGAGACACTGAGAGATTGAGACTCTGAGACTCTGAGACACTGAGGCACAGTGACACTGAGATACAGAGACATGTAGACACTGAAACTCTGAGACACTGAGACACTGAGACACAGAGACTTAGAGACACAGACTCACTGAAACTCTGAGACACTGAGACACTGGGACACAGAGAGACTGAGACTCTGAGACACTGAGACAATGGCACACGGAGACACTGAGACTCTGAGATACTGAGACACAGAGACACATAACCTTGAGACACTGAGACACAGAGACACTGAGACACAGAGATACTGAGACACTGAGACACAGAGACACTGAGACTGTGAGACACTGAGACAATGGGACACAGAGACTCTGAGACTCTGAGATACAGAGACACTGAGACTCTGAGACACAGAGATACTGAGACAATGAGACACTGAGACACAGAGACACTGAGACACTGAGACTCGGAGACACTGAGGCACAGAGACACTGAGACAAAGAGATACTGAGACACAGAGGCACTGAGTCTCTGAGACACTGATACATTGAGTGTCTGAGACACTGAGGCACAGAGATCGAGAATCCCTGAGACAGAGAGACACTGATAATCTGAGACACTGAGACACTGTGTCATTGAGGCACAGAGACACTCAGACACAGAGAAACTGAGACACTGAGGCACCAAGACACAGAGACTCTGAGAGATTGAGACTCTGAGACTCTGAGACACTGAGACACAGTAACACAGAGACATAGAGACAATGAGGCACAGAGATACAGAGACACTGAGGCACAGAGGCACAGAGACACTGAGACACAGACACACTGAGACTCTGAGACGCTGAGACACAGAGACACTATGACACAGAGACACAGAAACAGTAAGACACTGAGAGACTGAGGCACAGACGCACTGAGACACTGAGACACTGAGGCACTGAGACACAAATACACATAGACACTGAGACTCTGAGACACTGAGGCACAGAGACACTGAGATACAGAGACATAGAGACACTGAAACTCTTCGACACTGAGACACTGTGACACTGAGGCAGAGAAACACTGAGACACAGAGACATAGAGACACTGAAACTCTGAGACACTGAGACACTGTGACACAGAGACTCTGAGACTCATAGACACAGAGACGCAGAGACACAGACTCACTGAAACTCTGAGACACTGAGACACTGGGACACAGAGACACTGAGACAGAGAGGCACAGATAAACTGAATCTCTGAGACACTGATGCACTGAGACACAGAGACACAGAGACACTGTGACTCTGAGACACTGAGACATTGAGACACAGAGACACTGAGATTCTGTGACACTGAGGCACAGAGACACTGAAACACAGAGATACTGAGACACAGAGACACTGAGACTCTGAGACACTGATACATTGAGACTCTGAGACACTGAGGCACAGAGATCGAGAATCACTGAGACAGAGAGACACTGATAATCTGAGACACTGAGACACCGTGACATTGAGGCACAGAGACACTCAGACACAGAGAAACTGAGGCACCAAGACACAGAGACTCTGAGAGATTGAGTCACTGAGACTCTGAGACACTGAGACACAGTAACACAGAGACACAGAGACAATGAGGCACAGAGATACAGAGACACTGAGGCACAGAGGCACAGAGACGCTGAGACACAGAGACACTGTGACACAGAGACACAGAGACAGTAAGACACTGAGAGACTGAGGCACAGAGGCACTGAAACACTGAGACACTGAGGCACTGAGACACAGATACACATAGACACTGAGACTCTGAGACACTGAGGCACAGAGACACTGAGATACAGAGACATAGAGACACTGAAACTCTTCGACACTGAGACACTGTGACACAGAGACTCTGAGACACAGAGACACAGACTCACTGCAACTCTGGGACACTGAGACACTGGGACACAAAGACACTGAGACATTGAGGCTCTGAGACACTGAGACACTGAGACACTGAGACACTGAGACACAGAGACACAGAGACACAGAGACAATGTGACACTGAATCTCTGAGACACTGATACACTGAGACACAGAGACACTGTGACTCTGAGACACTGAGACACTGAGACACAGAGACACTGAGACACAGACTCACTGAAACTCTGAGACACTGAGACACTGAGACCCTGTGACACTGAGGCACAGAGACACTCAGAGACAGAGACAAAGAGACACTGAGTCTCAGAGACACTGATACACTGAAACACAGAGACACTGAGACTTTGAGACACAAAGACACTGAGGCAGAGTGACACTGAGATACAGAGACATGTAGACACTGATACTCTGAGACACTGAGACACTGAGACACAGAGACTCTGAGACACAGAGACACAGAGACTTAGAGACACAGACTCACTGAAACTCTGAGACACTGAGAAACTGGGACACAGAGACACAGAGACACTGAGACACTGTGACTCAGAGACACTTAAACACAGAGACACTGATACACTTAAACACAGAGAGACTGAGACTCTGAGACACTGAGACAATGGGACACGGAGACACAGAGATACTGAGACACTGAGACACAGAGACACTGAGACTGTGAGACACTGAGACAATGGGACACAGAGACTCTGAGACTCTGAGATACAGAGACACTGAGACTCTGAGACACAGAGATACTGAGACACTGAGACACTGAGACACAGAGACACTGAGACACTGAGACTCAGAGACACTGAGGCACAGAGACACTGAGACAAAGAGATACTGAGACACAGAGGCACTGAGTCTCTGAGACACTGATACATTGAGAGTCTGAGACACTGAGGCACAGAGATCGAGAATCACTGAGACAGAGAGACACTGATAATCTGAGACACTGAGACACTGTGTCATTGAGGCACAGAGACACTCAGACACAGAGAAACTGAGACACTGAGGCACCAAGACACAGAGACTCTGAGAGATTGAGACTCTGAGACTCTGAGACACTGAGACACAGTAACACAGAGACATAGAGACAATGAGGCACAGAGATACAGAGACACTGAGGCACACAGGCACAGAGACACTGAGACACAGAGACACTGAGACTCTGAGACGCTGAGACACAGAGACACTGTGACACAGAGACACAGAGACAGTAAGACACTAAGAAACTGAGACACAGAGACACTGAAACACTGAGACACTGAGGCACTGAGACACAGATACACATAGGCACTGAGACTCTGAGACACTGAGGCAGAGAAACACTGAGACACAGAGACATAGAGACACTGAGACACTGTGACACAGAGACTCTGAGACACATAGACACAGAGACACAGAGACACAGAGATACAGACTCACTGAAACTCTGAGACACTGAGACACTGGGAAACAGAGACACTGAGACAGAGAGACACAGAGACACTGAATCTCTGAGACACTGATACACTGAGACACAGAGTGACTTGGAAACACAGTGACACAGAGACACAGACTCACTGAAACTCTGAGACACTGATGCACTGAGACACAGAGACACAGAGACACTGTGACTCTGAGACACTGAGACACTGAGACACTGAGACACGGAGATACTGAGACACGGAGACACTGAGACACTGTGACACTGGGGCACAGAGACACTGAGACACAGAGACACTGAGATACAGAGACACTGAGACACAGAGACACTGAGGCACAGTGATACTGCGACACAGATTTACTGAGACCCTAAGACACTGTGAAACGGAAAATCTGAGACACTGAGACACTGTGACACTGAGGCACAGAGACACTCAGACAGAGAGACACTGAGTCTCAGAGACACTGATAAACTGAGACACAGAGACAGAGACACTGAGACTCTGAGACCTGAGACACTGAGACACAGAGACACAGAGACACTGGGACACAGAGACACTGAGACTCTGAGACACTGAGACACAAAGACACTGAGGCACAGAGACAGTGAGACACTGTGACACTGAGGCACAGAGACACTGAGACACATAGACACTGAGACAATGAGACTTTGAGATATTACGACACTGAGGCACATATACACTGAGTCTCTGAGACACAGAGACACTGAGAGTCTGATAGACTGAGGCACAGAGACACTGATACACTGAGGCACCAAGACACAGAGACTCTGAGACACTGAGGCATAGAGGCTCTGTGATACAGAGACACAGAGACTCTGAGACACTGAGACACAGAGACGCAGAGACACTGAGAGACTGAGTCACAGAGACACTGAGACACTGTGACTCAGAGACACTTAGACACAGAGACACTGAGACACTTAAACACAGAGAGACAGAGGCACAGAGACGCTGAGACACAGAGACACTGTGACACAGAGACAGTAAGACACTGAGAGACTGTGACACTGAGGCACAGAGACACTCAGACACAGAGACAAAGAGACACTGAGTCTCAGAGACACTGATACACTGAGACACAGAGACACTGAGACTTTGAGACACAAAGACACTGAGGCACAGTGACACTGAGATACAGAGACATGTAGACACTGAAACTCTGAGACACTGAGACACTGAGACACAGAGACTTAGAGACACAGACTCACTGAAACTCTGAGACACTGAGACACTGGGACACAGAGACACTGAGACACTGTGACTCAGATACACTTAAACACAGAGACACTGATACACTTAAACACAGAGAGACTGAGACTCTGAGACACTGAGACAATGGCACACGGAGACACTGAGACTCTGAGATACTGAGACACAGAGACACATAACCTTGAGACACTGAGACACAGAGACACTGAGACACAGAGATACTGAGACACTGAGACACAGAGACACTGAGATTGTGAGACACTGAGACAATGGGATACAGAGACTCTGAGACTCTGAGATACAGAGACACTGAGACTCTGAGACACAGAGATACTGAGACACTGAGACACAGAGACACTGAGACACTGAGACTCGGAGACACTGAGGCACAGAGACACTGAGACAAAGAGATACTGAGACACAGAGGCACTGAGTCTCTGAGACTCTGATACATTGAGTGTCTGAGACACTGAGGCACAGAGATCGAGAATCACTGAGACAGAGAGACACTGATAATCTGAGACACTGAGACACTGTGTCATTGAGGCACAGAGACACTTAGACACAGAGAAACTGAGACACTGAGGCACCAAGACACAGAGACTCTGAGAGATTGAGACTCTGAGACACTGAGACACAGTAACACAGAGACATAGAGACAATGAGGCACAGAGATACAGAGACACTGAGGCACAGAGGCACAGAGACACTGAGACACAGACACACTGAGACTCTGAGACGCTGAGACACAGAGACACTGTGACACAGAGACACAGAGACAGTAAGACACTGAGAGACTGAGGCACAGACGCACTGAGACACTGAGACACTGAGGCACTGAGACACAGATACACATAGACACTGAGACTCTGAGACACTGAGGCACAGAGACACTGAGATACAGAGACATAGAGACACTGAAACTCTTCGACACTGAGACACTGTGACACTGAGGCAGAGAAACACTGAGACACAGAGACATAGAGACACTGAAACTCTGAGACACTGAAACACTGTGACACAGAGACTCTGAGACACATAGACACAGAGACGCAGAGACACAGACTCACTGAAACTCTGAGACACTGAGACACTGGGAAACAGAGACACTGAGACAGAGAGACACAGAGACACTGAATCTCTGAGACACTGATACACTGAGACACAGAGTGACTTGGAAACACAGTGACACAGAGACACAGACTCACTGAAACTCTGAGACACTGATGCACTGAGACACAGAGACACAGAGACACTGAGACACAGAGATACTGAAACTCTGAGACACTGAGGCACTGAGACACTGAGACACAGAGACACAGAGACACAGAGACAATGTGACACAGAATCTCTGAGACACTGATACACTGAGACACAGAGACACTGTGACTCTGAGACACTGAGACACTGAGACACAGAGACACAGAGACACTGAGACACAGACACACTGAGACTCTGAGACGCTGAGACACAGAGACAGTAAGACACTGAGAGACTGAGGCACAGATGCACTGAGACACTGAGACACTGAGGCACTGAGACACAGATACACATAGACACTGAGACTCTGAGACACTGAGGCACAGAGACACAGATACACATAGACACTGAGACACTGAGACACTTAAACGCAGAGAGACAGAGGCACAGAGACGCTGAGACACAGAGACACTGTGACACAGAGACAGTAGGACACTGAGAGACTGTGACACTGAGGCACAGAGACACTCAGACACAGAGACAAAGAGACACTGAGTCTCAGAGACACTGATACACTGAGACAAAGACACACTGAGACTTTGAGACACAAAGACACTGAGGCACAGTGACACTGAGATACAGAGACATGTAGACACTGAAACTCTGAGACACTGAGACACTGAGACACAGAGACTCTGAGACACAGAGACACAGAGACTTAGAGACACAGACTCACTGAAACTCTGAGACACTGAGACACTGGGACACAGAGACACTGAGACACTGTGACTCAGAGACACTTAAACACAGAGACACTGATACACTTAAACACAGAGAGGCTGAGACTCTGAGACACTGAGACAATGGCACACGGAGACACTGAGACTCTGAGATACTGAGACACAGAGACACATAACCTTGAGACAATGGGACACAGAGACTCTGAGACTCTGAGATACAGAGACACTGAGACTCTGAGACACAGAGATACTGAGACACTGAGACTCTGAGACACAGAGATACTGAGACAAAGAGACACTGAGACACAGAGACACTGAGACACTGAGACTCGGAGACACTGAGGCACAGAGACACTGAGACAATGAGATACTGAGACACAGAGGCACTGAGTCTCTGAGACACTGATACATTAAGAGTCTGAGACACTGAGGCACAGAGATCGAGAATCACTGAGACAGAGAGACACTGATAATCTGAGACACTGAGACACTGTGTCATTGAGGCACAGAGACACTCAGACACAGAGAAACTGAGACACTGAGGCACCAAGACACAGCGGCTCTGAGAGATTGAGACTCTGAGACTCTGAGACACTGAGACACAGTAACACAGAGACATAGAGACAATGAGGCACAGAGATACAGAGACACTGAGGCACAGAGGCACAGAGACACTGAGACACAGACACACTGAGACTCTGAGACGCTGAGACACAGAGACACTGTGACACAGAGACACAGAGACAGTAAGACACTGAGAGACTGAGGCACAGACGCACTGAGACACTGAGACACTGAGGCACTGAGACACAGATACGCATAGACACTGAGACTCTGAGACACTGAGGCACAGAGACACTGAGATACAGAGACATAGAGACACTGAAACTCTTCGACACTGAGACACTGTGACACTGAGGCAGAGAAACACTGAGACACAGAGACATAGAGACACTGAAACTCTGAGACACTGAGACACTGTGACACAGAGACTCTGAGACACATAGACACAGAGACGCAGAGAAACAGACTCACTGAAACTCTGAGACACTGAGACAGTGGGAAACAGAGACACTGAGACAGAGAGACACAGAGACACTGAATCTCTGAGACACTGATACACTGAGACACAGAGTGACTTGGAAACACAGTGACACAGAGACACAGACTCACTGAAACTCTGAGACACTGAGACACTGGGACACAGAGACACTGAGACAGAGAGGCACAGATAAACTGAATCTCTGAGACACTGATGCACTGAGACACAGAGACACAGAGACACTGTGACTCTGAGACACTGAGACACTGAGACACGGAGATACTGAGACACGGAGACACTGAGACACTGTGACACTGAGGCACAGAGACACTCAGACAGAGAGACACTGAGTCTCAGAGACACTGATAAACTGAGACACAGAGACAGAGACACTGAGACTCTGAGACCTGAGACACTGAGACACAGAGACACAGAGACACTGGGACACAGAGACACTGAGACTCTGAGACACTGAGACACAGAGACACTGAGGCACAGAGACAGTGAGACACTGTGACACTGAGGCACAGAGACACTGAGACACATAGACACTGAGACAATGAGACTTTGAGATATTACGACACTGAGGCACATATACACTGAGTCTCTGAGACACAGAGAAACTGAGAGTCTGATAGACTGAGGCACAGAGACACTGAGACACTGAGGCACCAAGACACAGAGACTCTGAGACACTGAGGCACTGAGGCACAGAGGCTCTGAGATACAGAGACACAGAGACTCTGAGACACTGAGACACAGAGACGCAGAGACACAGAGAGACTGAGTCACAGAGACACTGAGACACTGTGACTCAGAGACACTTAGACACAGAGACACTGAGACACTTAAACACAGAGAGACAGAGGCACAGAGACGCTGAGACACAGAGACACTGTGACACAGAGACAGTATGACACTGAGAGACTGTGACACTGAGGCACAGAGACACTCAGACACAGAGACAAAGAGACACTGAGTCTCAGAGACACTGAAACACTGAGACACAGAGACCCTGAGACTTTGAGACACAAAGACACTGAGGCACAGTGACACTGAGATACAGAGACATGTAGACACTGAAACTCTGAGACACAGAGGCACTGAGACACAGAGACATAGAGTCACTGAGACACAGAGACACAGACTCACTGAAACTCTGAGACACTGAGACACTGAGGCACAGAGACACTGAGGCACAGAGACTCTGATACACAGAGACACAGAGACTCTGAGACGCTGAGACTCTGAGACACTGAGGCACAGAGACACTGAGGCACAGAGACACAGAGACACAGAGACACAGAGATACTGAAACTCTGAGACACTGAGACACTGAGACACTGAGACACAGAGACACAGAGACGCAGAGACAATGTGACACTGAATCTCTGAGACACTGATACACTGAGACACAGAGACACTGTGACTCTGAGACACTGAGACACAGAGACACAGAGACACTGAGATACAGACACACTGAGACTCTGAGACGCTGAGACACAGAGACACTGTGACACAGAGACACAGAGACAGTAAGACACTGAGAGACTGAGGCACAGACGCACTGAGACACTGAGACACTGAGGCACTGAGACACAGATACACATAGACACTGGGACTCTGAGACACTGAGGCACAGAGACACAGATACACATAGACACTGAGACACTTAAACACAGAGAGACAGAGGCACAGAGACGCTGAGACACAGAGACACTGTGACACAGAGACAGTAAGACACTGAGAGACTGTGACACTGAGGCACAGAGACACTCAGACACAGAGACAAAGAGACACTGAGTCTCAGAGACACTGATACACTGAGACACTGAGACTTTGATACACAAAGACATTGAGGCACAGTGACACTCAGACACAGAGAAACTGAGACACTGAGGCACCAAGACACAGAGACTCTGAGAGATTGAGACTCTGAGACTCTGAGACACTGAGACACAGTAACACAGAGACATAGAGACAATGAGGCACAGAGATACAGAGACACTGAGGCACAGAGGCACAGAGGCACAGAGACACTGAGACACAGACACACTGAGACTCTGAGACGCTGAGACACAGAGACACTGTGACACAGAGACACAGAGACAGTAAGACACTGAGAGACTGAGGCACAGACGCACTGAGACACTGAGACACTGAGGCACTGAGACACAGATACACATAGACACTGAGACTCTGAGACACTGAGGCACAGAGACACTGAGATACAGAGACATAGAGACACTGAATCTCTTCGACACTGAGACACTTTGACACTGAGGCAGAGAAACACTGAGACACAGAGACATAGAGACACTGAAACTCTGAGACACTGAGACACTGTGACACAGAGACTCTGAGACACATAGACACAGAGACGCAGAGACACAGACTCACTGAAACTCTGAGACACTGAGACAGTGGGAAACAGAGACACTGAGACAGAGAGACACAGAGACACTGAATCTCTGAGACACTGATACACTGAGACACAGAGTGACTTGGAAACACAGTGACACAGAGACACAGACTCACTGAAACTCTGAGACACTGAGACACTGGGACACAGAGACACTGAGACAGAGAGGCACAGATAAACTGAATCTCTGAGACACTGATGCACTGAGACACAGAGACACAGAGACACTGTGACTCTGAGACACTGAGACACGGAGATACTGAGACACGGAGACACTGAGACACTGTGACACTGAGGCACAGAGACACTCAGACAGAGAGACACTGAGTCTCAGAGACACTGATAAACTGAGACACAGAGACAGAGACACTGAGACTCTGAGACCTGAGACACTGAGACACAGAGACACAGAGACACTGGGACACAGAGACACTGAGACTCTGAGACACTGAGACACAGAGACACTGAGGCACAGAGACAGTGAGACACTGTGACACTGAGGCACAGAGACACTGAGACACATAGACACTGAGACAATGAGACTTTGAGATATTACGACACTGAGGCACATATACACTGAGTCTCTGAGACACAGAGAAACTGAGAGTCTGATAGACTGAGGCACAGAGACACTGAGACACTGAGGCACCAAGACACAGAGACTCTGAGACACTGAGGCACTGAGGCACAGAGGCTCTGAGATACAGAGACACAGAGACTCTGAGACACTGAGACACAGAGACGCAGAGACACAGAGAGACTGAGTCACAGAGACACTGAGACACTGTGACTCAGAGACACTTAGACACAGAGACACTGAGACACTTAAACACAGAGAGACAGAGGCACAGAGACGCTGAGACACAGAGACACTGTGACACAGAGACAGTATGACACTGAGAGACTGTGACACTGAGGCACAGAGACACTCAGACACAGAGACAAAGAGACACTGAGTCTCAGAGACACTGAAACACTGAGACACAGAGACCCTGAGACTTTGAGACACAAAGACACTGAGGCACAGTGACACTGAGATACAGAGACATGTAGACACTGAAACTCTGAGACACAGAGGCACTGAGACACAGAGACATAGAGTCACTGAGACACAGAGACACAGACTCACTGAAACTCTGAGACACTGAGACACTGAGGCACAGAGACACTGAGACACAGAGACTCTGATACACAGAGACACAGAGACTCTGAGACGCTGAGACTCTGAGACACTGAGGCACAGAGACACTGAGGCACAGAGACACAGAGACACAGAGACACAGAGATACTGAAACTCTGAGACACTGAGACACTGAGACACTGAGACACAGAGACACAGAGACGCAGAGACAATGTGACACTGAATCTCTGAGACACTGATACACTGAGACACAGAGACACTGTGACTCTGAGACACTGAGACACAGAGACACAGAGACACTGAGATACAGACACACTGAGACTCTGAGACGCTGAGACACAGAGACACTGTGACACAGAGACACAGAGACAGTAAGACACTGAGAGACTGAGGCACAGACGCACTGAGACACTGAGACACTGAGGCACTGAGACACAGATACACATAGACACTGGGACTCTGAGACACTGAGGCACAGAGACACAGATACACATAGACACTGAGACACTGAGACACTTAAACACAGAGAGACAGAGGCACAGAGACGCTGAGACACAGAGACACTGTGACACAGAGACATTAAGACACTGAGAGACTGTGACACTGAGGCACAGAGACACTCAGACACAGAGACAAAGAGACACTGAGTCTCAGAGACACTGATACACTGAGACACTGAGACTTTGATACACAAAGACATTGAGGCACAGTGACACTCAGACACAGAGAAACTGAGACACTGAGGCACCAAGACACAGAGACTCTGAGAGATTGAGACTCTGAGACTCTGAGACACTGAGACACAGTAACACAGAGACATAGCGACAATGAGGCACAGAGATACAGAGACACTGAGGCACAGAGGCACAGAGGCACAGAGACACTGAGACACAGACACACTGAGACTCTGAGACGCTGAGACACAGAGACACTGTGACACAGAGACACAGAGACACAGAGACAGTAAGACACTGAGAGACTGAGGCACAGACGCACTGAGACACTGAGACACTGAGGCACTGAGACACAGATACACATAGACACTGAGACTCTGAGACACTGAGGCACAGAGACACTGAGATACAGAGACATAGAGACACTGAATCTCTTCGACACTGAGACACTTTGACACTGAGGCAGAGAAACACTGAGACACAGAGACATAGAGACACTGAAACTCTGAGACACTGAGACACTGTGACACAGAGACTCTGAGACACATAGACACAGAGACGCAGAGACACAGACTCACTGAAACTCTGAGACACTGAGACAGTGGGAAACAGAGACACTGAGACAGAGAGACACAGAGACACTGAATCTCTGAGACACTGATACACTGAGACACAGAGTGACTTGGAAACACAGTGACACAGAGACACAGACTCACTGAAACTCTGAGACACTGAGACACTGGGACACAGAGACACTGAGACAGAGAGGCACAGATAAACTGAATCTCTGAGACACTGATGCACTGAGACACAGAGACACAGAGACACTGTGACTCTGAGACACTGAGACACTGAGACACGGAGATACTGTAATACAGAGACACTGAGACACAGAGACACTGAGGCACAGTGATACTGCGACACAGATTCACTGAGACCCTAAGACACTGTGAAACGGAAAATCTGAGACACTGAGACACTGTGACACCGAGGCACAGAGACACTCAGACAGAGAGACACTGAGTCTCAGAGACACTGATAAACTGAGACACAGAGACAGAGACACTGAGACTCTGAGACCTGAGACACTGAGACACAGAGACACAGAGACACTGGGACACAGAGACACTGAGACTCTGAGACACTGAGACACAAAGACACTGAGGCACAGAGACAGTGAGACACTGTGACACTGAGGCACAGAGACACTGAGACACATAGACACTGAGACAATGAGACTTTGAGATATTACGACACTGAGGCACATATACACTGAGTCTCTGAGACACAGAGACACTGAGAGTCTGATAGACTGAGGCACAGAGACTCTGAGACTCTGAGAAACTGAGGCACTGAGGCACAGAGGCTCTGAGATACAGAGACACAGAGACTCTGAGACACTGAGACACAGAGACGCAGAGACACTGAGAGACTGAGTCACAGAGACACAGAGACACTGAGACACTGTGACTCAGAGACACTTAGACACAGAGACACTGAGACACTTAAACACAGAGAGACAGAGGCACAGAGACGCTGAGACACAGAGACACTATGACACAGAGACAGTAAGACACTGAGAGACTGTGACACTGAGGCACAGAGACACTCAGACACAGAGACAAAGAGACACTGAGTCTCAGAGACACTGATACACTGAGACACAGAGACACTGAGACTTTGAGACACAAAGACACTGAGGCACAGTGACACTGAGATTCTGAGACATGTAGACACTGAAACTCTGAGACACTGAGACACTGAGACACACAGACTTTGAGACACAGAGACTTCGAGACACAGACTCACTGAAACTCTGAGACACTGAGACACTGGGACACAGAGACACAGAGACACTGAGACACTGTGACTCAGAGACACTTAAACACAGAGACACTGATACACTTAAACACAGAGAGACTGAGACTCTGAGACACTGAGACAATGGCACACGGAGACACTGAGACTCTGAGATACTGAGACACAGAGACACATAACCTTGAGACACTGAGACACAGAGACACTGAGACACAGAGATACTGAGACACTGAGACACAGAGACACTGAGACAGTGAGACACTGAGACAATGGGACACAGAGACTCTGAGACTCTGAGATACAGAGACACTGAGACTCTGAGACACAGAGATACTGAGACACTGAGACACTGAGACACAGAGACACTTAGACACAGAGACACTGAGACACTTAAACACAGAGAGACAGAGGCACAGAGACGCTGAGACACAGAGACACTGTGACACAGAGACAGTAAGACACTGAGAGACTATGACACTGAGGCACAGAGACACTCAGACACAGAGACAAAGAGACACTGAGTCTCAGAGACACTGAAACACTGAGACACAGAGACCCTGAGACTTTGAGACACAAAGACACTGAGGCACAGTGACACTGAGATACAGAGACATGTAGACACTGAAACTCTGAGACACAGAGGCACTGAGACACAGAGACATAGAGTCACTGAGACACAGAGACACAGACTCACTGAAACTCTGAGACACTGAGACACTGAGGCACAGAGACACTGAGACACAGAGACTCTGATACACAGTGACACAGAGACTCTGAGACGCTGAGACTCTGAGACACTGAGGCACAGAGACACTGAGGCACAGAGACACAGAGACACAGAGACACAGAGATACTGAAACTCTGAGACACTGAGACACTGAGACACTGAGACACAGAGACACAGAGACGCAGAGACAATGTGACACTGAATCTCTGAGACACTGATACACTGAGACACAGAGACACTGTGACTCTGAGACACTGAGACACAGAGACACAGAGACACTGAGATACAGACACACTGAGACTCTGAGACGCTGAGACACAGAGACACTGTGACACAGAGACACAGAGACAGTAAGACACTGAGAGACTGAGGCACAGACGCACTGAGACACTGAGACACTGAGGCACTGAGACACAGATACACATAAACACTGGGACTCTGAGACACTGAGGCACAGAGACACAGTTACACAAAGACACTGAGACACTGAGACACTTAAACACAGAGAGACAGAGGCACAGAGACGCAGAGACAATGTGACACTGAATCTCTGAGACACTGATACACTGAGACACAGAGACACTGTGACTCTGAGACACTGAGACACAGAGACACAGAGACACTGAGATACAGACACACTGAGACTCTGAGACGCTGAGACACAGAGACACTGTGACACAGAGACACAGAGACAGTAAGACACTGAGAGACTGAGGCACAGACGCACTGAGACACTGAGACACTGAGGCACTGAGACACAGATACACATAAACACTGGGACTCTGAGACACTGAGGCACAGAGACACAGTTACACAAAGACACTGAGACACTGAGACACTTAAACACAGAGAGACAGAGGCACAGAGACGCTGAGACACAGAGACACTGTGACACAGAGACAGTAAGACACTGAGAGACTGTGACACTGAGGCACAGAGACACTCAGACACAGAGACAAAGAGACACTGAGTCTCAGAGACACTGATACACTGAGACACAGAGACACTGAGACTTTGATACACAAAGACATTGAGGCACAGTGACACTCAGACACAGAGAAACTGAGACACTGAGGCACCAAGACACAGAGACTCTGAGAGATTGAGACTCTGAGACTCTGAGACACTGAGACACAGTAACACAGAGACAATGAGGCACAGAGATACAGAGACACTGAGGCACAGAGGCACAGAGGCACAGAGGCACAGAGGCACAGAGACACTGAGACACAGACACACTGAGACTCTGAGACGCTGAGACACAGTGACACTGTGACACAGAGACACAGAGACAGTAAGACACTGAGAGACTGAGGCACAGACGCACTGAGACACTGAGACACTGAGACACTGAGGCACTGAGACACAGATACACATAGACACTGAGACTCTGAGACACTGAGGCACAGAGACACTGAGATACAGAGACATAGAGACACTGAATCTCTTCGACACTGAGACACTTTGACACTGAGGCAGAGAAACACTGAGACACAGAGACATAGAGACACTGAAACTCTGAGACACTGAGACACTGTGACACAGAGACTCTGAGACACATAGACACAGAGACGCAGAGACACAGACTCACTGAAACTCTGAGACACTGAGACAGTGGGAAACAGAGACACTGAGACAGAGAGACACAGAGACACTGAATCTCTGAGACACTGATACACTGAGACACAGAGTGACTTGGAAACACAGTGACACAGAGACACAGACTCACTGAAACTCTGAGACACTGAGACACTGGGACACAGAGACACTGAGACAGAGAGGCACAGATAAACTGAATCTCTGAGACACTGATGCACTGAGACACAGAGACACAGAGACACTGTGACTCTGAGACACTGAGACACTGAGACACTGAGACACGGAGATACTGAAATACAGAGACACTGAGACACAGAGACACTGAGGCACAGTGATACTGCGACACAGATTCACTGAGACCCTAAGACACTGTGAAACGGAAAATCTGAGACACTGAGACACTGTGACACTGAGGCACAGAGACACTCAGACAGAGAGACACTGAGTCTCAGAGACACTGATAAACTGAGACACAGAGACAGAGACACTGAGACTCTGAGACCTGAGACACTGAGACACAGAGACACAGAGACACTGGGACACAGAGACACTGAGACTCTGAGACACTGAGACACAAAGACACTGAGGCACAGAGACAGTGAGACACTGTGACACTGAGGCACAGAGACACTGAGACACATAGACACTGAGACAATGAGACTTTGAGATATTACGACACTGAGGCACATATACACTGAGTCTCTGAGACACAGAGACACTGAGAGTCTGATAGACTGAGGCACAGAGACACTGAGACTCTGAGAAACTGAGGCACTGAGGCACAGAGGCTCTGAGATACAGAGACACAGAGACTCTGAGACACTGAGACACAGAGACGCAGAGACACTGAGAGACTGAGTCACAGAGACACTGAGACACTGTGACTCAGAGACACTTAGACACAGAGACACTGAGACACTTAAACACAGAGAGACAGAGGCACAGAGACGCTGAGACACAGAGACACTGTGACACAGAGACAGTAAGACACTGAGGCACAGTGACACTGAGATTCTGAGACATGTAGACACTGAAACTCTGAGACACTGAGACACTGAGACACACAGACTTTGAGACACAGAGACTTCGAGACACAGACTCACTGAAACTCTGAGACACTGAGACACTGGGACACAGAGACACAGAGACACTGAGACACTGTGACTCAGAGACACTTAAACACAGAGACACTGATACACTTAAACACAGAGAGACTGAGACTCTGAGACACTGAGACAATGGCACACGGAGACACTGAGACTCTGAGATACTGAGACACAGAGACACATAAGCTTGAGACACTGAGACACAGAGACACTGAGACACAGAGATACTGAGACACTGAGACACAGAGACACTGAGACTGTGAGACACTGAGACAATGGGACACAGAGACTCTGAGACTCTGAGATACAGAGACACTGAGACTCTGAGACACAGAGATACTGAGACACTGAGACACTGAGACACAGAGACACTGAGACTCGGAGACACTGAGGCACAGAGACACTGAGACAAAGAGATACTGAGACACAGAGGCACTGAGTCTCTGAGACACTGATACATTGAGAGTCTGAGACACTGAGGCACAGAGATCGAGAATCACTGAGACAGAGAGACACTGATAATCTGAGACACTGAGACACTGTGTCATTGAGGCACAGAGACACTCAGACACAGAGAAACTGAGACACTGAGGCACCAAGACACAGAGACTCTGAGAGATTGAGACTCTGAGACTCTGAGACACTGAGACACAGTAACACAGAGACATAGAGACAATGAGGCACAGAGATAGAGAGACACTGAGGCACACAGGCACAGAGACTCTGAGACACAGACACACCGAGACTCTGAGACGCTGAGACACAGAGACACTGTGACACAGAGACACAGAGACAGTAAGACACTGAGAGACTGAGGCACAGACGCTCTGAGACACTGAGACACTGAGGCACTGAGACACAGATACACATAGACACTGAGACTCTGAGACACTGAGGCACAGAGACACTGAGATACAGAGACATAGAGACACTGAAACTCTTCGACACTGAGACACTGTGACACTGAGGCAGAGAAACACTGAGACACAGAGACATAGAGACACTGAAACTCTGACACACTGAGACACTGTGACACAGAGACTCTGAGACACATAGACACAGAGACGCAGAGACACAGACTCACTGAAACTCTGAGACACTGAGACACTGGGAAACAGAGACACTGAGACAGAGAGACACAGAGACACTGAATCTCCGAGACACTGATACACTGAGACACAGAGTGACTTGGAAACACAGTGACACAGAGACACAGACTCACTGAAACTCTGAGACACTGAGACACTGGGACACAGAGACACTGAGACAGAGAGGCACAGATAAACTGAATCTCTGAGACACTGATGCACTGAGACACAGAGACACAGAGACACTGTGACTCTGAGACACTGAGACACTGAGACACTGAGACACGGAGATACTGAAATACAGAGACACTGAGACACAGAGACACTGAGGCACAGTGATACTGCGACACAGATTCACTGAGACCCTAAGACACTGTGAAACGGAAAATCTGAGACACTGAGACACTGTGACACCGAGGCACAGAGACACTCAGACAGAGAGACACTGAGTCTCAGAGACACTGATAAACTGAGACACAGAGACAGAGACACTGAGACTCTGAGACCTGAGACACTGAGACACAGAGACACAGAGACACTGGGACACAGAGACACTGAGACTCTGAGACACTGAGACACAAAGACACTGAGGCACAGAGACAGTGAGACACTGTGACACTGAGGCACAGAGACACTGAGACACATAGACACTGAGACAATGAGACTTTGAGATATTACGACACTGAGGCACATATACACTGAGTCTCTGAGACACAGAGACACTGAGAGTCTGATAGACTGAGGCACAGAGACACTGAGACTCTGAGAAACTGAGGCACTGAGGCACAGAGGCTCTGAGATACAGAGACACAGAGACTCTGAGACACTGAGACACAGAGACGCAGAGACACTGAGAGACTGAGTCACAGAGACACAGAGACACTGAGACACTGTGACTCAGAGACACTTAGACACAGAGACACTGAGACACTTAAACACAGAGAGACAGAGGCACAGAGACGCTGAGACACAGAGACACTGTGACACAGAGACAGTAAGACACTGAGAGACTGTGACACTGAGGCACAGAGACACTCAGACACAGAGACAAAGAGACACTGAGTCTCAGAGACACTGATACACTGAGACACAGAGACACTGAGACTTTGAGACACAAAGACACTGAGGCACAGTGACACTGAGATTCTGAGACATGTAGACACTGAAACTCTGAGACACTGAGACACTGAGACACAGAGACTTCGAGACACAGACTCACTGAAACTCTGAGACACTGAGACACTGGGACACAGAGACACAGAGACACTGAGACACTGTGACTCAGAGACACTTAAACACAGAGACACTGATGCACTTAAACACAGAGAGACTGAGACTCTGAGACACTGAGACAATGGCACACGGAGACACTGAGACTCTGAGATACTGAGACACAGAGACACATAACCTTGAGACACTGAGACACAGAGACACAGAGACACTGAGACACAGAGATACTGAGACACTGAGACACAGAGACACTGAGACTGTGAGACACTGAGACAATGGGACACAGAGACTCTGAGACTCTGAGATACAGAGACACTGAGACTCTGAGACACAGAGATACTGAGACACTGAGACACTGAGACACAGAGACACTTAGACACAGAGACACTGAGACACTTAAACATAGAGAGACAGAGGCACAGAGACGCTGAGACACAGAGACACTGTGACACAGAGACAGTAAGACACTGAGAGACTATGACACTGAGGCACAGAGACACTCAGACACAGAGACAAAGAGACACTGAGTCTCAGAGACACTGAAACACTGAGACACAGAGACCCTGAGACTTTGAGACACAAAGACACTGAGGCACAGTGACACTGAGATACAGTGACATGTAGACACTGAAACTCTGAGACACAGAGGCACTGAGACACAGAGACATAGAGTCACTGAGACACAGAGACACAGACTCACTGAAACTCTGAGACACTGAGACACTGAGGCACAGAGACACTGAGACACAGAGACTCTGATACACAGAGACACAGAGACTCTGAGACGCTGAGTCTCTGAGACACTGAGGCACAGAGACACTGAGGCACAGAGACACAGAGACACAGAGACACAGAGATACTGAAACTCTGAGACACTGAGACACTGAGACACAGAGACACAGAGACGCAGAGACAATGTGACACTGAATCTCTGAGACACTGATACACTGAGACACAGAGACACTGTGACTCTGAGACACTGAGACACAGAGACACAGAGACACTGAGATACAGACACACTGAGACTCTGAGACGCTGAGACACAGAGACACTGTGACACAGAGACACAGAGACAGTAAGACACTGAGAGACTGAGGCACAGACGCACTGAGACACTGAGACACTGAGGCACTGAGACACAGATACACATAGACACTGGGACTCTGAGACACTGAGGCACAGAGACACAGATACACATAGACACTGAGACACTGAGACACTTAAACACAGAGAGACAGAGGCACAGAGACGCTGAGACACAGAGACACTGTGACACAGAGACAGTAAGACACTGAGAGACTGTGACACTGAGGCACAGAGACACTCAGACACAGAGACAAAGAGACACTGAGTCTCAGAGACACTGATACACTGAGACACAGAGACACTGAGACTTTGATACACAAAGACATTGAGGCACAGTGACACTCAGACACAGAGAAACTGAGACACTGAGGCACCAAGACACAGAGACTCTGAGAGATTGAGACTCTGAGACTCTGAGACACTGAGACACAGTAACACAGAGACAATGAGGCACAGAGATACAGAGACACTGAGGCACAGAGGCACAGAGGCACAGAGGCACAGAGACACTGAGACACAGACACACTGAGACTCTGAGACGCTGAGACACAGAGACACTGTGACACAGAGACACAGAGACAGTAAGACACTGAGAGACTGAGGCACAGACGCACTGAGACACTGAGACACTGAGACACTGAGGCACTGAGACACAGATACACATAGACACTGAGACTCTGAGACACTGAGGCACAGAGACACTGAGATACAGAGATATAGAGACACTGAATCTCTTCGACACTGAGACACTTTGACACTGAGGCAGAGAAACACTGAGAAACAGAGACATAGAGACACTGAAACTCTGAGACACTGAGACACTGTGACACAGAGACTCTGAGACACATAGACACAGAGACGCAGAGACACAGACTCACTGAAACTCTGAGACACTGAGACAGTGGGAAACAGAGACACTGAGACAGAGAGACACAGAGACACTGAATCTCTGAGACACTGATACACTGAGACACAGAGTGACTTGGAAACACAGTGACACAGAGACACAGACTCACTGAAACTCAGAGACACTGAGACACTGGGACACAGAGACACTGAGACAGAGAGGCACAGATAAACTGAATCTCTGAGACACTGATGCACTGAGACACAGAGACACAGAGACACTGTGACTCTGAGACACTGAGACTTTGAGACACAAAGACACTGAGGCACAGTGACACTGAGATACAGAGACATGTAGACACTGAAACTCTGAGACACTGAGACACAGAGACTCTGAGACACTGAGACACAGAGACTTAGAGACACAGACTCACTGAAACTCTGAGACACTGAGACACTGGGACACAGAGACACAGAGACACTGAGACACTGTGACTCAGAGACACTTAAACACAGAGACACTGATACACTTAAACACAGAGAGACTGAGACTCTGAGACACTGAGACAATGGCACACGGAGACACTGAGACTCTGAGATACTGAGACACAGAGACACATAACCTTGAGACACTGAGACACAGAGACACTGAGACATAGAGATACTGAGACACTGAGACACAGAGACACTGAGACTGTGAGACACTGAGACAATGGGACACAGAGACTCTGAGACTCTGAGATACAGAGACACTGAGACTCTGAGACACAGAGATACTGAGACACTGAGACACAGAGACACTGAGACACTGAGACTCGGAGACACTGAGGCACAGAGACACTGAGACAAAGAGATACTGAGACACAGAGGCACTGAGTCTCTGAGACACTGATACATTGAGAGCCTGAGACACTGAGGCACAGAGATCGAGAATCACTGAGACAGAGAGACACTGATAATCTGAGACACTGAGACACTGTGTCATTGAGGCACAGACACACTCAGACACAGAGAAACTGAGACACTGAGGCACCAAGACACAGAGACTCTGAGAGATTGAGACTCTGAGACTCTGAGACACTGAGACACAGTAACACAGAGACATAGAGACAATGAGGCACAGAGATACAGAGACACTGAGGCACAGAGGCACAGAGACACTGAGACACAGAGACACTGAGACGCTGAGACGCTGAGACACAGAGGCACTGTGACACAGAGACAGTAAGACACTAATAAACTGAGGCACAGAGACACTGAAACACTGAGACACTGAGGCACTGAGACACAGATACACATAGACACTGAGACTCTGAGACACTGAGGCAGAGAAACACTGAGACACAGAGACATAGAGACACTGAAACTCTGAGACACTGAGACACTGTGACACAGAGACTCTGAGACACATAGACACAGAGACACAGAGACACAGACTCACTGAAACTCTGAGACACTGAGACACTG
Source organism: Prionace glauca (assembly GCA_037974335.1). Lineage (NCBI taxonomy): Eukaryota > Metazoa > Chordata > Chondrichthyes > Carcharhiniformes > Carcharhinidae > Prionace > Prionace glauca. The sequence goes on from JBBMRE010000187.1 coordinate 228,345, forward strand.
GGAAACAGAGACACTGAGACAGAGAGACACAGAGACACTGAATCTCTGAGACACTGATACACTGAGACACAGAGTGACTTGGAAACACAGTGACACAGAGACACAGACTCACTGAAACTCTGAGACACTGAGACACTGGGACACAGAGACACTGAGACAGAGAGGCACAGATAAACTGAATCTCTGAGACACTGATGCACTGAGACACAGAGACACAGAGACACTGTGACTCTGAGACACTGAGACACTGAGACACGGAGATACTGAGACACGGAGACACTGAGACACTGTGAAACTGGGGCACAGAGACACTGAGACACAGAGACACTGAGATACAGAGACACTGAGACACTGAGACACAGAGACACTGAGGCACAGTGATACTGCTACACAGATTCACTGAGACCCTAAGACACTGTGAAACGGAAAATCTGAGACACTGACACACTGTGACACTGAGGCACAGAGACACTCAGACAGAGAGACACTGAGTCTCAGAGACACTGATAAACTGAGACACAGAGACAGAGACACTGAGACTCTGAGACCTGAGACACTGAGACACAGAGACACAGAGACACTGGGACACAGAGACACTGAGACTCTGAGACACTGAGACACAGAGACACTGAGGCACAGGGACAGTGAGACACTGTGACACTGAGGCACAGAGACACTGAGACACATAGACACTGAGACAATGAGACTTTGAGATATTACGACACTGAGGCACATATACACTGAGTCTCTGAGACACAGAGACACTGAGAGTCTGATAGACTGAGGCACAGAGACACTGAGACACTGAGGCACCAAGACACAGAGACTCTGAGACACTGAGGCACTGAGGCACAGAGGCTCTGAGATACAGAGACACAGAGACTCTGAGACACTGAGACACAGAGACGCAGAGACACTGAGAGACTGAGTCACAGAGACACAGAGACACTGAGACACTGTGACTCAGAGACACTTAGACACAGAGACACTGAGACACTTAAACACAGAGAGACAGAGGCACAGAGACGCTGAGACACAGAGACACTGTGACACAGAGACAGTAAGACACTGAGAGACTGAGGCACAGACGCACTGAGACACTGAGACACTGAGGCACTGAGACACAGATACACATAGACACTGAGACTCTGAGACACTGAGGCACAGAGATACAGATACAGAGACATAGAGACACTGAAACTCTTCGACACTGAGGCACAGAGACACTGAGATACAGAGACATAGAGACACTGAAACTCTTCGACACTGAGACACTGTGACACTGTGACACAGAGACTCTGAGACACAGAGACACAGAGACACAGACTCACTGAAACTCTGAGACACTGAGACACTGGGACACAAAGACACTGAGACATTGAGACTCTGAGACACTGATACACTGAGACACAGAGACACAGAGACAATGTGACACTGAATCTCTGAGACACTGATACACTGAGACACAGAGACACTGTGACCCTGAGACACTGAGACACAGAGACACAGAGACACTGAGACACAGACTCACTGAAACTCTGAGACACTGGGACACAGAGTCTCTGAGACAGAGAGACACAGAGACACTGAATCTCTGAGACACTGATACACAGAGACACAGAGACACTGTGACTCTGAGACACAGAGACACTGAGACACTGAGACCCTGTGACACTGAGGCACAGAGACACTCAGACACAGAGACAAAGAGACACTGAGTCTCAGAGACACTGATACACTGAGACACAGAGACACTGAGACTTTGAGACACAAAGACACTGAGGCACAGTGACACTGAGATACAGAGACATGTAGACACTGAAACTCTGAGACACTGAGACACTGAGACACATAGACTCTGAGACACAGAGACACAGAGACACAGACTCACTGAAACTCTGAGACACTGAGACACTGGGACACAGAGACACTGAGACAGAGAGGCACAGATGCACTGAATCTCTGAGACACTGATGCACTGAAACTCTGAGACACTGTGACTCTGAGACACTGCGACACTGCGACACTGAGACACGGAGACATTGAGACACGGAGACACTGAGATACTGTGACACTGAGGCACAGAGACACTGAGACACAGAGACACTGAGACACAGAGACACTGAGACACAGAGACACTGAGGCACAGAAACCCTGCGACACAGAGACACTGTGACATTGAGACTCTGAGACACTGAGACACTGAGGCACAGTGATACTGAGACACAGATTCACTGAGACTCTAAGACACTGTGAAACTGAAAATCTGAGACACTGAGACACTGTGACACTGAGGCACAGAAACACTCAGACAGTTAGACACTGAGTCTCAGAGACACTGATAAACTGAGACACAGAAACAGAGACACTGAGATTCTGAGACCCGAGACACTGAGACACAGAGACACTGGGACACAGAGACACTGAGACTCTGAGACAGTGAGACACAAAGACACTGAGGCACAGAGACACTGAGACACTGAGACACTGTGACACTGAGGCACAGAGACACTCAACACAGAGGCAAAGTGACACTGAGTGTCTGAGACATTGATACACTGAGACACTGAGACTCTGAGACATTGAGATACTGAGGCACAGAGAAACTGAGACACTGAGACACTGAGACACAGAGACACTGAGACACTGAGATACTGAGACACAGAGACACTGAGACACTGAGACACTGAGACTTTGAGATATTAAGACACTGCGGCACGGATACACTGAGTCTCTGAGACACAGGGACACTGAGACACTGAGAGTCTGATAGACTGAGGCACTGAGGCACCAAGACACAGAGACTCTGAGACGCTGAGACTCTGAGTCTCTGAGACACTGAGATACAGAGACACAGAAACACTGAGACACTGAGGCACTGAGACACAGAGGCACTGAGACACAGAGACACAGAGACACAGAGACACAGAGACACAGACTCACTGAAACTCTGAGACACTGAGACACTGAAGCACAGAGACACTGAGACACAGAGACTCTGATACACAGAGACACAGAGACTCTGAGACGCTGAGACTCTGAGACACTGAGGCACAGAGACACTGAGGCACAGAGACACAGAGACACACTGACACAGAGATACTGAAACTCTGAGACACTGAGACACAGAGACACAGAGACAATGTGACACTGAATCTCTGAGACACTGATACACTGAGACACAGAGACACTGTGACTCTGAGACACTAAGACACTGAGACACAGACTCACTGAAACTCTGAGACACTGGGACACAGAGTCACTGAGACAGAGAGACACAGAGACACTGAATCTCTGAGACACTGATACACTGAGACACAGAGACACTGTGACTCTGAGACACTGAGACACAGACACACTGAGACACTGAGACCCTGTGACACTGAGGCACAGAGACTCTCAGACACAGAGGCAACTGAGTCTCAGAGACATTGATACACTGAGTCACAGAGACACTGAGACTTTGAGACACAAAGACACTGAGGCACAGTGACACAGAGATACAGAGACATGTAGACACTGAGACACTGAGACACATAGAGTCTGAGACACAGAGACACAGAGACACAGACTCACTGAAACTCTGAGACACTGAGACACTGGGACACAGAGACACTGAGACAGAGAGGCACAGATACACTGAATCTCTGAGACACTGATGCACTGAGACTCTGAGACACTGTGACTCTGAGACACTGCGACATTGAGACACGGAGACATTGAGACACGGAGACACTGAGACACTGTGACACTGAGGCACAGAGACACTGAGACACAGAGACACTGAGACACAGAGACACTGAGGCACAGAGACACTGAGACACTGAGACACAGAGACACTGAGACATAGAGACACTGAGGCACAGAGACCCTGCGACACAGAGACACTGTGACATTGAGACTCTGAGACACTGAGGCACAGTGATACTGAGACACAGATTCACTGAGACTCTAAGACATTGAGAAACTGAAAATCTGAGACACTGAGACACTGTGACACTGAGGCACAGAGACACTCAGACAGTTAGACACTGAGTCTCAGAGACACTGATAAACTGAGACACAGAAACAGAGACGCTGAGATTCTGAGACCTGAGACACTGAGACACAGAGAACATGGGACACAGAGACACTGAGACTCTGAGACAGTGAGACACAAAGTCACTGAGGCAAAGAGACACTGAGACACTGTGACACTGAGGCACAGAGACACTCAACACAGAGGCAAAGTGACACTGAGTGTCTGAGACATTGATACACTGAGACACTGAGACTCTGAGACATTGAGACACTGAGGCACAGAGAAACTGAGACACTGAGACACTGAGACACAGAGACACTGACACACTGAGACACTGAGACACTGAGACTTTGAGATATTAAGACACTGAGGCACAGATACACTGAGTCTCTGAGACACAGAGACACTGAGACACTGAGAGTTTGATAGACTGAGGCACTGAGGCACCAAGACACAGAGACTCTGACACGCTGAGACTCTGAGTCTCTGAGACACTGAGATACAGAGACACAGAAACACTGAGACACTGAGGCACTGAGACACAGAGGCACTGAGACACAGAGACACTGAGACACAGAGTCACAGAGACACAGACTCACTGAAACTCTGAGACACTGAGACACTGAGGCACAGAGACACTGAGACACAGAGACTCTGATACACAGAGACACACAGACTCTGAGACGCTGAGACTCTGAGACACTGAGACACAAAACTTTGAGACACTGAGAATCTGAGTCTCTGAGACACTGATAAACTGAGACACAGAGACACAGAGACATAGAGACACTGCGACTCTCAGACACTGAGATACTGGGACACAGAAACACTGAGACACAGAGACACTGAGGCACAGAGACACTGTGACACAGAGACACTGTGACATTAGACTCTGAAACGCTGAGACACTGAGGCAAAGTGATACTGAGACACTGAGACACAGAGACACTGAGACACAGAGACGCTGAGAGTCTGATACATTGATACACAGAGACACAAAGACACAGAAGCACTGAGACACTGAGGCACTGACGCACAGAGGCACTGAGATACAGAGACAAAGAGACTCTGAGACACTGAGACTCTGAGACACTGAGACAGTGGGACACGGAGACACTGAGACTCTGAGATACTGAGACACAGAGACACAAAACCTTGAGACACTGAGACACAGAGACTCTGAGACACAGAGATACTGAGACACTGAGACACAGAGACACTGAGACTGTGAGAGACTGATACAATGGGACACAGAGACTCTGAGACTCTGAGATACTGAGACACAGAGACACTGAGACTCTGAGACACAGAGATACTGAGACACTGAGACACTGAGACACAGAGACACTGAGACACTGAGACTCGGAGACACTGAGGCACAGAGACACTGAGACACAGAGATGCTGAGACACAGAGACACTGAGTCTCTGAGACACTGATACAGTGAGACTCTGAGACACTGATGCACAGTGATCGAGAATCACTGAGTCAGAGAGACACTGATAATCTGAGACACTGAGACACTGTGACATTGAGGCACAGAGACACTCAGACACAGAGAAACTGAGACACTGAGGCACCAAGACACAGAGACTCTGAGAGATTGAGACTCTGAGACTCTGAGACACTGAGACACAGTAACACAGAGACGTAGAGACAATGAGGCACAGAGATACAGAGACACTGAGGCACAGAGGCACAGAGACACTGAGACACAGACACACTGAGACTCTGAGACGCTGAGACACAGAGACACTGTGACACAGAGACACAGAAACAGTAAGACACTGAGAGACTGAGGCACAGAGACACTGAAACACTGAGACACTGAGGCACTGAGACACAGATACACATAGACACTGAGACTCTGAGACACTGAGGCACAGAGACATAGAGACACTGAAACTCTGAGACACTGAGACACTGTGACAGAGAGACTCTGAGACAGAGAGACACAGAGACACTGAATCTCTGAGACACTGATACACTGAGACACAGAGTGACTTGGAAACACAGTGACACAGAGACACAGACTCACTGAAACTCTGAGACACTGAGACACTGGGACACAGAGACACTGAGACAGAGAGGCACAGATAAACTGAATCTCTGAGACACTGATGCACTGAGACACAGAGACACAGAGACACTGTGACTCTGAGACACTGAGACACGGAGATACTGAGACACGGAGACACTGAGACACTGTGACACTGGGGCACAGAGACACTGAGACACAGAGACACTGAGGCACAGAGACACTGCGACAGAGAAACACTGTGACATTGAGACTCTGAGACGCTGAGACACTGAGGCACAGTGATACTGAGACACAGATTCACTGAGACTCTAAGACACTGAGAAACTGAAAATCTGAGACACTGTGACACTGAGGCACAGAGACACTCAGACAGTTAGACACTGAGTCTCAGAGTCACTGATAAACTGAGACACAGAGACAGAGACACTGAGACTCTGAGACCTGAGACACTGAGACACAGGGACACTGGGACACAGAGACACTGAGACTCTGAGACACTGAGACACAGAGACACTGAGGCACAGAGACAGTGAGACACTGTGACACTGAGGCACAGAGACACTCAACACAGAGACAAAGTGACACTGAGTGTCTGAGACATTGAGACACTGAGGCACAGAGACACTGAGACACTGAGACACTGAGACACAGAGACACTGAGACACTGAGACACAGAGACACTGAGACACGGAGACACTGAAACTCTGAGACATTGAGACACTGAGGCATAGAGGCACTGAGACACAGAGACACTGAAACACAGAGACACTGAGATACTGAGACTTTGAGATATTAAAACAGTGAGACACAGAGACGCTGAGACACTGAGACACAGAGACACAGAGACGCTGAGAGTCTGACAGACTAAGGCACAGAGACACTGAGGCACCAAGATACAGAAACTCTGAGACACTGAGACGCTGAGACTCTGATACATTGATACACAGAGACACAAAGACACAGAAGCACTGAGACACTGAGGCACTGAGGCACAGGGGCACTGAGATACAGAGACACAGAGACTCTGAGATACTGAGACACAGAGACACAGAGACATTGCTACACTGAGGTACAGAGACACTGAGACACAGAGTCACTGAGACACTGTGATTCAGAGACACTTAGACACAGAGACACTGAGACACTTAAACACAGAGAGACTGAGACACTGAGACTCTGAGACACTGAGACAATGGGACACGGAGGGACTGAGACTCTGAGACACTGAGGCACAGAGACACTGAGACACAGAGACATAGAGACACTGAGCCACTGTGACACAGAGGCTCTGAGACACAGAGACACAGACTCACTGAAACTCTGAGACACTGAGACACTGAGACACTGAGACACTGAGACACTGGGACACAGAGACACTGAGATAGAGAGACACCGAGACACTGAATCTCGGAGACACTGATGCACTGAGACACAGAGACACTGTGACTCTGAGACACTGAGAAACGGAGACACTGAGACACGGAGACACTGAGACACTGTGACACTGAGGCACAGAGACACTGAGACACTGAGACACAGAGACACTGAGGCACAGACACACTGCGACACAGAGACACTGTGACATTGAGACTCTGAGACGCTGAGACTCTGAGGCACAGTGATACTGAGACACAGATTCACTGAGACTCTAAGACACTGTGAAACGGAAAATCTGAGAAACTGAGACACTGTGACACTGAGGCACAGAGACACACAGACAGTTAGACACTGAGTCTCAGAGACACTGATAAACTGAGACACAGAGACAGAGGCACTGAGACTCTGAGACCTGAGACACTGAGACACAGAGACACTGGGACACAGAGACACTGAGACTGTGAGACACTGAGACACAAAGACACTGAGGCACAGAGACAGTGAGACACTGTGACACTGAGGCACAGAGACACTGAGACACAGATACACAGAGACGCTGAGAGTCTGATAGACTGAGGCACAGAGACACTGAGGCACCAAGATACAGAAACTCTGAGACACTGAGACGCTGAGACTCTGATACATTGATACACAGAGACACAAAGACACAGACGCACTGAGACACTGAGGCACTGACGCACAGAGGCACTGAGATACAGAGACAAAGAGACTCTGAGACTCTGAGACTCTGAGACACTGAGACAATGGGACACGGAGACACTGAGACTCTGAGATACTGAGACACAGAGACACAAAACCTTGAGACACTGAGACACAGAGACACTGAGACACAGAGATACTGAGACACTGAGACACAGAGACACTGAGACTGTGAGAGACTGATACAATGGGACACAGAGACTCTGAGACTCTGAGATACTGAGACACAGAGACACTGAGACTCTGAGACACAGAGATACTGAGACACTGAGACACTGAGACACTGAGACACTGAGACACAGAGACACTGAGACACTGAGACACTGAGACTCGGAGACACTGAGGCACAGAGACACTGAGACACAGAGATGCTGAGACACAGAGACACTGAGTCTCTGAGACACTGATACAGTGAGACTCTGAGACACTGAGGCACAGTGATCGAGAATCACTGAGTCAGAGAGACACTGATAATCTGAGACACTGAGACACTGTGACATTGAGGCACAGAGACACTCAGACACAGAGAAACTGAGACACTGAGGCACCAAGACACAGAGACTCTGAGAGATTGAGACTCTGAGACACTGAGACACAGTAACACAGAGACATAGAGACAATGAGGCACAGAGATACAGAGACACTGAGGCACAGAGGCACAGAGACACTGAGACACAGAGACACTGAGACTCTGAGATGCTGAGACACAGAGACACTGTGACACAGAGACACAGAAACAGTAAGACACTCAGAGACTGAGGCACAGAGACACTGAAACACTGAGACACTGAGGCACTGAGACACAGATACACATAGACACTGAGACTCTGAGACACTGAGGCACAGAGACATAGAGACACTGAAACTCTGAGACACTGTGACAGAGAGACTCTGAGACAGAGAGGCACAGATAAACTGAATCTCTGAGACACTGATGCACTGAGACACAGAGACACTGTGACTCTGAGACACAGAGACAGAGACACTGAGACTCTGAGACCTGAGACACTGAGACACAGGGACACTGGGATACAGAGACACTGAGACTCTGAGACACTGAGACACAGAGACACTGAGGCACAGAGACAGTGAGACACTGTGACACTGAGGCACAGAGACACTCAACACAGAGACAAAGTGACACTGAGTGTCTGAGACATTGACACACTGAGGCACAGAGACACTGAGACACTGAGACACAGAGACACTGAGACACTGAGACACAGAGACACTGAGACACTGAGACACAGAGACACTGAGACACGGAGACACTGAAACTCTGAGACATTGAGACACTGAGGCATAGAGGCACTGAGACACAGAGACACTGAGATACTGAGACACAGAGACACTGAGATACTGAGACTTTGAGATATTAAAACAGTGAGACACAGAGACGCTGAGACACTGAGACACAGAGACACAGAGACGCTGAGAGTCTGACAGACTAAGGCACAGAGACACTGAGGCACCAAGATACAGAAACTCTGAGACACTGAGACGCTGAGACTCTGATACATTGATACACAGAGACACAAAGACACAGAAGCACTGAGACACTGAGGCACTGAGGCACAGGGGCACTGAGATAGAGAGACACAGAGACTCTGAGATACAGAGACACAGAGACACAGAGACATTGCTACACTGAGGTACAGAGACACTGAGACACAGAGTCACTGAGACACTGTGATTCAGAGACACTTAGACACAGAGACACTGAGACACTTAAACACAGAGACACTGAGACAATGGGACACGGAGAGACTGAGACTCTGAGACACTGAGGCACAGAGACACTGAGACACAGAGACATAGAGACACTGAGCCACTGTGACACAGAGGCTCTGAGACACAGAGACACAGACTCACTGAAACTCTGAGACACTGAGACACTGAGACACTGGGACACAGAGACACTGAGATAGAGAGACACCGAGACACTGAATCTCTGAGACACTGATACACTGAGACACAGAGACACTGTGACTCTGAGAAACTGAGACTCTGAGGCACAGAGACACTGAGACCCTGTGACGCTGAGGCACAGAGACATGGAGACACTGAAACTCTGAGACACTGTGACACAGAGACACAGAGACTCTGAGACACAGTGACACAGAGACACAGACTTACTGAAACTCTGAGACAATGAGACACTGAGACACTGAGACACTGGGACACAGAGACACTGAGACAGAGAGGCACAGATACACTGAATCTCTGAGACACTGATGCACTGAGACACAGAGACACTGTGATTCTGAGACACTGAGAAACGGAGACACTGAGACACGGAGACACTGAGACACTGTGACACTGAGGCACAGAGACACTGAGACACTGAGACACAGAGACACTGAGGCACAGACACACTGCGATACAGAGACACTGTGACATTGAGACTCTGAGACGCTGAGACTCTGAGGCACAGTGATACTGAGACACAGATTCACTGAGACTCTAAGACACTGTGAAACGGAAAATCTGAGAAACTGAGACACTGTGACACTGAGGCACAGAGACACACAGACAGTTAGACACTGAGTCTCAGAGACACTGATAAACTGAGACACAGAGACAGAGGCACTGAGACTCTGAGACCTGAGACACTGAGACACAGAGACACTGGGACACAGAGACACTGAGACTGTGAGACACTGAGACACAAAGACACTGAGGCACAGAGACAGTGAGACACTGTGACACTGAGGCACAGAGACACTCAACACAGAGACAAAGTGACACTGAGTGTCTGAGAAATTGATACACTGAGACACTGAGACTTTGAGACATTGAGACACTGAGGCACAGAGACACTGAGACACTGAGACACATAGACACTGAGACAATGATACTTTGAGATATTACGACACTGTGGCACAGATTAACTGAGTCTCTGAGACGCTGAGAGTCTGATAGACTGAGGCACAGAGACACTGAGACACTGAGGCACCAAGACACAGAGACTCTGAGACACTGAGGCACTGAGGCACAGAGGCACTGAGATACAGAGACACAGAGACTCTGAGATACTGAGACACAGAGACGCAGAGACACTGAGATACTGAGGCACAGAGACACAGACACACTGAGACAGAGTGACTCAGGGACACTTAGACACAGAGACACTGAGACACTTAAACACAGAGAGACTGAGACAATGGGACATGGAGACACTGAGACTCTGAGACACGGGGACACAGTAACACAGAGACACAGAGACAATGAGGCACAGAGATACAGAGACACTGAGATACTGAGACACTGAGACTCGGAGATACGGAGGCACAGAGACACTGAGACAAAGAGATACTGAGACACAGAGACACTGAGTCTCTGAGACACTGATACATTGAGACTCTGAGACACTGAGGCACAGAGACATTGAGACACAGAGACACAGAGTTTCTGAGACACTGAGGCACAGAGACACTGAGACACAGAGACACAGAGACACTGACATCTGTGACACTGAGACAATGGGACACGGAGACACTGAGACTCTGAGATACTGAGACATAGAGACACTGAGACTCAAATCTTTGAGACACTGAGACACAGAGATACTGAGACACTGAGACACTGAGACACTGAGACACTGAGACTCGGAGACACTGAGGCACAGAGACACTGAGACACAGAGAAACTGAGACACAGAGACACGGAGTCTCTGAGACACTGATACATTGAGACTCTGAGACACTGAGTCACAGAGTCATTGAGACACTGAGACACAGAGATACTGACACACAGAGAAAATGAGTCTCTGAGACACTGATACATTGAGACTCTGAGACACTGAGGCACAGAGACACTGAGACACAGAGATCGAGAATCACTGAGACAGAGAGACACTGATAATCTGAGACACTGTGACATTGAGGCACAGAGACACTCAGACACCGAGAAACTGAGACACTGAGGCACCAAGACACAGAGACTCTGACAGTCTGAGACACTGAGACACAGTAACACAGAGACACAGAGACAATGAGGCACAGAGACACTGAGGCACAGAGACACTGAGACACTGAGACACTGAAGCACTGAGACACAGAGACATAGAGACACTGAAACTCTAAGACACTGAGACACAATACTTTGAGACACAGACACACTGAGACACTGTGACTCAGAGACACTTAGACACAGAGACACTGAGACACTTAAACACAGAGAGAATGAGACACTGAGACAATGGGACATGGAGACACTGAGACTCTGAGACACTGAGACACAGTAACACCGAGACACAGAGACAATGAGGCACAGAGATAGAGAGACACTGAGACACAGAGACACTGAGGCACAGAGACCCTGCGACACAGAGACACTGTGACATTGAGACACTGAGACACTGAAAATCTGAGACACTGAGACACTGTGATACTGAGGCACAGAGACACTCAGACAGTTAGACACTGAGTCTCAGAGACACTGATAAACTGAATCACAGAGACAGAGACACTGAGACTCTGAGACATGAGACACTGAGACACAGAGACTCTGGGACACAGAGACACAAAGACACTGAGGCACAGAGACACTGAGACACTGTGACACTGAGGCACAGAGACACTCAACACAGAGGCAAAGTGACACTGAGTGTCTGAGACATTGATACACTGAGACACTGAGACTCTGAGACATTGATACACCGAGGCACAGAGAAACTGAGACACTGAGACACAGAGACACTGAGACACAGAGACACTGAGACACTGAGACTTTGAGATATTAAGACACTGAGGCACAGATACACTGAGTCTCTGAGACACAGAGACACTGAGAGTCTGATAGACTGAGGCACAGAGACACTGAGACACTGAGGCACCAAGACACAGAGACTCTGAGACGCTGAGACTCTGAGTCTCTGAGACACTGAGATACAGAGACAAAGAAACACTGAGACACTGAGGCACTGAGACATAGAGGCACTGAGACACTGAGACACAGAGACACAGAGACACTGAGTCTCTGAAACATTGATACATTGAGACTCTGAGACACTGAGGCACAGAGACATTGAGACACAGAGACACTGAGATTCTGAGACACTGAGGCACTGAGACACAGAGACACTGAGACACTGAGACCCTGTGACACTGAGGCACAGAGACACTCAGACACAGAGACAAAGAGACACTGATTCTCAGAGACATTGATACACTGAGACACAGAGACACTGAGACTTTGAGACACAGAGACACTGAGGCAAAGAGTCACTGAGACACTGAGACACAGAGACACTGAGACACTGAGATACTGAGAAGCGGAGACACTGAGGCACAGAGACACTTAGACACAGAGATACTGAGACACAGAGACACTGAGTCTCTGAGACACTGATACATTGAGACTCTGAGACACTGAGGCACAGAGACATTGAGACACAGAGACACAGAGATTCTGTGACACTGAGACACAGAGACTCTGAGACACAGAGACACTGAGACTTAGAGACACAGACTCACTGAAACTCTGAGACACTGAGACACTGGGACACAGAGACACAGAGACACTGAGACACTGTGACTCAGAGACACTTAAACACAGAGACACTGATACACTTAAACACAGAGAGACTGAGACTCTGAGACACTGAGACAATGGCACACGGAGACACTGAGACTCTGAGACACTGAGACACAGAGACACATAACCTTGAGACACTGAGACACAGAGACACTGAGACACAGAGATACTGAGACACTGAGACACAGAGACACTGAGACTGTGAGACACTGAGACAATGGGACACAGAGACACTGAGACTCTGAGATACAGAGACACTGAGACTCTGAGACACAGAGATACTGAGACACTGAGACACTGAGACACAGAGACACTGAGACACTGAGACTCGGAGACACTGAGGCACAGAGACACTGAGACAAAGAGATACTGAGACACAGAGGCACTGAGTCTCTGAGACACTGATACATTGAGAGTCTGAGACACTGAGGCACAGAGATCGAGAATCACTGAGACAGATAGACACTGATAATCTGAGACACTGAGACACTGTGTCATTGAGGCACAGAGACACTCAGACACAGAGAAACTGAGACACTGAGGCACCAAGACACAGAGACTCTGAGAGATTGAGTCTCTGAGACTCTGAGACACTGAGACACAGTAACACAGAGACACAGAGACAATGAGGCACAGAGATACAGAGACACTGAGGCAGAGAGGCACAGAGACGCTGAGACACAGAGACACAGAGATACTGAGACACTGAGACACTGAGACTCGGAGATACGGAGGCACAGAGACACTGAGACAAAGAGATACTGAGACACAGAGACACTGAGTCTCTGAGACACTGATACATTGAGACTCTGAGACACTGAGGCACAGAGACTTTGAGACACAGAGACATAGAGACAATGAGGCACAGAGATACAGAGACACTGAGGCACAGAGGCACAGAGACACTGAGACACAGACACACTGAGACTCTGAGACGCTGAGACACAGAGACACTGTGACACAGAGACACAGAGACAGTAAGACACTGAGAGACTGAGGCACAGACGCACTGAGACACTGAGACACTGAGGCACTGAGACACAGATACACATAGACACTGAGACTCTGAGACACTGAGGCACAGAGACACTGAGATAGAGAGACATAGAGACACTGAAACTCTTCGACACTGAGACACTGTGACACTGAGGCAGAGAAACACTGAGACACAGAGACATAGAGACACTGAAACTCTGAGACACTGAGACACTGTGACACAGAGACTCTGAGACACATAGACACAGAGACGCAGAGACACAGACTCACTGAAACTCTGAGACACTGAGACACTGGGAAACAGAGACACTGAGACAGAGAGACACAGAGACACTGAATCTCTGAGACACTGATACACTGAGACACAGAGTGACTTGGAAACACAGTGACACAGAGACACAGACTCACTGAAACTCTGAGACACTGAGACACTGGGACACAGAGAAACTGAGACAGAGAGGCACAGATAAACTGAATCTCTGAGACACTGATGCACTGAGACACAGAGACACTGTGACTCTGAGACACTGAGACACTGAGACACGGAGATACTGAGACACGGAGACACTGAGACACTGTGACACTGGGGCACAGAGACACTGAGACACACAGACACTGAGATACAGAGACACTGAGACACTGAGACACAGAGACACTGAGGCACAGTGATACTGCGACACAGATTCACTGAGACCCCAAGACACTGTGAAACGGAAAATCTGAGACACTGAGACACTGTGACACTGAGGCACAGAGACACTCAGACAGAGAGACACTGAGTCTCAGAGACACTGATAAACTGAGACACAGAGACAGAGACACTGAGACTCTGAGACCTGAGACACTGAGACACAGAGACACAGAGAAACTGGGACACAGAGACACAGAGACACTGAGACTCTGAGACACTGAGACACAAAGACACTGAGGCACAGAGACAGTGAGACACTGTGACACTGAGGCACAGAGACACTGAGACACATAGACACTGAGACAATGAGACTTTGAGATATTACGACACTGAGGCACATATACACTGAGTCTCTGAGACACAGAGACACTGAGAGTCTGATAGACTGAGGCAACGAGACACTGAGGCACCAAGACACAGAGACTCTGAGACACTGAGGCACTGAGGCACAGAGGCTCTGAGATACAGAGACACAGAGACTCTGAGACACTGAGACACAGAGACGCAGAGACACTGAGAGACTGAGTCACAGAGACACAGAGACACTGAGACACTGTGACTCAGAGACACTTAGACACAGAGACACTGAGACACTTAAACACAGAGAGACAGAGGCACAGAGACGCTGAGACACAGAGACACTGTGACACAGAGACAGTAAGACACTGAGAGACTGTGACACTGAGGCACAGAGACACTCAGACACAGAGACAAAGAGACACTGAGTCTCAGAGACACTGATACACTGAGGCAAAGAGACACTGAGACTTTGAGACACAAAGACACTGAGGCACAGTGACACTGAGATACAGAGACATGTAGACAGTGAAACTCTGAGACACTGAGACACTGAGATACAGAGACTCTGAGACACAGAGACTTAGAGACACAGACTCACTGAAACTCTGAGACACTGAGACACTGGGACACAGAGACACAGAGACACTGAGACACTGTGACTCAGAGACACTTAAACACAGAGACACTGATACACTTAAACACAGAGAGACTGAGACACTGAGACTCTGAGACACTGAGACAATGGCACACGGAGACACTGAGACTCTGAGATACTGAGACACAGAGACACATAACCTTGAGACACTGAGACTCTGAGACACAGAGATACTGAGACACTGAGACACAGAGACACTGAGACACTGAGACTCGGAGACACTGAGGCACAGAGACACTGAGACACTGAGACACAGAGGCACTGAGTCTCTGAGACACTGATACATTGAGAGTCTCAGACACTGAGGCACAGAGATCGAGAATCACTGAGACAGAGAGACACTGATAATCTGAGACACTGAGACACTGTGTCATTGAGGCACAGAGACACTCAGACACAGAGAAACCGAGACACTGAGGCACCAAGACACAGAGACTCTGAGAGATTGAGACTCTGAGACTCTGAGACACTGAGACACAGTAACACAGAGTCATAGAGACAATGAGGCACAGAGATACAGAGACACTGAGGCACAGAGGCACAGAGACACTGAGACACAGAGACACTGAGACTCTGAGATGCTGAGACACAGAGACACTGTGACACAGAGACAGTAAGACACTAATAAACTGAGGCACAGAGACCCTGAAACACTGAGACACTGAGGCACTGAGACACAGATACACATAGACACTGAGACTCTGAGACACTGAGGCAGAGAAACACTGAGACACGGAGACATAGAGACACTGAAACTCTGAGACACTGAGACACTGTGACACAGAGACTCTGAGACACATAGACACAGAGACACAGACTCACTGAAACTCTGAGACACTGAGACACTGGGAAACAGAGACACTGAGACAGAGAGACACAGAGACACTGAATCTCTGAGACACTGATACACTGAGACACAGAGTGACTTGGAAACACAGTGACACAGAGACACAGACTCACTGAAACTCTGAGACACTGAGACACTGGGAAACAGAGACACTGAGACAGAGAGACACAGAGACACTGAATCTCTGAGACACTGATGCACTGAGACACAGAGACACAGAGACACTGTGACTCTGAGACACTGAGACACTGAGACACGGAGATACTGAGACACGGAGACACTGAGACACTGTGACACTGGGGCACAGAGACACTGAGACACAGAGACACTGAGATACAGAGACACTGAGACACAGAGACACTGAGGCACAGTGATACTGCGACACAGATTCACTGAGACCCTAAGACACTGTGAAACGGAAAATCTGAGACACTGAGACACTGTGACACTGAGGCACAGAGACACTCAGACAGAGAGACACTGAGTCTCAGAGACACTGATAAACTGAGACACAGAGACAGAGACACTGAGACTCTGAGACCTGAGACACTGTGACACAGAGACACAGAGACACTGGGACACAGAGACACTGAGACTCTGAGACACTGAGACACAGAGACACTGAGGCACAGAGACAGTGAGACACTGTGACACTGAGGCACAGAGAGAGTGAGACTGTGACACTGAGGCACAGAAACACTCAGACACAGAGACAAAGAGACACTGAGTCTCAGAGACACTGATACTCTGAGACACAGAGACACTGAGACTTTGAGACACAAAGACACTGAGGCACAGTGACACTGAGATACAGAGACATGTAGACACTGAAACTCTGAGACACTGAGACACAGAGACTCTGAGACACAGAGACACAGAGAATTAGAGACACAGACTCACTGAAACTCTGAGACACTGAGACACTGGGACACAGAGACACAGAGACACTGAGACACTGAGACACAGAGACACATAACCTTGAGACACTGAGACACAGAGACACTGAGACACAGAGATACTGAGACACTGAGACACAGAGACACTGAGACTGTGAGACACTGAGACAATGGGACACAGAGACTCTGAGACTCTGAGATACAGAGACACTGAGACTCTGAGACACAGAGACACTGAGACACTGAGACTCGGAGACACTGAGGCACAGAGACACTGAGACAAAGAGATACTGAGACACAGAGGCACTGAGTCTCTGAGACACTGATACATTGAGAGTCTGAGACACTGAGGCACAGAGATCGAGAATCACTGAGACAGAGAGACACTGATAATCTGAGACACTGAGACACTGTGTCATTGAGGCACAGAGACACTCAGACACAGAGAAACTGAGACACTGAGGCACCAAGACACAGAGACTCTGAGAGATTGAGACTCTGAGAATCTGAGACACTGAGACACAGTAACACAGAGACATAGAGACAATGAGGCACAGAGATACAGTGACACTGAGGCACAGAGGCACAGAGACACTGAGACACAGACACACTGAGACTCTGAGACGCTGAGACACAGAGACACTGTGACACAGAGACACAGAGACAGTAAGACACTGAGAGACTGAGGCACAGACGCACTGAGACACTGAGACACTGAGGCACTGAGACACAGATACACATAGACACTGAGACTCTGAGACACTGAGGCACAGAGACACTGAGATAGAGAGACATAGAGACACTGAAACTCTTCGACACTGAGACACTGTGACACTGAGGCAGAGAAACACTGAGACACAGAGACATAGAGACACTGAAACTCTGAGACACTGAGACACTGTGACACAGAGACTCTGAGACACATAGACACAGAGACGCAGAGACACAGACTCACTGAAACTCTGAGACACTGAGACACTGGGAAACAGAGACACTGAGACAGAGAGACACAGAGACACTGAATCTCTGAGACACTGATACACTGAGACACAGAGTGACTTGGAAACACAGTGACACATAGACACTGAGAAGCGGAGACACTGAGGCACAGAGACACTTAGACACAGAGATACTGAGACACAGAGACACTGAGTCTCTGAGACACTGATACATTGAGACACTGAGACACTGAGGCA
This sequence comes from Prionace glauca, assembly GCA_037974335.1. Lineage (NCBI taxonomy): Eukaryota > Metazoa > Chordata > Chondrichthyes > Carcharhiniformes > Carcharhinidae > Prionace > Prionace glauca. Next base: position 247,623 of record JBBMRE010000187.1, read on the forward strand.
CAGAGACACTTAGACACAGAGATACTGAGACACAGAGACACTGAGACTCTGAGACACTGATACATTGAGACTCTGAGACACTGAGGCACAGAGATCGAGAATCACTGAGACACTGTGACACTGTGACATTGAGGCACAGAGTCACTCAGACACAGAGAAACTGAGACACTGAGGCACCAAGACACAGAGACTCTGAGAGATTGAGTCTCTGAGACTCTGAGACATTGAGACACAGTAACACAGAGACACAGAGACAATGAGGCACAGAGATACAGAGACACTGAGGCACAGAGGCACAGAGACACTGAGCCACAGAGATACTGAGACACTGAGACCCTGTGACACTGAGGCACAGAGACACTCAGACACAGAGACAAAGAGACACTGATTCTCAGAGACACTGATACACTGAGACACAGAGACACTGAGACTTTGAGACACAGAGACACTGAGGCACAGAGTCACTGAGACACTGAGACACAGAGACACTGATTCTCTGAGACACTGATACATTGAGACTCTGAGACACTGAGGCACAGAGAGTTTGAGACACAGAGACACTGAGATTCTGAGACACTGAGGCACAGAGACACTGAGACACAGAGATACTGAGACACTGAGACCCTGTGACACTGAGGCACAGAGACACTCAGACACAGAGACAAAGAGACACTGATTCTCAGAGACACTGATACACTGAGACACAGAGACACTGAGACACAGAGACACAGAGACACTGAGGCACAGAGTCACTAAGACACTGAGACACAGAGACACTGAGACACTGAGACACTGAGACACTGAGAAGCGGAGACACTGAGGCACAGAGACACTTAGACACAGAGATACTGAGACACAGAGACACTGAGTCTCTGAGACACTGATACATTGAGACTCTGAGACACCTAGGCACAGATATATTGAGACACAGAGACACTAAGATTCTGAGACACTGAGGCACAGAGACACTTAGACACAGAGATACTGAGACACAGAGACACTGAGACTCTGAGACACTGATACACTGAGACTCTGAGACACTGAGGCACAGAGATCGAGAATCACTGAGACACTGTGACACTGTGACATTGAGGCACAGAGTCACTCAGACACAGAGAAACTGAGACACTGAGGCACCAAGACACAGAGACTCTGAGAGATTGAGTCTCTGAGACTCTGAGACACTGAGACACAGTAACACAGAGACACAGAGACAATGAGGCACAGAGATACAGAGACACTGAGGCAGAGAGGCACAGAGACGCTGAGACACAGAGACACAGAGATACTGAGACACTGAGACACTGAGACTCGCAGATACGGAGGCACAGAGACACTGAGACAAAGAGATACTGAGACACAGAGACACTGAGTCTCTGAGACACTGATACATTGAGACTCTGAGACACTGAGGCACAGAGACTTTGAGACACAGAGACACTGAGATTCTGAGACACAGAGGCACAGAGACACTGAGACACAGAGATACTGAGACACTGAGACCCTGTGACACTGAGGCACAGAGACACTCAGACACAGAGACAAAGAGACACTGATTCTCAGAGACACTGATACACTGAGACACAGAGACACTGAGACACTGAGAAGTGGAGACACTGAGGCACAGAGACACTTAGACACAGAGATACTGAGACACAGAGACACTGAGTCTCTGAGACACTGATACATTGAGACTCTGAGACACTGAGGCACAGAGACATTGAGACACAGAGACACTGAGATTCTGAGACACAGAGACACTGAGGCACAGAGACACTTAGACAGAGAGATACTGAGACACAGAGACACTGAGTCTCTGAGACACTGATACATTGAGACTCTGAGACACTGAGGCACAGTGACATTGAGACACAGAGACACTGAGATTCTGAGACTCTGAGACACTGAGGCACAGAGATCGAGAATCACTGAGACACTGTGACACTGTGACATTGAGGCACAGAGTCACTCAGACACAGAGAAACTGAGACACTGAGGCACCAAGACACAGATACTCTGAGAGATTGAGTCTCTGAGACTCTGAGACACTGAGACACAGTAACACAGAGACACAGAGACAATGAGGCACAGAGATACAGAGACACTGAGGCACAGAGGCACAGAGACACTGAGACACAGAGACACTGAGACTCTGAGACGCTGAGACACAGAGACACTGTGACACAGAGACAGTAAGACACTGAGAGACTGAGGCACAGAGACACTGAAACTCTGAGACACTGAGACACTGGGACACAGAGAAACTGAGACAGAGAGGCACAGATAAACTGAATCTCTGAGACACTGATGCACTGAGACACAGAGACACAGAGACACTGTGACTCTGAGACACTGAGACACTGAGACACGGAGATACTGAGACACGGAGACACTGAGACACTGTGACACTGGGGCACAGAGACACTGAGACACAGAGACACTGAGATACAGAGACACTGAGACACTGAGACACAGAGACACTGAGGCACAGTGATACTGCGACACAGATTCACTGAGACCCTAAGACACTGTGAAACGGAAAATCTGAGACACTGAGACACTGTGACACTGAGGCACAGAGACACTCAGACAGAGAGACACTGAGTCTCAGAGACACTGATAAACTGAGACACAGAGACAGAGACACTGAGACTCTGAGACCTGAGACACTGAGACACAGAGACACTGGGACACAGAGACACAGAGACACTGAGACTCTGAGACACTGAGACACAAAGACACTGAGGCACAGAGACAGTGAGACACTGTGACACTGAGGCACAGAGACACTGAGACACATAGACACTGAGACAATGAGACTTTGAGATATTACGACACTGAGGCACATATACACTGAGTCTCTGAGACACAGAGACACTGAGAGTCTGATAGACTGAGGCACAGAGACACTGAGACACTGAGGCACCAAGACGTAGAGACTCTGAGACACTGAGGCACTGAGGCACAGAGGCTCTGAGATACAGAGACACAGAGACTCTGAGACACTGAGACACAGAGACGCAGAGACACTGAGAGACTGATTCACAGAGACACAGAGACACTGAGACACTGTGACTCAGAGACACTTAGACACAGAGACACTGAGACACTTAAACACAGAGAGACAGAGGCACAGAGACGCTGAGACACAGAGACACTGTGACACAGAGACAGTAAGACACAGAGACTGTGACACTGAGGCACAGAGACACTCAGACACAGAGACAAAGAGACACTGAGTCTCAGAGACACTGATACACTGAGACAAAGAGACACTGAGACTTTGAGACACAAAGACACTGAGGCAGAGTGACACTGAGATACAGAGACATGTAGACACTGAAACTCTGAGACACTGAGACACTGAGATACAGAGACTCTGAGACACAGAGACTTAGAGACACAGACTCACTGAAACTCTGAGACACTGAGACACTGGGACACAGAGACACTGAGACACTGTGACTCAGAGACACTTAAACACAGAGACACTGATACACTTAAACACAGAGAGACTGAGACACTGAGACTCTGAGACACTGAGACAATGGCACACGGAGACACTGAGACTCTGAGATACTGACACACAGAGACACATAACCTTGAGACACTGAGACTCTGAGACACAGAGATACTGAGACACTGAGACACAGAGACACTGAGACACTGAGACTCGGAGACACTGAGGCACAGAGACACTGAGACACTGAGACACAGAGGCACTGAGTCTCTGAGACACTGATACATTGAGAGTCTGAGACACTGAGGCACAGAGATCGAGAATCACTGAGACAGAGAGACACTGATAATCTGAGACACTGAGACACTGTGTCATTGAGGCACAGAGACACTCAGACACAGAGAAACCGAGACACTGAGGCACCAAGACACAGAGACTCTGAGAGATTGAGTCTCTGAGACTCTGAGACACTGAGACACAGTAACACAGAGACACAGAGACAATGAGGCACAGAGATACAGAGACACTGAGGCACAGAGGCACAGAGACACTGAGACACAGAGACACTGAGACTCTGAGACGCTGAGACACAGAGGCACTGTGACACAGAGACACAGAGACAGTAAGACACTGAGAGACTGAGGCACAGAGACACTGAAACACTGAGACACTGAGACACTGAGGCACTGAGACACAGAGACACAGAGACACTGAGACTCTGAGATGCTGAGACACAGAGGCACTGTGACAAAGAGACAGTAAGACACTAATAAACTGAGGCACAGAGACACTGAAACACTGAGACACTGAGGCACTGAGACACAGATACACATAGACACTGAGACTCTGAGACACTGAGGCAGAGAAACACTGAGACACAGAGACATAGAGACACTGAAACTCTGAGACACTGAGACACTGTGACACAGAGACTCTGAGACACATAGACACAGAGACACAGACTCACTGAAACTCTGAGACACTGAGACACTGGGAAACAGAGACACTGAGACAGAGAGACACAGAGACACTGAATCTCTGAGACACTGATACACTGAGACACAGAGTGGCTTGGAAACACAGTGACACAGAGACACTGAGACAGAGAGGCACAGATAAACTGAATCTCTGAGACACTGATGCACTGAGACACAGAGACACAGAGACACTGTGACTCTGAGACACTGAGACACTGAGACACGGAGATACTGAGACACGGAGACACTGAGACACTGTGACACTGAGATACAGTGATACTGCGACACAGATTCACTGAGACCCTAAGACACTGTGAAACGGAAAATCTGAGACACTGAGACACTGTGACACTGAGGCACAGAGACACTCAGACAGAGAGACACTGAGTCTCAGAGACACTGATAAACTGAGACACAGAGACAGAGACACTGAGACTCTGAGACCTGAGACACTGAGACACAGAGACACTGGGACACAGAGACACTGAGACTCTGAGACACTGAGACTGAGAGACACTGAGGCACAGAGACAGTGAGACACTGTGACACTGAGGCACAGAGACACTGAGACACATAGACACTGAGACAATGAGACTTTGAGATATTACGACACTGAGGCACATATACACTGAGTCTCTGAGACACAGAGACACTGAGAGTCTGATAGACTGAGGCACAGAGACACTGAGACACTGAGGCACCAAGACACAGAGACTCTGAGACACTGAGGCACTGAGGCACAGAGGCTCTGAGATACAGAGACACAGAGACTCTGAGACAATGAGACACAGAGACGCAGAGACACTGAGAGACTGAGTCACAGAGACACAGAGTCACTGAGACACTGTGACTCAGAGACACTTAGACACAGAGACACTGAGACACTTAAACACAGAGAGACAGAGGCACAGAGACGCTGAGACACAGAGACACTGTGACACAGAGACAGTAAGACACTGAGAGACTGAGGCACAGACGCACTGAGACACTGAGACACTAAGGCACTGAGACACAGATACACATAGACACTGAGACTCTGAGACACTGAGGCACAGAGACACTGAGATACAGAGACATAGAGACACTGAAACTCTTCGACACTGAGGCACAGAGACACTGAGATACAGAGACATAGAGACACTGAAACTCTTCGACACTGAGACACTGTGACACTGTGACACAGAGACTCTGAGACACAGAGACACAGAGACACAGACTCACTGAAACTCTGAGACACTGAGACACTGGGACACAAAGACACTGAGACATTGAGACTCTGAGACACTGAGACACTGAGACACAGAGACACAGAGACAATGTGACACTGAATTTCTGAGACACTGATACACTGAGACACAGAGACACTGTGACCCTGAGACACTGAGACACAGAGACACTGAGACACAGACTCACTGAAACTCTGAGACACTGGGACACAGAGTCACTGAGACAGAGAGACACAGAGACACTGAATCTCTGAGACACTGATACACTGAGACACAGAGACACTGTGACTCTGAGACACTGAGACACAGAGACACTGAGACACTGAGACCCTGTGACACTGAGGCACAGAGACACTCAGACACAGAGACAAAGAGACACTGAGTCTCAGAGACACTGATACACTGAGACACAGAGACACTGAGACTTTGAGACACAAAGACACTGAGGCACAGTGACACTGAGATACAGAGACATGTAGACACTGAAACTCTGAGACACTGAGACACATAGACTCTGAGACACAGAGACACAGAGACACAGACTCACTGAAACTCTGAGACACTGAGACACTGGGACACAGAGACACTGAGACAGAGAGGCACAGATGCACTGAATCTCTGAGACACTGATGCACTGAGACTCTGAGACACTGTGACTCTGAGACACTGCGACACTGAGACACGGAGACATTGAGACACGGAGACACTGAGACACTGTGGCACTGAGGCACAGAGACACTGAGGCACAGAGACACTGAGACACAGAGACACTGAGACACAGAGACACTGAGACACAGAGACACTGAGGCACAGAGACCCTGCGACACAGAGACACTGTGACATTGAGACTCTGAGACACTGAGACACTGAGGCACAGTGATATTGAGACACAGATTCACTGAGACTCTAAGACACTGAGAAACTGAAAATCTGAGACACTGAGACACTGTGACAGAGGCACAGAGACACTCAGACAGTTAGACACTGAGTCTCAGAGACACTGATAAACTGAGACACAGAAACAGAGACACTGAGATTCTGAGACCCGAGACACTGAGACACAGAGACACTGGGACACAGAGACACTGAGACTCTGAGACAGTGAGACACAAAGACACTGAGGCACAGAGACACTGAGACACTGTGACACTGAGGCACAGAGACACTCAACACAGAGGCAACGTGACACTGAGTGTCTGAGACATTGATACACTGAGACACTGAGACTCTGAGACATTGAGACACTGAGGCACAGAGAAACTGAGACACTGAGACACTGAGACACTGAGACACTGAGACACAGAGAAACTGAGACACTGAGACTTTGAGATATTAAGACACTGAGGCACGGATACACTGAGTCTCTGAGACACAGAGACACTGAGAGTCTGATAGACTGAGGCACTGAGGCACCAAGACACAGAGACTCTGAGACGCTGAGACTCTGAGTCTCTGAGACACTGAGATACAGAGACACAGAAACACTGAGACACTGAGGCACTGAGACACAGAGGCACTGAGACACAGAGACACAGAGACACTGAGACACAGAGACACAGGCTCACTGAAACTCTGAGACACTGAGACACTTAGGCACAGAGACACTGAGACATAGAGACTCTGATACACAGAGACACAGAGACTCTGAGACGCTGAGACTCTGAGACACTGAGGCACAGAGACACTGAGGCACAGAGACACAGAGACACAGAGATGCTGAAACTCTGAGACACTGAGACACTGAGACACAGAGACACAGAGACAATGTGACACTGAATCTCTGAGACACTGATACACTGAGACACAGAGACACTGTGACTCTGAGACACTGAGACACTGAGACACAGAGACACTGAGACAGAGACTCACTGAAACTCTGAGACACTGGGACACAGAGTCACTGAGACAGAGAGACACAGAGACACTGAATCTCTGAGACACTGATACACTGAGACACAGAGACACTGTGACTCTGAGACACTGAGACACAGAGACACTGAGACACTGAGACCCTGTGACACTGAGGCACAGAGACACTCAGACACAGAGACAAAGAGACACTGAGTCTCAGAGACACTGATACACTGAGACACAGAGACACTGAGACTTTGAGACACAAAGACACTGAGGCACAGTGACACTGAGATACAGAGACATGTAGACACTGAAACTCTGAGACACTGAGACACTGAGACACATAGACTCTGAGACACAGAGACACAGAGACACAGACTCACTGAAACTCTGAGACACTGAGACACTGGGACACAGAGAGGCACAGATACACTGAATCTCTGAGACACTGATGCACTGAGACTCTGAGACACTGTGACTCTGAGACACTGCGACACTGAGACACGGAGACATTGAGACACGGAGACACTGAGACACTGTGACACTGAGGCACAGAGACACTGAGACACAGAGACACTGAGACACAGAGACACTGAGGCACAGAGACACTGAGACACAGAGACACTGAGACACAGAGACACTGAGGCACAGAGACCCTGCGACACAGAGACACTGTGACATTGAGACTCTTAGACACTGAGACACTGAGGCACAGTGATACTGAGACACAGATTCACTGAGACTCTAAGACACTGAGAAACTGAAAATCTGAGACACTGAGACACTGTGACACTGAGGCACAGAGACACTCAGAAAGTTAGACACTGAGTCTCAGAGACACTGATAAACTGAGACACAGAAACAGAGACACTGAGATTCTGAGACCTGAGACACTGAGACACAGAGAAACTGGGACACTGAGACTCTGAGACAGTGAGACACAAAGTCACTGAGACAAAGAGACACTGAGACACTGTGACACTGAGGCACAGAGACACTCAACACAGAGGCAAAGTGACACTGAGTGTCTGAGACATTGATACACTGAGACACTGAGACTCTGAGACATTGAGACACTGAGGCACAGAGAAACTGAGACACTGAGACACTGAGACACAGAGACACTGAGACACTGAGACACTGAGACACAGAGACACTGAGACACTGAGACTTTGAGATATTAAGACACTGAGGCACAGATACACTGAGTCTCTGAGACACAGAGACACTGAGACACTGAGAGTCTGATAGACTGAGGCACTGAGGCACCAAGACACAGAGACACTGAGACGCTGAGACTCTGAGTCTCTGAGACACTGAGATACAGAGACACAGAAACACTGAGACACTGAGGCACTGAGACACAGAGGCACTGAGACACAGAGACACTGAGACACAGAGACACGGAGACACAGACTCACTGAAACTCTGAGACACTGAGACACTGAGGCACAGTGACACTGAGACACAGAGACTCTGATACACAGAGACTCTGAGACGCTGAGACTCTGAGACACTGAGACACAAAACTTTGAGACACTGAGAATCTGAGTCTCTGAGACACTGATAAACTGAGACACAGAGACACAGAGACATAGAGACACTGAGACACTGCGACTCTGAGACACTGAGATACTGGGACACAGAAACACTGAGACACAGAGACACTGAGGCACAGAGACTCTGTGACACAGAGACACTGTGACATTAGACTCTGAAACGCTGAGACACTGAGGCAAAGTGATACTGAGACACTGAGACACAGAGACACTGAGACACAGATACACAGAGACGCTGAGAGTCTGATAGACTGAGGCACAGAGACACTGAGGCACCAAGATACAGAAACTCTGAGACACTGAGACGCTGAGACTCTGATACATTGATACACAGAGACACAAAGACACAGAAGCACTGAGACACTGAGGCACTGACGCACAGAGGCACTGAGATACAGAGACAAAGAGACTCTGAGACACTGAGACTCTGAGACACTGAGACAATGGGACACGGAGACACTGAGACTCTGAGATACTGAGACACAGAGAGACTTAGACACAGAGATACTGAGACACAGAGACACTGAGTCTCTGAGACACTGATACATTGAGACTCTGAGACTCTGAGGCACAGAGACGCTGAAACACAGAGATACTGAGACACAGAGACACTGAGTCTCTGAGACACTGATACATTGAGACTCTGAGACACTGAGGCACAGAGATCGAGAGTCACTGAGAAACTGAGAAACTGTGACACTGTGACATTGAGGCACAGAGTCACTCAGACACAGAGAAACTGAGACACTGAGACACCAAGACAGAGAGACTCTGAGAGATTGAGTCTCTGAGACTCTGAGACACTGAGACACAGTAACACAGAGACACAGAGACAATGAGGAACAGGGGCACAGAGACACTGAGACACAGAGACACTGAGACTCTGAGACGCTGAGACACAGAGACACTGTGACACAGAGACACAGAGACAATAAGACACTGAGAAACTGAGGCACAGAGACACTGAAACACTGAGACACTGAGACACTGAGGCACTGAGACACAGATACACATAGACACTGAGACTCTGAGACACTGAGGCACAGAGACACTGAGATACAGAGACATAGAGACACTGAAACTCTGAGACAATGAGGCACTGTGACACAGAGACTCTGAGACACAGAGACACAGAGACACTGAGACTCTGAGACACTGAGACACTGGGACACAAAGACACTGAAGCATTGAGACTCTGAGACACTGAGACACAGAGACACTGAGATTCTGAGACACTGAGGCACAGAGACACTGAGACACAGAGATACTGAGACACTGAGACCCTGTGACACTGAGGCACAGAGACACTCAGACACAGAGACAAAGAGACACTGATTCTCAGAGACACTGATACACTGAGACACAGAGACACTGAGACTTTGAGACACAGAGACACTGAGGCACAGAGTCACTGAGACACTGAGACACAGAGACACTGAGACACTGAGACACTGAGACACTGAGAAGCGGAGACACTGAGGCACAGAGACACTTAGACACAGAGATACTGAGACACAGAGACACTGAGTCTCTGAGACACTGATTCATTGAGACTCTGAGACACTGAGGCACAGAGACTTTGAGACACAGAGACACTGAGATTCTGAGACACTGAGGCACAGAGACACTGAGACACAGAGATACTGAGACACTGAGACCCTGTGACACTGAGGCACAGAGACACTTAGACACAGAGATACTGAGACACAGAGACACTGAGTCTCTGAGACACTGATACATTGAGACTCTGAGACACCTAGGCACAGAGATATTGAGACACAGAGACACTAAGATTCTGAGACACTGAGGCACAGAGACAATGAGACACAGAGATACTGAGACACAGAGACACTGAGTCTCTGAGACACTGATACATTGAGACTCTGAGACACTGAGGCACAGAGATCGAGAATCACTGAGACACTGTGACACTGTGACATTGAGGCACAGAGTCACTCAGACACAGAGAAACTGAGACACTGAGGCACCAAGACACAGAGACTCTGAGAGATTGAGTCTCTGAGACTCTGAGACACTGAGACACAGTAACACAGAGACACAGAGACAATGAGGCACAGAGATACTGAGACACTGAGACTCGGAGATATGGAGGCACAGAGACACTGAGACAAAGAAATACTGAGACACAGAGACACTGAGTCTCTGAGACACTGATACATTGAGACTCTGAGACACTGAGGCACAGAGACTTTGAGACACAGAGACACTGAGATTCTGAGACACTGAGGCACAAGACACTGAGACACAGAGATACTGAGACACTGAGACCCTGTGACACTGAGGCACAGGGACACTCAGACACAGAGACAAAGAGACACTGATTCTCAGAAACACTGATACACTGAGACACAGAGACACTGAGACACTGAGAAGCGGAGACACTGAGGCACAGAGACACTTAGACACAGAGATACTGAGACACAGAGACACTGAGTCTCTGAGACACTGATACATTGAGACACTGAGACACTGAGGCACAGAGACACTTAGACACAGAGATACTGAGACACAGAGACACTGAGACTCTGAGACACTGATACATTGAGACTCTGAGACACTGAGGCACAGAGATCGAGAATCACTGAGACACTGTGACACTGTGACATTGAGGCACAGAGTCACTCAGACACAGAGAAACTGAGACACTGAGGCACCAAGACACAGAGACTCTGAGAGATTGAGTCTCTGAGACTCTGAGACATTGAGACACAGTAACACAGAGACACAGAGACAATGAGGCACAGAGATACAGAGACACTGAGGCACAGAGGCACAGAGACACTGAGCCACAGAGATACTGAGACACTGAGACCCTGTGACACTGAGGCACAGAGACACTCAGACACAGAGACAAAGAGACACTGATTCTCAGAGACACTGATACACTGAGACACAGAGACACTGAGACTTTGAGACACAGAGACACTGAGGCACAGAGTCACTGAGACACTGAGACACAGAGACACTGATTCTCTGAGACACTGATACATTGAGACTCTGAGACACTGAGGCACAGAGAGTTTGAGACACAGAGACACTGAGATTCTGAGACACTGAGGCACAGAGACACTGAGACACAGAGATACTGAGACACTGAGACCCTGTGACACTGAGGCACAGAGACACTCAGACACAGAGACAAAGAGACACTGATTCTCAGAGACACTGATACACTGAGACACAGAGACACTGAGACACAGAGACACAGAGACACTGAGGCACAGAGTCACTAAGACACTGAGACACAGAGACACTGAGACACTGAGACACTGAGACACTGAGAAGCGGAGACACTGAGGCACAGAGACACTTAGACACAGAGATACTGAGACACAGAGACACTGAGTCTCTGAGACACTGATACATTGAGACTCTGAGACACCTAGGCACAGATATATTGAGACACAGAGACACTAAGATTCTGAGACACTGAGGCACAGAGACAATGAGACACAGAGATACTGAGACACAGAGACACTGAGTCTCTGAGACACTGATACACTGAGACTCTGAGACACTGAGGCACAGAGATCGAGAATCACTGAGACACTGTGACACTGTGACATTGAGGCACAGAGTCACTCAGACACAGAGAAACTGAGACACTGAGGCACCAAGACACAGAGACTCTGAGAGATTGAGTCTCTGAGACTCTGAGACACTGAGACACAGTAACACAGAGACACAGAGACAATGAGGCACAGAGATACAGAGACACTGAGGCAGAGAGGCACAGAGACGCTGAGACACAGAGACACAGAGATACTGAGACACTGAGACACTGAGACTCGGAGATACGGAGGCACAGAGACACTGAGACAAAGAGATACTGAGACACAGAGACACTGAGTCTCTGAGACACTGATACATTGAGACTCTGAGACACTGAGGCACAGAGACTTTGAGACACAGAGACACTGAGATTCTGAGACACTGAGGCACAGAGACACTGAGACACAGAGATACTGAGACACTGAGACCCTGTGACACTGAGGCACAGAGACACTCAGACACAGAGACAAAGAGACACTGATTCTCAGAGACACTGATACACTGAGACACAGAGACACTGAGACACTGAGAAGTGGAGACACTGAGGCACAGAGACACTTAGACACAGAGATACTGAGACACAGAGACACTGAGTCTCTGAGACACTGATACATTGAGACTCTGAGACACTGAGGCACAGAGACATTGAGACACAGAGACACTGAGATTCTGAGACACAGAGACACTGAGGCACAGAGACACTTAGACAGAGAGATACTGAGACACAGAGACACTGAGTCTCTGAGACACTGATACATTGAGACTCTGAGACACTGAGGCACAGTGACATTGAGACACAGAGACACTGAGATTCTGAGACTCTGAGACACTGAGGCACAGAGATCGAGAATCACTGAGACACTGTGACACTGTGACATTGAGGCACAGAGTCACTCAGACACAGAGAAACTGAGACACTGAGGCACCAAGACACAGATACTCTGAGAGATTGAGTCTCTGAGACTCTGAGACACTGAGACACAGTAACACAGAGACACAGAGACAATGAGGCACAGAGATACAGAGACACTGAGGCACAGAGGCACAGAGACACTGAGACACAGAGACACTGAGACTCTGAGACGCTGAGACACAGAGACACTGTGACACAGAGACAGTAAGACACTGAGAGACTGAGGCACAGAGACACTGAAACACTGAGACACTGAGACACTGAGGCACTGAGACACAGATACACATAGACACTGAGACTCTGAGACACTGAGGCACAGAGACACTGAGACACAGAGACATAGAGACACTGAAACTCTGAGACACTGAGACACTGTGACACAGAGACTCTGAGACACAGAGACACAGAGACACAGACTCACTGAAACTCTGAGACACTGAGACACTGGGACACAAAGACACTGAGACATTGAGACTCTGAGACACTGAGACACAGAGACTTTGAGACACCGAGACACTGAGATTCTGAGAAACTGAGGCACAGAGATACTGAGACACTGAGACCCTGTGACACTGAGGCACAGAGACACTCAGACACAGAGACAAAGAGACACTGATTCTCAGAGACACTGATACACTGAGACACAGAGACACTGAGATTTGAAAGACAGAGACACTGAGGCACAGAGTCACTGAGACACTGAGACACAGAGACACTGAGACTCTGAGACACTGAGACACAGTAACACAGAGACTCAGAGACAATGAGGCACAGAGATACTGAGACACTGAGACTCGGAGATACGGAGGCACAGAGACACTGAGACAAAGAGATACTGAGACACAGAGACACTGAGTCTCTGAGACACTGATACATTGAGACTCTGAGACACTGAGGCACAGAGACTTTGAGACACAGAGACACTGAGATTCTGAGACACTGAGGCACAGAGACACTGAGACACTGAGACACTGAGAAGCGGAGACACTGAGGCACAGAGACACTTAGACACCGAGATACTGAGACACAGAGACACTGAGTCTCTGAGACACTGATACATTGAGACTCTGAGACACTGAGGCACAGAGATCGAGAATCACTGAGACACTGTGACACTGTGACATTGAGGCACAGAGTCACTCAGACACAGAGAAACTGAGACACTGAGGCACCAAGACACAGAGACTCTGAGAGATTGAGTCTCTGAGACTCTGAGACACTGAGACACAGTAACACAGAGACACAGAGACAATGAGGCACAGAGATACAGAGACACTGAGGCACAGAGGCACAGAGACACTGTGACACAGAGACACTGAGACACTGAGACGCTGAGACACAGAGACACTGTGACACAGAGACACAGAGACAGTAAGACACTGAGAGACTGAGGCACAGAGACACTGAAACACTGAGACACTGAGGCACTGAGACACATAGACACTGAGACACTGAGGCACTGAGACACAGATACACATAGACACTGAGACTCTGAGACACTGAGGCACAGAGACACTGAGATACAGAGACATAGAGATACTGAAACTCTGAGACACTGAGACACTGTGACACAGAGACTCTGAGACACAGAGACACAGAGACACAGACTCACTGAAACTCTGAGACACTGAGACACTGGGACACAAAGACACTGAAGCATTGAGACTCTGAGACACTGAGACACAGAGACTTTGAGACACAGAGACACTGAGATTCTGAGACACTGAGGCACAGAGACACTGAGACACAGAGATACTGAGACACTGAGACCCTGTGACACTGAGGCAAAGAGACACTCAGACACAGAGACAAAGAGACACTGATTCTCAGAGACACTGATACACTGAGACACTGAGACACTGAGACTTTGAGACACAGAGACACTGAGGCACAGAGTCACTGAGACACTGAGACACAGAGACACTGAGACTCTGAGACACTGAGAAGTGGAGACACTGAGGCACAGAGACACTTAGACACAGAGATACTGAGACACAGAGACACTGAGTCTCTGAGACACTGATACATTGAGACTCTGAGACACTGAGGCACAGAGAGTTTGGGACACAGAGACACTGAGATTCTGAGACACTGAGGCACAGAGACACTGAGACACAGAGATACTGAGACACTGAGACCCTGTGACACTGAGGCACAGAGACACTCAGACACAGAGACAAAGAGACACTGATTCTCAGAGACACTGATACACTGAGACACAGAGACACTGAGACTTTGAGACACAGAGACACTGAGGCACAGAGTCACTGAGACACTGAGACACAGAGACACTGAGACACTGAGACACTGAGAAGCGGAGACACTGAGGCACAGAGACACTTAGACACAGAGATACTGAGACACAGAGACACTGAGTCTCTGAGACACTGATACATTGAGACTCTGAGACACTGAGGCACAGAGATCGAGAATCACTGAGACACTGTGACACTGTGACATTGAGGCACAGAGTCACTCAGACACAGAGAAACTGAGACACTGAGGCACCAAGACACAGAGATTCTGAGAGATTGAGTCTCTGAGACTCTGAGACACTGAGACACAGTAACACAGAGACACAGAGACAATGAGGCACAGAGATACTGAGACACTGAGACTCGGAGATACGGAGGCACAGAGACACTGAGACAAAGAGATACTGAGACACAGAGACACTGAGTCTCTGAGACACTGATACATTGAGACTCTGAGACACTGAGGCACAGAGATACTGAGACACTGAGACCCTGAGACACTGAGGCACAGAGACTTTGAGACACAGAGACACTGAGATTCTGAGACACTGAGGCACAGAGACACTGAGACACAGAGATACTGAGACACTGAGACCCTGTGACACTGAGGCACAGAGACACTCAGACACAGAGACAAAGAGACACTGATTCTCAGAGACACTGATACACTGAGACACAGAGACACTGAGACTTTGAGACACAGAGACACTGAGGCACAGAGTCACTGAGACACTGAGACACAGAGACACTGTGTCTCTGAGACACTGATACATTGAGACTCTGAGACACTGAGGCACAGAGATCGAGAATCACTGAGACACTGTGACACTGTGACATTGAGGCACAGAGTCACTCAGACACAGATTAAATGAGACACTGAGGCACCAAGACACAGAGACTCTGAGAGATTGAGTCTCTGAGACACTGAGACACAGTAACACAGAGACACAGAGACAATGAGGCACAGAGATACAGAGACACTGAGGCACAGAGACACAGAGACACTGAGACACAGAGACACTGAGACTCTGAGACGCTGAGACACAGAGACACTGTGACACAGAGACAGTAAGACACTGAGAGACTGAGGCACAGAGACACTGAAACACTGAGACACTGAGGCACTGAGACACAGATACACATAGACACTGAGACTCTGAGACACTGAGGCACAGAGACACTGAGATACAGAGACATAGAGACACTGAAACTCTGAGACACTGAGACACTGTGACACAGAGACTCTGAGACACAGAGACACAGAGACACAGACTCACTGAAACTCTGAGACACTGAGACACTGGGACACAAAGACACTGAAGCATTGAGACACTGAGACACAGAGACTTTGAGACACTGAGGCACAGAGACACTGAGACACAGAGATACTGAGACACTGAGACCCTGTGACACTGAGGCACAGAGACACTCAGGCACAGAGACAAAGAGACACTGATTCTCAGAGACACTGATACACTGAGACACAGAGACACTGAGACTTTGAGACACAGAGACACTGAGGCACAGAGTCACTGAGACACTGAGACACAGAGACACTGAGACACTGAGACACTGAGAAGCGGAGACACTGAGGCACAGAGACACTTAGACACAGAGATACTGAGACACAGAGACACTGATTCTCTGAGACACTGATACATTGAGACTCTGAGACACTGAGGCACAGAGACTTTGAGACACAGAGACACTGAGATTCTGAGACACTGAGGCACAGAGACACTGAGACACAGAGATACTGAGACACTGAGACCCTGTGACACTGAGGCACAGAGACACTCAGACACAGAGACAAAGAGACACTGATTCTCAGAGACACTGATACACTGAGACACAGAGACACTGAGACTTTGAGACACAGAGACACTGAGGCACAGAGTCACTGAGACACTGAGACACAGAGACACTGAGACACTGAGACACTGAGAAGCGGAGACACTGAGGCACAGAGACACTGAGACACAGAGATACTGAGACACAGAGACACTGAGTCTCTGAGACACTGATACATTGAGACTCTGAGACACTGAGGCACAGAGATCGAGAATCACTGAGACACTGTGACACTGTGACATTGAGGCACAGAGTCACTCAGACACAGAGAAACTGAGACACTGAGGCACCAAGACACAGAGACTCTGAGAGATTGAGTCTCTGAGACTCTGAGACACTGAGACACAGTAACACAGAGACACAGAGACAATGAGGCACAGAGATACTGAGACACTGAGACTCGGAGATACGGAGGCACAGAGACACTGAGACAAAGATACTGAGACACAGAGACACTGAGTCTCTGAGACACTGATACATTGAGACTCTGAGACACTGAGGCACAGAGACTTTGAGACACAGAGACACTGAGATTCTGAGACACTGAGGCACAGAGACACTGAGACACAGAGATACTGAGACACTGAGACCCTGTGACACTGAGGCACAGAGACATTCAGACACAGAGACAAAGAGACACTGATTCTCAGAGACACTGATACACTGAGACACAGAGACACTGAGACTTTGAGACACAGAGACACTGAGGCACAGAGTCACTGAGACACTGAGACACTGAGACACTGAGACAATGAGACACTGAGAAGCGGAGACACTGAGGCACAGAGACACTTAGACACAGAGATACTGAGACACAGAGACACTGAGTCTCTGAGACACTGATACATTGAGGCACAGAGACACTGAAACACAGAGATGCTGAGACACAGAGACACTGAGTCTCTGAGACACTGATACATTGAGACTCTGAGACACTGAGGCACAGAGATCGGGAATCACTGAGACACTGTGACACTGTGACATTGAGGCACAGAGTCACTCAGACACAGAGAAACTGAGACACTGAGGCACCAAGACACAGAGACTCTGAGAGATTGACACAGAGACACAGACTCACTGAAACTCTGAGACACTGGGACACAAAGACACTGAGGCATTGAGACTCTGAGACACTGATACACTGAGACACAGAGACACTGTGACTCTGAGACACTGGGACACAGAGACACTGAGACAGAGAGACACAGAGACACTGAATCTCTGAGACACTGATACACTGAGACACAGAGACATTGTGACTCTGAGACACTGAGACACAGAGACACTGAGACACAGAGACACAGACTCACTGAAACTCTGAGACACTGAGACACTGGGACACAGAGACACTGAGACATTGAGACTCTGAGACACTGAGACACAGAGACACAGAGACAATGTGACACTGAATCTCTGAGACACTGATACACTGAGACACAGAGACACTGTGACTCTGAGACACTGAGACACAGAGACCCTGAGACACAGACTCACTGAAACTCTGAGACACTGAGACACTGAGACACAGAGACTCTGAGACACAGAGACCCTGAGACACAGACTCACTGAAACTCTGAGACACTGAGACACTGGGACACAGAGACACTGAGACAGAGAGACACCGAGACACTGAATCTCTGAGACACTGATACACTGAGACACAGAGACAGATGTGTAATTTAGGGGGATTGTAATCACAGATGTGTAATTTAGGGGGATTGTCCAGGATAAACTGTCCGTCTGTCCCATGGTGTGTCCCTTAGGGGGATTGTCCGGGTTAAACTGTCCATATGTCCCTTGGTGTGTCCATTAGGGGGATTGTCCGGGATAAACTGTCCCTCTGTCCCATGGTATGTCCTTTAGGGGGATTGTCCGGGATAAACTGTCCCTCTGTCCCATGGTATGTCCTTTAGGGGGATTGTCCGGGATAAACTGTCCCTCTGTCCCATGGTGTGTCATTTAGGAGGACTGTCCGGTATAACCTGTCCCTCTGTCCCATGGTGTGTCATTTAGGGGGATTGTATAGAACCCTACAGTGCAGAAACAGGCCCTTCGGCCCATCGAGTCTGCACCGAACACAATCCCACCCAGACCCTATTCCCGTATCCCTACACATTTACCTGCTAATCCCTCTAACCTACACATTCCAGGACACTAAGGGGCAATTTTTAGCATAGCCAATGAACCTAACCCGCACATCTTTGGACTGTGGGAGGAAACCGGAGCACCCGGAGAAAACCCACGCAGACACGAGGAGAATGTGCAAACTCCACACAGTGAGTGAACCAAGCCAAGAATCGAACCCAGGACCCTGGAGCTGTGAAGCAGCAGTGCTAACCCACTGTGCTACCGTGCCGCCCGAGGATTGTCCTGGATAAACTGTCCCTCTGTCCCATGGTGTGTCCTTTAGTGGGATTGTCCGGGATAAACTGTCCCTCTGTCCCATGATGTGTAATTTAGGGGGATTGTCCAGGATAAACTGTCCCTCTGTCCCATGGTGTCTCCTTTAGGGGGATTGTCCTGGATAAACTGTCCCTCTGTCCCATGGTGTGTCCTTTAGGGGGATTGTCCGGGATAAACTGTCCCTCTGTCCCATGGTGTATCTTTTTGGGGGATTGTCCAGGATAAACTGTCCCTCTGTCCCATGATGTGTCCTTTAGGGGGATTGTCCGGGATAAACTGTCCCTCTGTCCCATGGTTTGTCATTTAGGGGGATTGTCCAGGATAAACTGTCCCTCTGTCCCATGATGTGTCCTTTAGGGGGATTGTCCGGAATAAACTGTCCCTCTGTCCCATGATGTGTCCTTTAGGGGGATTGTCCGGGATAAACTGTCCCTCTATCCCATCATGTGTCCTTTAGGGGGATTGTCCGGGATAAACTGTCCCTCTGTCCCATGATGTGTCCTTTAGGGGGATTGTCCAGGATAAACTGTCCCTCTGTCCAATGATGTGTCCTTTAGGGGATTGTCCAGGATAAACTGTCCCTCTGTCCCATGATATGTCATTTAGGGGGATTGTCCAGGATAAACTGTCCCTCTGTCCCATGGTTTGTCATTTAGGGGGATTGTCCAGGATAAACTGTCCCTCTGTCCCATGGTGTGTCCTTTTGGGGGATTGTCCAGGATAAACTGTCCCTCTGTCCCATGGGGTGTCCTTTTGGGTGATTGTCCAGGATAAACTGTCCCTCGATCCCATGGTGTGTCCTTTTGGGGGATTGTCCAGGATAAACTGTCCCTCTGTCCCATGGTGTGTCCTTTAGGGGGATTGTCCAGGATAAACTGTCACTCTGTCCCATGGTGTGTCCTTTAGGGGGATTGTCCGGGATAAACTGTCCCTCTGTCCCATGGTGTGTCCTTTAGGGGGATTGTCCGTGAAAATCGATCCATCTGTCCCATGATGTGTCCTTTAGGGGGATTGTCCTGGATAAACGGTCCCTCTGTCCCATGATGTGTCCTTTAGGGGGATTGTCAAGGATAAACTGTCCCTCTGTCCCATGGTGCCTCCTTTAGGGGGTTTGTCCAGGATAAACTGTCCCTCTGTCCCATGATGTGTCCTTTAGGGGGATAGTCCAGGATAAACTGTCCCTCTGTCCCATGGTGTGTCCTTTAGGGGGATTGTCCAGGATAAACTGTCCCTCTGTCCCATGGTGTGTCCTTTAGGGGGATTGTGCAGGATAAATTGTCCCTCTGTCCCATGATGTGTCCTTTAGGGGGATTGTCCAGGATAAACTGTCCCTCTGTCCCATGGTGTGTCCTTTAGGGGGATTGTCCAGGATAAACTGTCCCTCTGTCCCATGGTGTGTCCTTTAGGGGGATTGTCCAGGTTAAACTGTCCCTCTGTCCCATGGTGTGTCCTTTAGGGGGATTGTCCAGGATAAACTGTCCCTCTGTCCCATGGTGTGTCCTTTAGGGGGATTGTCCAGGATAAACAGTCCCTCTGTCCAATGGTGTGTCCTTTAGGGGGATTGTCCAGGTTAAGCTGTCCCCCTGTCCCATGATGTGTCCTTTAGGGGGATTGTCCGGGATAAACTGTCCCTCTGTCCCATGATGTGTCCATTAAGGGGATTGTCCGGGATAAACTGTCCCTCTTTCCCATGATGTGTCCTTTAGGGGGATTGTCCGGGATAAACTGTCCCTCTGTCCCATGATGTGTCCTTTATGGGGATTGTCCAGGATAAACTGTCCCTCTGTCCCATGTCATGTCCTTTAGGTGGATTGTCCAGGATAAACTGTCCCTCTGTCTCATGGTGTGTCCTTTAGGGGGATTGTCCGAGATAAACTGTCCCTCTGTCCCATGATGTGTCCTTTAGTGGGATTGTCCGGGATAAACTGTCCCTCTGTCCCATGGTGTGTCCTTTAGGGGGATTGTCCGGGATAAACTGTCCCTCTGTCCCATGGTATGTCCTTTAGGGGGAATATCCAGGATAAACTGTTCCTCTTTCCCATGATGTGTCCTTTAGGGGGATTGTCCGGGATAAACTGTCCCTCTGTCCAATTGTGTGTCCTTTAGGGGGATTGTCCAGGATAAACTGTCACTCTCTCCCATGGTGTGTCCTTTAGGGGGATTGTCCAGGATAAACTGTCCCTCTGTCCCATGTTGTATCCTTTTGGGGGATTGTCCGGGATAAACTCTCCCTCTGTCCCATGATGTGCCCTTTTGGGGGATTGTCCGGGATAAACTCTCCCTCTGTCCCATGGTGTGTCCTTTAGGGAGATTGTGCAGGATAAACAGTCCCTCTGTCCCATGGTGTGTCCTTTAGGGGGATTGTCCAGGTTAAGCCGTCCCTCTGTCCCATGGTGTGTCCTTTAGGGGGATTGTCCGGGATAAACTGTCCCTCTGTCCCATGGTGTGTCCTTTAGGGGGATTGTCCGTGAAAATCGATCCCTCTGTCCCATGATGTGTCCTTTAGGGGGATTGTCCAGGATAAACTGTCCCTCTGTCCCATGATGTGTCCTTTAGGGGGATTGTCCAGGATAAACTGTCCCTCTGTCCCATGGTGTGTCCTTTAGGGGGATTGTCCAGGATAAACTGTCCCTCTGTCCCATGGTGTGTCCTTTAGGGGGATTGTCCGGTATAAACTGTCCCTCCGTCCCATGATGTGGCCTTTAGGGGGATTGTCCGTGAAAATCGATCCCTCTGTCCCATGGTGTGTCCTTTAGGGGGATTGTCCAGCTTAAGCCGTCCCTCTGTCCCATGGTGTGTCCTTTAGGGGGATTGTCCGGGATAAACTGTCCCTCTGTCCCATGGTGTGTCCTTTAGGGGGATTGTCCAGGATAAACTGTCCCTCTGTCCCATGATGTGTCCTTTAGGGGGTTTGTCGAGATAAACTGTCCCTCTGTCCCATGGTGTGTCCTTTAGGGGGATTGTCCAGGATAAACAGTCCCTCTGTCCCATGGTGTGTCCTTTAGGGGGATTGTCCAGGATAAACTGTCCCTCTGTCCCATTGTGTGTCCTTTAGGGGGATTGTCCAGGATAAACTGTCCCTCTGTCCCATGGTGTGTCCTTTAGGGGGATTGTCCAGGATAAACTGTCCCTCTGTCCCATGGTGTGTCCTTTAGGGGGATTGTCCGGTATAAACTGTCCCTCCGTCCCATGATGTGGCCTTTAGGGGGATTGTCCGTGAAAATCGATCCCTCTGTCCCATGGTGTGTCCTTTAGGGGGATTGTCCAGGTTAAGCCGTCCCTCTGTCCCATGGTGTGTCCTTTAGGGGGATTGTCCGGGATAAACTGTCCCTCTGTCCCATGGTGTGTCCTTTAGGGGGATTGTCCGTGAAAATCGATCCCTCTGTCCCATGATGTGTCCTTTAGGGGGATTGTCCTGGATAAACGGTCCCTCTGTCCCATGATGTGTCCTTTAGGGGGTTTGTCAAGGATAAACTGTCCCTCTGTCCCATGGTGCCTCCTTTAGGGGGTTTGTCCAGGATAAACTGTCCCTCTGTCCCATGATGTGTCCTTTAGGGGGATAGTCCAGGATAAACTGTCCCTCTGTCCCATGGTGTGTCCTTTAGGGGGATTGTCCAGGATAAACTGTCCATCTGTCCCATGGTGTGTCCTTTAGGGGGATTGTCCGGGATAAACTGTCCCTCTGTCCCATGGTGTGTCCTTTAGGGGGATTGTCCGGGATAAACTGTCCCTCTGTCCCATGATGTGTCCTTTAGGGGGATTGTCCTGGATAAACTGTCCCTCTGTCCCATGATGTGTCCTTTAGGGGGATTGTCCAGGATAAACTGTCCATCTGTCCCATGATGTGTCCTTTAGGGGGATTGTCCAGGATAAACTGTCCCTCTGTCCCATGATGTGTCCTTTAGGGGGATTGTCCAGGATAAACTGTCCATCTGTCCCATGGTGTGTCCTTTAGGGGGATTGTCCAGGATAAACTGTCCCTCTGTCCCATGATGTGTCCTTTAGGGGGATTGTCCGGGATAAACTGTCCCTCTGTCCCATGATGTGTCCTTTAGGGGGATTGTCCAGGATAAACTGTCCCTCTGTCCCATGATGTGTCCTTTAGGGGGATAGTCCAGGATAAACTGTCCCTCTGTCCCATGGTGTGTCCTTTAGGGGGATTGTGCGGGATAAACTGTCCCTCTGTCCCATGTTATGTCCTTTAGGTGGATTGTCCAGGATAAACTGTCCCTCTGTCCCATGGTGTGTCCTTTAGGGGGATTGTCCGAGATAAGCTGTCCCTCTGTCCCATGGTGTGTCCTTTAGGGGGATTGTCCGGGATAAACTGTCCCTTTGTCCCATGGTGAGTCCTTTAGGGGGATTGTCCAGGATAAACTCTCCCTCTGTCCCATGATGTGTACTTTAGGGGGATTGTCCAGGATAAACTATCCCTCTGTCCCATCGTGTGTCCTTTAGGGGGATTGTCCAGGATAAACTGCCCCTCTGTCCCATGATGTGTCCATTAGGGGGATTGTCCAGGATAAACTGTCCCTCTGTCCCATGATGTGTCCTTTAGGGGGATTGTCCGGGATAAACTGTCCCTCTGTCCCATGATGTGTCCATTAGGGTGATTGTCCAGGATAAACTGTCCCTCTGTCCCATGATGTGTCCTTTAGGGGGATTGTCCAGGATAAACTGTCCCTCTGTCCCATGATGTGTCCTTTAGGGGGATTGTGCGGGATAAACTGTCCCTCTGTCCCATGGTATGTCCTTTAGGGGGATTATCCAGGATAAACTGTCCCTCTGTCCCATGATGTGTCCTTTAGGGGGATTGTCCGGGATAAACTGTTCCTCTTTCCCATGATGTGTCCTTTAGGGGGATTGTCCGGGATAAACTGTCCCTCTGTCCATTTGTGTCCTTTAGGGGGATTGTCCAGGATAAACTATCCCTCTGTCCCATCGTGTGTCCTTTAGGGGGATTGTCCAGGATAAACTGCCCCTCTGTCCCATGATGTGTCCATTAGGGGGATTGTCCAGGATAAACTGTCCCTCTGTCCCATGATGTGTCCTTTAGGGGGATTGTCCGGGATAAACTGTCCCTCTGTCCCATGATGTGTCCATTAGGGTGATTGTCCAGGATAAACTGTCCCTCTGTCCCATGATGTGTCCTTTAGGGGGATTGTCCAGGATAAACTGTCCCTCTGTCCCATGATGTGTCCTTTAGGGGGATTGTGCGGGATAAACTGTCCCTCTGTCCCATGGTATGTCCTTTAGGGGGATTATCCAGGATAAACTGTCCCTCTGTCCCATGATGTGTCCTTTAGGGGGATTGTCCGGGATAAACTGTTCCTCTTTCCCATGATGTGTCCTTTAGGGGGATTGTCCGGGATAAACTGTCCCTCTGTCCATTTGTGTGTCCTTTAGGGGGATTGTCCAGGATAAACTGTCCCTCTGTCCCATGATGTGTCCTTTAGGAGGATTGTCCGGGATAAACTGTCCCTCTGTCCAATTGTGTGTCCTTTAGGGGGATTGTCCAGGATAAACTGTCCCTCTGTCCCATGGTGTGTCCTTTAGGGGGATTGTCCAGGATAAACTGTCCCTCTGTCCCATGTTGTATCCTTTTGGGGGATTGTCCGGGATAAACTCTCCCTCTGCCCCATGATGTGCCCTTTTGGGGGATTGTCCGGGATAAATTCTCCCTCTGTCCCATGGTGTGTCCTTTAGGGAGATTGTGCAGGATAAACTGTCCCTCTGTCCCATGATGTGTCCTTTAGGGGGTTTGTCGAGATAAACTGTCCCTCTGTCCCATGGTGTGTCCTTTAGGGGGATTGTCCAGGATAAACAGTCCCTCTGTCCCATGGTGTGTCCATTAGGGGGATTGTCCAGGATAAACTGTCCCTCTGTCCCATGGTGTGTCCTTTAGGGGGATTGTCCAGGATAAACTGTCCCTCTGTCCCATGGTGTGTCCTTTAGGGGGATTGTCCGGGATAAACTGTCCCTCTCTCCCATGGTGTGTCCTTTAGGAGGATTGTCCAGGATAAACTGTCCCTCTGTCCCATGGTGTGTCCTTTAGGGGGATTGTCCAGGATAAACTGTCCCTCTGTCCCATGATGTGTCCTTTAGGGGGATTGTCCGGGATAAACTGTCCCTCTGTCCCATGATGTGTCCTTTAGGGGGATTGTCCAGGATAAACTGTCCCTCTGTCCCATGGTGTGTCCTTTAGGGGGATTGTCCAGGATAAACTGTCCCTCTGTCCCATGGTGTGTCCTTTAGAGGGATTGTCCGGGATAAACTGTCCCTCTGTCCCATGATGTGTCCTTTAGGGGGATTGTCCAGGATAAACTGTCCCTTTGTCCCATGGTGAGTCCTTTAGGGGGATTGTCCAGGATAAACTCTCCCTCTGTCCCATGGTGTGTCCTTTAGGGGGATTGTCCGGGTTAAACTGTCCCTCTGTCCCATGGTTTATCATTTAGGAGGACTGTCCGGGATAAACTGTCCCTCTGTCCCATGGTGTGTTCCTTAGGGGGATTGTCCAGGATAAACTGTCCCTCTGTCCCATGGTGTGTCCTTTTGGGGGATTGTCCGGTATAAACTGTCCCTCCGTCCCATGATGTGTCCTTTAGGGGGATTGTCCGTGAAAATCGATCCCTCTGTCCCATGATGTGTCCTTTAGGGGGATTGTCCGGGATAAACTGTCCCTCTGTCCCATGATATGTCCTTTAGGGGGATTGTCCGGGATAAACTGACCCTCTGTCCCATGATGTGTCCTTTAGGGGGATAGTCCAGGATAAACTGTCCCTCTGTCCCATGATGTGTCCTTTAGGGGGATAGTCCAGGATAAACTGTCCCTCTGTCCCATGATGTGTCCTTTAGGGGGATTGTCCAGGATAAACTGTCCCTCTGTCCCATGATGTGTCCTTTAGGGGGATAGTCCAGGATAAACTGTCCCTCTGTCCCATGGTGTGTCCTTTAGGGGGATTGTCCAGGATAAACTGTCCCTCTGTCCCATGGTGTGTACTTTAGGGGGATTGTCCAGGATAAACTATCCCTCTGTCCCATGGTGTGTCCTTTAGGGGGATTGTCCAGGATAAACTGTCCCTCTGTCCCATGATGTGTCCTTTAGGGGGATTGTCCAGGTTAAGCTGTCGCTCTGTCCCATGATGTGTCCTTTAGGGGGATTGTCCGGGATAAATTGTCCCTCTGTCCCATGGTGTGTACTTTAGGGGGATTGTCCAGGATAAACTATCCCTCTGTCCCATGATGTGCCCTTTTGGGGGATTGTCCGGGATAAATTCTCCCTCTGTCCCATGGTGTGTCCTTTAGGGAGATTGTGCAGGATAAACTGTCCCTCTGTCCCATGATGTGTCCTTTAGGGGGTTTGTCGAGATAAACTGTCCCTCTGTCCCATGGTGTGTCCTTTAGGGGGATTGTCCAGGATAAACAGTCCCTCTGTCCCATGGGGTGTCCTTTAGGGGGATTGTCCAGGATAAACTGTCCCTCTGTCCCATGGTGTGTCCTTTAGGGGGATTGTCCAGGATAAACTGTCCCTCTGTCCCATGGTGTGTCCTTTAGGGGGATTGTCCGGGATAAACTGTCCCTCTGTCCCATGGTGTGTCCTTTAGGAGGATTGTCCAGGATAAACTGTCCCTCTGTCCCATGGTGTGTCCTTTAGGGGGATTGTCCAGGATAAACTGTCCCTCTGTCCCATGATGTGTCCTTTAGGGGGATTGTCCGGGATAAACTGTCCCTCTGTCCCATGATGTGTCCTTTAGGGGGATTGTCCAGGATAAACTGTCCCTCTGTCCCATGGTGTGTCCTTTAGGGGGATTGTCCAGGATAAACTGTCCCTCTGTCCCATGGTGTGTCCTTTAGGGGGATTGTCCGGGATAAACTGTCCCTCTGTCCCATGATGTGTCCTTTAGGGGGATTGTCCAGGATAAACTGTCCCTTTGTCCCATGGTGAGTCCTTTAGGGGGATTGTCCAGGATAAACTCTCCCTCTGTCCCATGGTGTGTCCTTTAGGGGGATTGTCCAGGATAAACTATCCCTCTGTCCCATGGTGTGTCCTTTAGGGGGATTGTCCGGGATAAACTGTCCCTCTGTCCCATGGTGTGTCCTTTAGGAGGATTGTCCAGGATAAACTGTCCCTCTGTCCCATGGTGTGTCCTTTAGGGGGATTGTCCAGGATAAACTGTCCCTCTGTCCCATGGTTTATCATTTAGGAGGACTGTCCGGGATAAACTGTCCCTCTGTCCCATGGAGTGTTCCTTAGGGGGATTGTCCAGGATAAACTGTCCCTCTGTCCCATGGTGTGTCCTTTTGGGGGATTGTCCGGTATAAACTGTCCCTCCGTCCCATGATGTGTCCTTTAGGGGGATTGTCCGTGAAAATCGATCCCTCTGTCCCATGATGTGTCCTTTAGGGGGATTGTCCGGGATAAACTGTCCCTCTGTCCCATGATATGTCCTTTAGGGGGATTGTCCGGGATAAACTGACCCTCTGTCCCATGATGTGTCCTTTAGGGGGATAGTCCAGGATAAACTGTCCCTCTGTCCCATGATGTGTCCTTTAGGGGGATAGTCCAGGATAAACTGTCCCTCTGTCCCATGATGTGTCCTTTAGGGGGATTGTCCAGGATAAACTGTCCCTCTGTCCCATGGTGTGTCCTTTAGGGGGATTGTCCAGGATAAACTGTCCCTCTGTCCCATGGTGTGTACTTTAGGGGGATTGTCCAGGATAAACAGTCCCTCTGTCCCATGGTGTGTCCTTTAGGGGGATTGTGCAGGATAAACTGTCCCTCTGTCCCATGATGTGTCCTTTAGGGGGTTTTTCGAGATAAACTGTCCCTCTGTCCCATGGTGTGTCCTTTAGGGGGATTGTCCAGGATAAACAGTCCCTCTGTCCCATGGGGTGTCCTTTAGGGGGATTGTCCAGGATAAACTGTCCCTCTGTCCCATGGTGTGTCCTTTAGGGGGATTGTCCAGGATAAACTGTCCCTCTGTCCCATGGTGTGTCCTTTAGGGGGATTGTCCGGGATAAACTGTCCCTCTGTCCCATGGTGTGTCCTTTAGGAGGATTGTCCAGGATAAACTGTCCCTCTGTCCCATGGTGTGTCCTTTAGGGGGATTGTCCAGGATAAACTGTCCCTCTGTCCCATGATGTGTCCTTTAGGGGGATTGTCCAGGATAAACTGTCCCTCTGTCCCATGGTGTGTCCTTTAGGGGGATTGTCCAGGATAAACTGTCCCTCTGTCCCATGATGTGTCCTTTAGGGGGATTGTCCAGGATAAACTGTCCCTCTGTCCCATGATGTGTCCTTTAGGGGGATTGTCCAGGATAAACTGTCCCTCTGTCCTATGATGTGTCCTTTAGGGGGATTGTCCGGGATAAACTGTCCCTCAGTCCCATGGTGTGTCCTTTAGTGGGATTGTCCGGGATAAAATGTCCCTCTGTCCCATGGTGTGTCCTTTTGGGGGTTTGTCCGGGATAAACTGTCCCTCTGTCCCATGATGTGTCCTTTAGGGGGATTGTCCAGGTTAAACTGTCCCTCTGTCCCATGGTGTGTCCTTTAGGGGGATTGTCCAGGTTAAAATATCCCTCTGTCCCATGGTGTGTCCTTTAGGGGGATTGTCCGGAATAAACTGTCCCTCTGTCCCATGATGTGTCCATTAGGGAGATTGTCAGTGATAATCTATCCCTCTGTCCCATGGTGTGTCCTTTAGGGGGATTGTCCAGGATAAAATGTCCCTCTGTCCCATGGTGTGTCTTTAAGGGGGATTTTCCGTGATAATTTATCCCTCTGTCCCATGGTGTGTCCATTAGGGAGATTGTCAGTGATAATCTATCCCTCTGTCCCATGATGTGTCCTTTAGGGGGATTGTCCAGGATAAACTGTCCCTCTGTCCCATGGTGTGTCCTTTAGGGGGATTGTCCAGGATAAACTGTCCCTCTGTCCCATGGTGTGTCCTTTAGGGGGATTGTCCACGATAAACTGTCCCTCTGTCCCATGATATGTCCTTTAGGGGGATTGCCCGGGATAAACTGTCCCTCTGTCCCATGATGTGCCCTTTTGGGGGTTTTTCCAGGATAAACTGTCCCTCTGTCCCATGGTGTGTCCTTTAGGGAGATTGTCCAGGATAAACTGTCCCTCTGTCCCATGATGTGTCCTTTAGGGGGATTGTCCAGGATAAACTGTCCCTTTGTCCCATGGTGAGTCCTTTAGGGGGATTGTCCAGGATAAACTCTCCCTCTGTCCCATGGTGTGTCCTTTAGGGGGATTGTCCAGGATAAACTGTCCCTTTGTCCCATGGTGAGTCCTTTAGGGGGATTGTCCAGGATAAACTCTCCCTCTGTCCCATGGTGTGTCCTTTAGGGGGATTGTCCAGGATAAACTGTCCCTCTGTCCCATGGTTTATCATTTAGGAGGACTGTCCGGGATAAACTGTCCCTCTGTCCCATCGTGTGTTCCTTAGGGGGATTGTCCAGGATAAACTGTCCCTCTGTCCCATGGTGTGTCCTTTTGGGGGATTGTCCGGTATAAACTGTCCCTCCGTCCCATGATGTGTCCTTTAGGGGGATTGTCCGTGAAAATCGATCCCTCTGTCCCATGATGTGTCCTTTAGGGGGATTGTCCGGGATAAACTGTCCCTCTGTCCCATGATATGTCCTTTAGGGGGATTGTCCGGGATAAACTGACCCTCTGTCCCATGATGTGTCCTTTAGGGGGATAGTCCAGGATAAACTGTCCCTCTGTCCCATGATGTGTCCTTTAGGGGGATAGTCCAGGATAAACTGTCCCTCTGTCCCATGATGTGTCCTTTAGGGGGATTGTCCAGGGTAAACTGTCCCTCTGTCCCATGGTGTGTCCTTTAGGGGGATTGTCCAGGATAAACTGTCCCTCTGTCCCATGGTGTGTACTTTAGGGGGATTGTCCAGGATAAACAGTCCCTCTGTCCCATGGTGTGTCCTTTAGGGGGATTGTCCAGGTTAAGCTGTCGCTCTGTCCCATGATGTGTCCTTTAGGGGGATTGTCCGGGATAAATTGTCCCTCTGTCCCATGGTGTGTACTTTAGGGGGATTGTCCAGGATAAACTATCCCTCTGTCCCATGATGTGCCCTTTTGGGGGATTGTCCGGGATAAATTCTCCCTCTGTCCCATGGTGTGTCCTTTAGGGAGATTGTGCAGGATAAACTGTCCCTCTGTCCCATGATGTGTCCTTTAGGGGGTTTGTCGAGATAAACTGTCCCTCTGTCCCATGGTGTGTCCTTTAGGGGGATTGTCCAGGATAAACAGTCCCTCTGTCCCATGGGGTGTCCTTTAGGGGGATTGTCCAGGATAAACTGTCCCTCTGTCCCATGGTGTGTCCTTTAGGGGGATTGTCCAGGATAAACTGTCCCTCTGTCCCATGGTGTGTCCTTTAGGGGGATTGTCCGGGATAAACTGTCCCTCTGTCCCATGGTGTGTCCTTTAGGAGGATTGTCCAGGATAAACTGTCCCTCTGTCCCATGGTGTGTCCTTTAGGGGGATTGTCCAGGATAAACTGTCCCTCTGTCCCATGATGTGTCCTTTAGGGGGATTGTCCGGGATAAACTGTCCCTCTGTCCCATGATGTGTCCTTTAGGGGGATTGTCCAGGATAAACTGTCCCTCTGTCCCATGGTGTGTCCTTTAGGGGGATTGTCCAGGATAAACTGTCCCTCTGTCCCATGGTGTGTCCTTTAGGGGGATTGTCCGGGATAAACTGTCCCTCTGTCCCATGATGTGTCCTTTAGGGGGATTGTCCAGGATAAACTGTCCCTTTGTCCCATGGTGAGTCCTTTAGGGGGATTGTCCAGGATAAACTCTCCCTCTGTCCCATGGTGTGTCCTTTAGGGGGATTGTCCAGGATAAACTATCCCTCTGTCCCATGGTGTGTCCTTTAGGGGGATTGTCCGGGATAAACTGTCCCTCTGTCCCATGGTGTGTCCTTTAGGAGGATTGTCCAGGATAAACTGTCCCTCTGTCCCATGGTGTGTCCTTTAGGGGGATTGTCCAGGATAAACTGTCCCTCTGTCCCATGGTTTATCATTTAGGAGGACTGTCCGGGATAAACTGTCCCTCTGTCCCATGGAGTGTTCCTTAGGGGGATTGTCCAGGATAAACTGTCCCTCTGTCCCATGGTGTGTCCTTTTGGGGGATTGTCCGGTATAAACTGTCCCTCCGTCCCATGATGTGTCCTTTAGGGGGATTGTCCGTGAAAATCGATCCCTCTGTCCCATGATGTGTCCTTTAGGGGGATTGTCCGGGATAAACTGTCCCTCTGTCCCATGATATGTCCTTTAGGGGGATTGTCCGGGATAAACTGACCCTCTGTCCCATGATGTGTCCTTTAGGGGGATAGTCCAGGATAAACTGTCCCTCTGTCCCATGATGTGTCCTTTAGGGGGATAGTCCAGGATAAACTGTCCCTCTGTCCCATGATGTGTCCTTTAGGGGGATTGTCCAGGATAAACTGTCCCTCTGTCCCATGGTGTGTCCTTTAGGGGGATTGTCCAGGATAAACTGTCCCTCTGTCCCATGGTGTGTACTTTAGGGGGATTGTCCAGGATAAACAGTCCCTCTGTCCCATGGTGTGTCCTTTAGGGGGATTGTGCAGGATAAACTGTCCCTCTGTCCCATGATGTGTCCTTTAGGGGGTTTTTCGAGATAAACTGTCCCTCTGTCCCATGGTGTGTCCTTTAGGGGGATTGTCCAGGATAAACAGTCCCTCTGTCCCATGGGGTGTCCTTTAGGGGGATTGTCCAGGATAAACTGTCCCTCTGTCCCATGGTGTGTCCTTTAGGGGGATTGTCCAGGATAAACTGTCCCTCTGTCCCATGGTGTGTCCTTTAGGGGGATTGTCCGGGATAAACTGTCCCTCTGTCCCATGGTGTGTCCTTTAGGAGGATTGTCCAGGATAAACTGTCCCTCTGTCCCATGGTGTGTCCTTTAGGGGGATTGTCCAGGATAAACTGTCCCTCTGTCCCATGATGTGTCCTTTAGGGGGATTGTCCAGGATAAACTGTCCCTCTGTCCCATGGTGTGTCCTTTAGGGGGATTGTCCAGGATAAACTGTCCCTCTGTCCCATGATGTGTCCTTTAGGGGGATTGTCCAGGATAAACTGTCCCTCTGTCCCATGATGTGTCCTTTAGGGGGATTGTCCAGGATAAACTGTCCCTCTGTCCTATGATGTGTCCTTTAGGGGGATTGTCCGGGATAAACTGTCCCTCAGTCCCATGGTGTGTCCTTTAGTGGGATTGTCCGGGATAAAATGTCCCTCTGTCCCATGGTGTGTCCTTTTGGGGGTTTGTCCGGGATAAACTGTCCCTCTGTCCCATGATGTGTCCTTTAGGGGGATTGTCCAGGTTAAACTGTCCCTCTGTCCCATGGTGTGTCCTTTAGGGGGATTGTCCAGGTTAAAATATCCCTCTGTCCCATGGTGTGTCCTTTAGGGGGATTGTCCGGAATAAACTGTCCCTCTGTCCCATGATGTGTCCATTAGGGAGATTGTCAGTGATAATCTATCCCTCTGTCCCATGGTGTGTCCTTTAGGGGGATTGTCCAGGATAAAATGTCCCTCTGTCCCATGGTGTGTCTTTAAGGGGGATTTTCCGTGATAATTTATCCCTCTGTCCCATGGTGTGTCCATTAGGGAGATTGTCAGTGATAATCTATCCCTCTGTCCCATGATGTGTCCTTTAGGGGGATTGTCCAGGATAAACTGTCCCTCTGTCCCATGGTGTGTCCTTTAGGGGGATTGTCCAGGATAAACTGTCCCTCTGTCCCATGGTGTGTCCTTTAGGGGGATTGTCCACGATAAACTGTCCCTCTGTCCCATGATATGTCCTTTAGGGGGATTGCCCGGGATAAACTGTCCCTCTGTCCCATGATGTGCCCTTTTGGGGGTTTTTCCAGGATAAACTGTCCCTCTGTCCCATGGTGTGTCCTTTAGGGAGATTGTCCAGGATAAACTGTCCCTCTGTCCCATGATGTGTCCTTTAGGGGGATTGTCCAGGATAAACTGTCCCTTTGTCCCATGGTGAGTCCTTTAGGGGGATTGTCCAGGATAAACTCTCCCTCTGTCCCATGGTGTGTCCTTTAGGGGGATTGTCCAGGATAAACTGTCCCTTTGTCCCATGGTGAGTCCTTTAGGGGGATTGTCCAGGATAAACTCTCCCTCTGTCCCATGGTGTGTCCTTTAGGGGGATTGTCCAGGATAAACTGTCCCTCTGTCCCATGGTTTATCATTTAGGAGGACTGTCCGGGATAAACTGTCCCTCTGTCCCATCGTGTGTTCCTTAGGGGGATTGTCCAGGATAAACTGTCCCTCTGTCCCATGGTGTGTCCTTTTGGGGGATTGTCCGGTATAAACTGTCCCTCCGTCCCATGATGTGTCCTTTAGGGGGATTGTCCGTGAAAATCGATCCCTCTGTCCCATGATGTGTCCTTTAGGGGGATTGTCCGGGATAAACTGTCCCTCTGTCCCATGATATGTCCTTTAGGGGGATTGTCCGGGATAAACTGACCCTCTGTCCCATGATGTGTCCTTTAGGGGGATAGTCCAGGATAAACTGTCCCTCTGTCCCATGATGTGTCCTTTAGGGGGATAGTCCAGGATAAACTGTCCCTCTGTCCCATGATGTGTCCTTTAGGGGGATTGTCCAGGGTAAACTGTCCCTCTGTCCCATGGTGTGTCCTTTAGGGGGATTGTCCAGGATAAACTGTCCCTCTGTCCCATGGTGTGTACTTTAGGGGGATTGTCCAGGATAAACAGTCCCTCTGTCCCATGGTGTGTCCTTTAGGGGGATTGTCCAGGTTAAGCTGTCGCTCTGTCCCATGATGTGTCCTTTAGGGGGATTGTCCGGGATAAATTGTCCCTCTGTCCCATGGTGTGTACTTTAGGGGGATTGTCCAGGATAAACTATCCCTCTGTCCCATGATGTGCCCTTTTGGGGGATTGTCCGGGATAAATTCTCCCTCTGTCCCATGGTGTGTCCTTTAGGGAGATTGTGCAGGATAAACTGTCCCTCTGTCCCATGATGTGTCCTTTAGGGGGTTTGTCGAGATAAACTGTCCCTCTGTCCCATGGTGTGTCCTTTAGGGGGATTGTCCAGGATAAACAGTCCCTCTGTCCCATGGGGTGTCCTTTAGGGGGATTGTCCAGGATAAACTGTCCCTCTGTCCCATGGTGTGTCCTTTAGGGGGATTGTCCAGGATAAACTGTCCCTCTGTCCCATGGTGTGTCCTTTAGGGGGATTGTCCGGGATAAACTGTCCCTCTGTCCCATGGTGTGTCCTTTAGGAGGATTGTCCAGGATAAACTGTCCCTCTGTCCCATGGTGTGTCCTTTAGGGGGATTGTCCAGGATAAACTGTCCCTCTGTCCCATGATGTGTCCTTTAGGGGGATTGTCCAGGATAAACTGTCCCTCTGTCCCATGGTGTGTCCTTTAGGGGGATTGTCCAGGATAAACTGTCCCTCTGTCCCATGATGTGTCCTTTAGGGGGATTGTCCAGGATAAACTGTCCCTCTGTCCCATGATGTGTCCTTTAGGGGGATTGTCCAGGATAAACTGTCCCTCTGTCCAATGATGTGTCCTTTAGGGGGATTGTCCGGGATAAACTGTCCCTCAGTCCCATGGTGTGTCCTTTAGTGGGATTGTCCGGGATAAAATGTCCCTCTGTCCCATGGTGTGTCCTTTTGGGGGTTTGTCCGGGATAAACTGTCCCTCTGTCCCATGATGTGTCCTTTAGGGGGATTGTCCAGGTTAAACTGTCCCTCTGTCCCATGGTGTGTCCTTTAGGGGGATTGTCCAGGTTAAAATATCCCTCTGTCCCATGGTGTGTCCTTTAGGGGGATTGTCCGGAATAAACTGTCCCTCTGTCCCATGATGTGTCCATTAGGGAGATTGTCAGTGATAATCTATCCCTCTGTCCCATGGTGTGTCCTTTAGGGGGATTGTCCAGGATAAAATGTCCCTCTGTCCCATGGTGTGTCCTTTAGGGGGATTTTCCGTGATAATTTATCCCTCTGTCCCATGGTGTGTCCATTAGGGAGATTGTCAGTGATAATCTATCCCTCTGTCCCATGATGTGTCCTTTAGGGGGATTGTCCAGGATAAACTGTCCCTCTGTCCCATGGTGTGTCCTTTAGGGGGATTGTCCAGGATAAACTGTCCCTCTGTCCCATGGTGTGTCCTTTAGGGGGATTGTCCACGATAAACTGTCCCTCTGTCCCATGATATGTCCTTTAGGGGGATTGCCCGGGATAAACTGTCCCTCTGTCCCATGATGTGTCCTTTAGGGGGATTGTCCAGGATAAATTGTCCCTCTGTCCCATGATGTGTCCTTTAGGGGGATTGTCCAGGATAAACTGTCCATATGTCCCATGGTGTGTCCTTTAGGGCGACAGTCCATGATAAAGTGTCCGTCTGTCCCATGATGTGTCCTTTAGGGGGATTGTCCAGGATAAACTGTCCCTCTGTCCCATGGTGTGTCCTTTAGGGGGATTGTCCAGGATAAACTGTCCCTTGTCCCATGGTGTGTCCTTTAGGGGGATTGTCCGGGATAAACTGTCCGCCTGTCCCATGATGTGTCCTTTAGGGGGATTGTCCAGGATAAACTGTCCCTTTGTCCCATGGTGAGTCCTTTAGGGGGATTGTCCAGGATAAACTCTCCCTCTGTCCCATGGTGTGTCCTTTAGGGGGATTGTCCGGGTTAAACTGTCCCTCTGTCCCATGGTTTATCATTTAGGAGGACTGTCCGGGATAAACTGTCCCTCTGTCCCATGGTGTGTCCTTTTGGGGGATTGTCCGGTATAAACTGTCCCTCCGTCCCATGATGTGTCCTTTAGGGGGATTGTCCGTGAAAATCGATCCCTCTGTCCCATGATGTGTCCTTTAGGGGGATTGTCCGGGATAAACTGTCCCTCTGTCCCATGATATGTCCTTTAGGGGGATTGTCCGGGATAAACTGACCCTCTGTCCCATGATGTGTCCTTTAGGGGGATAGTCCAGGATAAACTGTCCCTCTGTCCCATGATGTGTCCTTTAGGGGGATAGTCCAGGATAAACTGTCCCTCTGTCCCATGATGTGTCCTTTAGGGGGATTGTCCAGGATAAACTGT
This sequence comes from Prionace glauca, assembly GCA_037974335.1. Classification (NCBI taxonomy): domain Eukaryota; kingdom Metazoa; phylum Chordata; class Chondrichthyes; order Carcharhiniformes; family Carcharhinidae; genus Prionace; species Prionace glauca. The sequence continues at coordinate 284,813 of JBBMRE010000187.1, forward strand.
CCCTCTGTCCCATGATGTGTCCTTTAGGGGGATAGTCCAGGATAAACTGTCCCTCTGTCCCATGGTGTGTCCTTTAGGGGGATTGTCCAGGATAAACTGTCCCTCTGTCCCATGGTGTGTACTTTAGGGGGATTGTCCAGGATAAACAGTCCCTCTGTCCCATGGTGTGTCCTTTAGTGGGATTGTCCAGGTTAAGCTGTCGCTCTGTCCCATGATGTGTCCTTTTGGGGGATTGTCCGGGATAAATTGTCCCTCTGTCCCATGGTGTGTACTTTAGGGGGATTGTCCAGGATAAACTATCCCTCTGTCCCATGATGTGCCCTTTTGGGGGATTGTCCGGGATAAATTCTCCCTCTGTCCCATGGTGTGTCCTTTAGGGAGATTGTGCAGGATAAACTGTCCCTCTGTCCCATGATGTGTCCTTTAGGGGGTTTGTCGAGATAAACTGTCCCTCTGTCCCATGGTGTGTCCTTTAGGGGGATTGTCCAGGATAAACAGTCCCTCTGTCCCATGGGGTGTCCTTTAGGGGGATTGTCCAGGATAAACTGTCCCTCTGTCCCATGGTGTGTCCTTTAGGGGGATTGTCCAGGATAAACTGTCCCTCTGTCCCATGGTGTGTCCTTTAGGGGGATTGTCCAGGATAAACTGTCCCTCTGTCCCATGGTGTGTCCTTTAGGAGGATTGTCCAGGATAAACTGTCCCTCTGTCCCATGGTGTGTCCTTTAGGGGGATTGTCCAGGATAAACTGTCCCTCTGTCCCATGATGTGTCCTTTAGGGGGATTGTCCGGGATAAACTGTCCCTCTGTCCCATGATGTGTCCTTTAGGGGGATTGTCCAGGATAAACTGTCCCTCTGTCCCATGGTGTGTCCTTTAGGGGGATTGTCCAGGATAAACTGTCCCTCTGTCCCATGGTGTGTCCTTTAGGGGGATTGTCCGGGATAAACTGTCCCTCTGTCCCATGATGTGTCCTTTAGGGGGATTGTCCAGGATAAACTGTCCCTTTGTCCCATGGTGAGTCCTTTAGGGGGATTGTCCAGGATAAACTCTCCCTCTGTCCCATGGTGTGTCCTTTAGGGGGATTGTCCAGGATAAACTGTCCCTCTGTCCCATGGTGTGTCCTTTAGGGGGATTGTCCGGGATAAACTGTCCCTCTGTCCCATGGTGTGTCCTTTAGGAGGATTGTCCAGGATAAACTGTCCCTCTGTCCCATGGTGTGTCCTTTAGGGGGATTGTCCAGGATAAACTGTCCCTCTGTCCCATGGTTTATCATTTAGGAGGACTGTCCGGGATAAACTGTCCCTCTGTCCCATGGTGTGTTCCTTAGGGGGATTGTCCAGGATAAACTGTCCCTCTGTCCCATGGTGTGTCCTTTTGGGGGATTGTCCGGTATAAACTGTCCCTCCGTCCCATGATGTGTCCTTTAGGGGGATTGTCCGTGAAAATCGATCCCTCTGTCCCATGATGTGTCCTTTAGGGGGATTGTCCGGGATAAACTGTCCCTCTGTCCCATGATATGTCCTTTAGGGGGATTGTCCGGGATAAACTGACCCTCTGTCCCATGATGTGTCCTTTAGGGGGATAGTCCAGGATAAACTGTCCCTCTGTCCCATGATGTGTCCTTTAGGGGGATAGTCCAGGATAAACTGTCCCTCTGTCCCATGATGTGTCCTTTAGGGGGATTGTCCAGGATAAACTGTCCCTCTGTCCCATGATGTGTCCTTTAGGGGGATAGTCCAGGATAAACTGTCCCTCTGTCCCATGGTGTGTCCTTTAGGGGGATTGTCCAGGATAAACTGTCCCTCTGTCCCATGGTGTGTACTTTAGGGGGATTGTCCAGGATAAACAGTCCCTCTGTCCCATGGTGTGTCCTTTAGGGGGATTGTCCAGGTTAAGCTGTCGCTCTGTCCCATGATGTGTCCTTTAGGGGGATTGTCCGGGATAAATTGTCCCTCTGTCCCATGGTGTGTACTTTAGGGGGATTGTCCAGGATAAACTATCCCTCTGTCCCATGATGTGCCCTTTTGGGGGATTGTCCGGGATAAATTCTCCCTCTGTCCCATGGTGTGTCCTTTAGGGAGATTGTGCAGGATAAACTGTCCCTCTGTCCCATGATGTGTCCTTTAGGGGGTTTGTCGAGATAAACTGTCCCTCTGTCCCATGGTGTGTCCTTTCGGGGGATTGTCCAGGATAAACAGTCCCTCTGTCCCATGGGGTGTCCTTTAGGGGGATTGTCCAGGATAAGCTGTCCCTCTGTCCCATGGTGTGTCCTTTAGGGGGATTGTCCAGGATAAACTGTCCCTCTGTCCCATGGTGTGTCCTTTAGGGGGATTGTCCTGGATAAACTGTCCCTCTGTCCCATGGTGTGTCCTTTAGGAGGATTGTCCAGGATAAACTGTCCCTCTGTCCCATGGTGTGTCCTTTAGGGGGATTGTCCAGGATAAACTGTCCCTCTGTCCCATGATGTGTCCTTTAGGGGGATTGTCCGGGATAAACTGTCCCTCTGTCCCATGATGTGTCCTTTAGGGGGATTGTCCAGGATAAACTGTCCCTCTGTCCCATGGTGTGTCCTTTAGGGGGATTGTCCAGGATAAACTGTCCCTCTGTCCCATGGTGTGTCCTTTAGGGGGATTGTCCGGGATAAACTGTCCCTCTGTCCCATGATGTGTCCTTTAGGGGGATTGTCCGGGATAAACTGTCCCTCTGTCCCATGGTGTGTCCTTTAGGGGGATTGTCCAGGATAAACTGTCCCTCTGTCCCATGGTGTGTCCTTTAGGGGGATTGTCCAGGATAAACTGTCCCTCTGTCCCATGGTTTATCATTTAGGAGGACTGTCCGGGATAAACTATCCCTCTGTCCCATGGTGTGTTCCTTAGGGGGATTGTCCAGGATAAACTGTCCCTCTGTCCCATGGTGTGTCCTTTTGGGGGATTGTCCGGTATAAACTGTCCCTCCGTCCCATGATGTGTCCTTTAGGGGGATTGTCCGTGGAAAATCGATCCCTCTGTCCCATGATGTGTCCTTTAGGGGGATTGTCCGGGATAAACTGTCCCTCTGTCCCATGATATGTCCTTTAGGGGGATTGTCCGGGATAAACTGACCCTCTGTCCCATGATGTGTCCTTTAGGGGGATAGTCCAGGATAAACTGTCCCTCTGTCCCATGATGTGTCCTTTAGGGGGATTGTCCAGGATAATCTGTCCCTCTGTCCCATGATGTGTCCTTTAGGGGGATAGTCCAGGATAAACTGTCCCTCTGTCCCATGGTGTGTCCTTTAGGGGGATTGTCCAGGATAAACTGTCCCTCTGTCCCATGGTGTGTACTTTAGGGGGATTGTCCAGGATAAACAGTCCCTCTGTCCCATGGTGTGTCCTTTAGGGGGATTGTCCAGGTTAAGCTGTCGCTCTGTCCCATGATGTGTCCTTTAGGGGGATTGTCCGGGATAAATTGTCCCTCTGTCCCATGGTGTGTACTTTAGGGGGATTGTCCAGGATAAACTATCCCTCTGTCCCATGATGTGCCCTTTTGGGGGATTGTCCGGGATAAATTCTCCCTCTGTCCCATGGTGTGTCCTTTAGGGAGATTGTGCAGGATAAACTGTCCCTCTGTCCCATGATGTGTCCTTTAGGGGGTTTGTCGAGATAAACTGTCCCTCTGTCCCATGGTGTGTCCTTTCGGGGGATTGTCCAGGATAAACAGTCCCTCTGTCCCATGGGGTGTCCTTTAGGGGGATTGTCCAGGATAAGCTGTCCCTCTGTCCCATGGTGTGTCCTTTAGGGGGATTGTCCAGGATAAACTGTCCCTCTGTCCCATGGTGTGTCCTTTAGGGGGATTGTCCTGGATAAACTGTCCCTCTGTCCCATGGTGTGTCCTTTAGGAGGATTGTCCAGGATAAACTGTCCCTCTGTCCCATGGTGTGTCCTTTAGGGGGATTGTCCAGGATAAACTGTCCCTCTGTCCCATGATGTGTCCTTTAGGGGGATTGTCCGGGATAAACTGTCCCTCTGTCCCATGATGTGTCCTTTAGGGGGATTGTCCAGGATAAACTGTCCCTCTGTCCCATGGTGTGTCCTTTAGGGGGATTGTCCAGGATAAACTGTCCCTCTGTCCCATGGTGTGTCCTTTAGGGGGATTGTCCGGGATAAACTGTCCCTCTGTCCCATGATGTGTCCTTTAGGGGGATTGTCCGGGATAAACTGTCCCTCTGTCCCATGGTGTGTCCTTTAGGGGGATTGTCCAGGATAAACTGTCCCTCTGTCCCATGGTGTGTCCTTTAGGGGGATTGTCCAGGATAAACTGTCCCTCTGTCCCATGGTTTATCATTTAGGAGGACTGTCCGGGATAAACTATCCCTCTGTCCCATGGTGTGTTCCTTAGGGGGATTGTCCAGGATAAACTGTCCCTCTGTCCCATGGTGTGTCCTTTTGGGGGATTGTCCGGTATAAACTGTCCCTCCGTCCCATGATGTGTCCTTTAGGGGGATTGTCCGTGGAAAATCGATCCCTCTGTCCCATGATGTGTCCTTTAGGGGGATTGTCCGGGATAAACTGTCCCTCTGTCCCATGATATGTCCTTTAGGGGGATTGTCCGGGATAAACTGACCCTCTGTCCCATGATGTGTCCTTTAGGGGGATAGTCCAGGATAAACTGTCCCTCTGTCCCATGATGTGTCCTTTAGGGGGATTGTCCAGGATAATCTGTCCCTCTGTCCCATGATGTGTCCTTTAGGGGGATAGTCCAGGATAAACTGTCCCTCTGTCCCATGGTGTGTACTTTAGGGGGATTGTCCAGGATAAACTGTCCCTCTGTCCCATGGTGTGTACTTTAGGGGGATTGTCCAGGATAAACAGTCCCTCTGTCCCATGGTGTGTCCTTTAGGGGGATTGTCCAGGTTAAGCTGTCGCTCTGTCCCATGATGTGTCCTTTAGGGGGATTGTCCGGGATAAATTGTCCCTCTGTCCCATGGTGTGTACTTTAGGGGGATTGTCCAGGATAAACTATCCCTCTGTCCCATGATGTGCCCTTTTGGGGGATTGTCCGGGATAAATTCTCCCTCTGTCCCATGGTGTGTCCTTTATGGGGATTGTCCAGGATAAACTGTCCCTCTGTCCCATGATGTGTCCTTTAGGGGGTTTGTCGAGATAAACTGTCCCTCTGTCCCATGGTGTGTCCTTTCGGGGGATTGTCCAGGATAAACAGTCCCTCTGTCCCATGGGGTGTCCTTTAGGGGGATTGTCCAGGATAAACTGTCCCTCTGTCCCATGGTGTGTCCTTTAGGGGGATTGTCCAGGATAAACTGTCCCTCTGTCCCATGGTGTGTCCTTTAGGGGGATTGTCCGGGATAAACTGTCCCTCTGTCCCATGGTGTGTCCTTTAGGAGGATTGTCCAGGATAAACTGTCCCTCTGTCCCATGGTGTGTCCTTTAGGGGGATTGTCCAGGATAAACTGTCCCTCTGTCCCATGATGTGTCCTTTAGGGGGATTGTCCGGGATAAACTGTCCCTCTGTCCCATGATGTGTCCTTTAGGGGGATTGTCCAGGATAAACTGTGCCTCTGTCCCATGGTGTGTCCTTTAGGGGGATTGTCCAGGATAAACTGTCCCTCTGTCCCATGGTGTGTCCTTTAGGGGGATTGTCCGGGATAAACTGTCCCTCTGTCCCATGATGTGTCCTTTAGGGGGATTGTCCAGGATAAACTGACCCTCTGTCCCATGGTGTGTCCTTTAGGGGGATTGTCCAGGATAAACTGTCCCTCTGTCCCATGATGTGTCCTTTAGGGGGATTGTCCAGGATAAACTGTCCCTCTGTCCCATGATGTGTCCTTTAGGGGGATTGTCCAGGATAAACTGTCCCTCTGTCCAATGATGTGTCCTTTAGGGGGATTGTCCGGGATAAACTGTCCCTCAGTCCCATGGTGTGTCCTTTAGTGGGATTGTCCCGGATAAAATGTCCCTCTGTCCCATGGTGTGTCCTTTTGGGGGTTTGTCCAGGTTAAAATATCCCTCTGTCCCATGGTGTGTCCTTTAGGGGGATTGTCCAGGTTAAAATATCCCTCTGTCCCATGGTGTGTCCTTTAGGGGGATTGTCCGGAATAAACTGTCCCTCTGTCCCATGATGTGTCCATTAGGGAGATTGTCAGTGATAATCTATCCCTCTGTCCCATGGTGTGTCCTTTAGGGGGATTGTCCAGGATAAAATGTCCCTCTGTCCCATGGTGTGTCCTTTAGGGGGATTTTCCGTGATAATTTATCCCTCTGTCCAATGGTGTGTCCATTAGGGAGATTGTCAGTGATAATCTATCCCTCTGTCCCATGATGTGTCCTTTAGGGGGATTGTCCAGGATAAACTGTCCCTCTGTCCCATGGTGTGTCCTTTAGGGGGATTGTCCAGGATAAACTGTCCCTCTGTCCCATGGTGTGTCCTTTAGGGGGATTGTCCACGATAAACTGTCCCTCTGTCCCATGATATGTCCTTTAGGGGGATTGCCCGGGATAAACTGTCCCTCTGTCCCATGATGTGCCCTTTTGGGGGTTTTTCCAGGATAAACTGTCCCTCTGTCCCATGGTGTGTCCTTTAGGGAGATTGTCCAGGATAAACTGTCCCTCTGTCCCATGATGTGTCCTTTAGGGGGATTGTCCAGGATAAATTGTCCCTCTGTCCCATGATGTGTCCTTTAGGGGGATTGTCCAGGATAAACTGTCCATATGTCCCATGGTGTGTCCTTTAGGGCGACAGTCCATGATAAAGTGTCCGTCTGTCCCATGATATGTCCTTTAGGGGGATTGTCCGGGATAAACTGTCCCTCTATCCCATCATGTGTCCTTTAGGGGGATTGTCCGGGATAAACTGTCCCTCTGTCCCATGATGTGTCCTTTAGGGGGATTGTCCAGGATAAACTGTCCCTCTGTCCAATGATGTGTCCTTTAGGGGGATTGTCCAGGATAAACTGTCCCTCTGTCCAATGATGTGTCCTTTAGGGGGATTGTCCAGGATAAACTGTCCCTCTGTCCCATGGTGTGTCCTTTAGGGGGATTGTCCAGGATAAACTGTCCCTCTGTCCCATGATATGTCATTTAGGGGGATTGTCCAGGATAAACTGTCCCTCTGTCCCATGGTTTGTCATTTAGGAGGATTGTCCAGGATAAACTGTCCCTCTGTCCCATGGTGTGTCCTTTTGGGGGATTGTCCAGGATAAACTGTCCCTCTGTCCCATGGTGTGTCCTTTAGGGGGATTGTCCAGGATAAACTGTCCCTCTGTCCCATGATGTGTCCTTTCGGGGGATTGAACGGGATAAACTGTCCCTCTGTCCCATGATGTGTCCTTTAGGGTGATTGTCCGGGATAAATTGTCCCTCTGTCCCATGGTGTGTCCTTTAGGGGGATTGTCCAGGATAAACTGTCCCTCTGTCCCATGGGGTGTCCTTTTGGGTGATTGTCCAGGATAAACTGTCCCTCGATCCCATGGTGTGTCCTTTTGGGGGATTGTCCAGGATAAACTGTCCCTCTGTCCCATGGTGTGTCCTTTAGGGGGATTGTCCGGGATAAACTGTCCCTCTGTCCCATGGTGTGTCCTTTAGGGGGATTGTCCGGGATAAACTGTCCCTCTGTCCCATGGTGTGTCCTTTAGGGGGATTGTCCAGGATAAACTGTCCCTCTGTCCCATGGGGTGTCCTTTTGGGTGATTGTCCAGGATAAACTGTCCCTCGATCCCATGGTGTGTCCTTTTGGGAGATTGTCCAGGATAAACTGTCCCTCTGTCCCATGGTGTGTTCTTTAGGGAGATTGTCCAGGATAAACTGTCACTCTGTCCCATGGTGTGTCCTTTAGGGGGATTGTCCGGGATAAACTGTCCCTCTGTCCCATGGTGTGTCCTTTAGGGGGATTGTCCGTGAAAATCGATCCATCTGTCCCATGATGTGTCCTTTAGGGGGATTGTCCTGGATAAACGGTCCCTCTGTCCCATGATGTGTCCTTTAGGGGGATTGTCAAGGATAAACTGTCCCTCTGTCCCATGGTGCCTCCTTTAGGGGGTTTGTCCAGGATAAACTGTCCCTCTGTCCCATGATGTGTCCTTTAGGGGGATAGTCCAGGATAAACTGTCCCTCTGTCCCATGGTGTGTCCTTTAGGGGGATTGTCCAGGATAAACTGTCCCTCTGTCCCATGGTGTGTCCTTTAGGGGGATTGTGCAGGATAAACTGTCCCTCTGTCCCATGATGTGTCCTTTAGGGGGATTGTCCAGGATAAACTGTCCCTCTGTCCCATGGTGTGTCCTTTAGGGGGATTGTCCAGGATAAACTGTCCCTCTGTCCCATGGTGTGTCCTTTAGTGGGATTGTCCAGGTTAAACTGTCCCTCTGTCCCATGGTGTGTCCTTTAGGGGGATTGTCCAGGATAAACTGTCCCTCTGTCCCATGGTGTGTCCTTTAGGGGGATTGTCCAGGATAAACAGTCCCTCTGTCCCATGATGTGTCCTTTAGGGGGATTGTCCGGGATAAACTGTCCCTCTGTCCCATGATGTGTCCATTAGGGGGATTGTCCGGGATAAACTGTCCCTCTTTCCCATGATGTGTCCTTTAGGGGGATTGTCCGGGATAAACTGTCCCTCTGTCCCATGTTATGTCCTTTAGGTGGATTGTCCAGGATAAACTGTCCCTCTGTCCCATGGTGTGTCCTTTAGGGGGATTGTCCAGGATAAACTGTCCCTCTGTCCCATGGTGTGTCCTTTAGGGGGATTGTCCGAGATAAACTGTCCCTCTGTCCCATGGTGTGTCCTTTAGGGGGATTGTCCGGGATAAACTGTCCCTCTGTCCCGTGGTATGTCCTTTAGGGGGAATATCCAGGATAAACTGACCCTCTGTCCCATGATGTGTCCTTTAGGGGGATTGTCCGGGATAAACTGTTCCTCTTTCCCATGATGTGTCCTTTAGGGGGATTGTCCGGGATAAACTGTTCCTCTGTCCAATTGTGTGTCCTTTAGGGGGATTGTCCAGGATAAACTGTCACTCTGTCCCATGGTGTGTCCTTTAGGGGGATTGTCCAGGATAAACTGTCCCTCTGTCCCATGTTGTATCCTTTTGGGGGATTGTCCGGGATAAACTCTCCCTCTGTCCCATGATGTGCCCTTTTGGGGGATTGTCCGGGATAAACTCTCCCTCTGTCCCATGGTGTGTCCTTTAGGGAGATTGTGCAGGATAAACTGTCCCTCTGTCCCATGATGTGTCCTTTAGGGGGTTTGTCGAGATAAACTGTCCCTCTGTCCCATGGTGTGTCCTTTAGGGGGATTGTCCAGGATAAACAGTCCCTCTGTCCCATGGTGTGTCCTTTAGGGGGATTGTCCAGGATAAACTGTCCCTCTGTCCCATGGTGTGTCCTTTAGGGGGATTGTCCAGGATAAACTGTCCCTCTGTCCCATGATGTGTCCTTTAGGGGGATTGTCCAGGATAAACTGTCCCTCTGTCCCATGATGTGTCCTTTAGGGGGATTGTCCAGGATAAACTGTCCCTCTGTCCAATGATGTGTCCTTTAGGGGGATTGTCCGGGATAAACTGTCCCTCAGTCCCATGGTGTGTCCTTTAGTGGGATTGTCCGGGATAAAATGTCCCTCTGTCCCATGGTGTGTCCTTTAGGGGGAATGTCCAGGTTAAACTGTCCCTCTGTCCCATGGTGTGTCCTTTAGGGGGATTGTCCAGGTTAAAATATCCCTCTGTCCCATGGTGTGTCCTTTAGGGGGATTGTCCGGAATAAACTGTCCCTCTGTCCCATGATGTGTCCATTAGGGAGATTGTCAGTGATAATCTATCCCTCTGTCCCATGGTGTGTCCTTTAGGGGGATTGTCCAGGATAAAATGTCCCTCTGTCCCATGGTGTGTCCTTTAGGGGGATTTTCCGTGATAATTTATCCCTCTGTCCCATGGTGTGTCCATTAGGGAGATTGTCAGTGATAATCTATCCCTCTGTCCCATGATGTGTCCTTTAGGGGGATTGTCCAGGATAAACTTCCCTCTGTCCCATGGTGTGTCCTTTAGGGGGATTGTCCAGGATAAACTGTCCCTCTGTCCCATGGTGTGTCCTTTAGGGGGATTGTCCACGATAAACTGTCCCTCTGTCCCATGATATGTCCTTTAGGGGGATTGCCCGGGATAAACTGTCCCTCTGTCCCATGATGTGCCCTTTTGGGGGTTTTTCCAGGATAAACTGTCCCTCTGTCCCATGGTGTGTCCTTTAGGGAGATTGTCCAGGATAAACTGTCCCTCTGTCCCATGATGTGTCCTTTAGGGGGATTGTCCAGGATAAATTGTCCCTCTGTCCCATGATGTGTCCTTTTGGGGGATTGTCCAGGATAAACTGTCCATATGTCCCATGGTGTGTCCTTTAGGGCGACAGTCCATGATAAAGTGTCCGTCTGTCCCATGATATGTCCTTTAGGGGGATTGTCCGGGATAAACTGTCCCTCTATCCCATCATGTGTCCTTTAGGGGGATTGTCCGGGATAAACTGTCCCTCTGTCCCATGATGTGTCCTTTAGGGGGATTGTCCAGGATAAACTGTCCCTCTGTCCAATGATGTGTCCTTTAGGGGGATTGTCCAGGATAAACTGTCCCTCTGTCCAATGATGTGTCCTTTAGGGGGATTGTCCAGGATAAACTGTCCCTCTGTCCCATGGTGTGTCCTTTAGGGGGATTGTCCAGGATAAACTGTCCCTCTGTCCCATGATATGTCATTTAGGGGGATTGTCCAGGATAAACTGTCCCTCTGTCCCATGGTTTGTCATTTAGGAGGATTGTCCAGGATAAACTGTCCCTCTGTCCCATGGTGTGTCCTTTTGGGGGATTGTCCAGGATAAACTGTCCCTCTGTCCCATGGTGTGTCCTTTAGGGGGATTGTCCAGGATAAACTGTCCCTCTGTCCCATGATGTGTCCTTTCGGGGGATTGAACGGGATAAACTGTCCCTCTGTCCCATGATGTGTCCTTTAGGGTGATTGTCCGGGATAAATTGTCCCTCTGTCCCATGGTGTGTCCTTTAGGGGGATTGTCCAGGATAAACTGTCCCTCTGTCCCATGGGGTGTCCTTTTGGGTGATTGTCCAGGATAAACTGTCCCTCGATCCCATGGTGTGTCCTTTTGGGGGATTGTCCAGGATAAACTGTCCCTCTGTCCCATGGTGTGTCCTTTAGGGGGATTGTCCGGGATAAACTGTCCCTCTGTCCCATGGTGTGTCCTTTAGGGGGATTGTCCGGGATAAACTGTCCCTCTGTCCCATGGTGTGTCCTTTAGGGGGATTGTCCAGGATAAACTGTCCCTCTGTCCCATGGGGTGTCCTTTTGGGTGATTGTCCAGGATAAACTGTCCCTCGATCCCATGGTGTGTCCTTTTGGGGGATTGTCCAGGATAAACTGTCCCTCTGTCCCATGGTGTGTCCTTTAGGGGGATTGTCCAGGATAAACTGTCACTCTGTCCCATGGTGTGTCCTTTAGGGGGATTGTCCGGGATAAACTGTCCCTCTGTCCCATGGTGTGTCCTTTAGGGGGATTGTCCGTGAAAATCGATCCATCTGTCCCATGATGTGTCCTTTAGGGGGATTGTCCTGGATAAACGGTCCCTCTGTCCCATGATGTGTCCTTTAGGGGGATTGTCAAGGATAAACTGTCCCTCTGTCCCATGGTGCCTCCTTTAGGGGGTTTGTCCAGGATAAACTGTCCCTCTGTCCCATGATGTGTCCTTTAGGGGGATAGTCCAGGATAAACTGTCCCTCTGTCCCATGGTGTGTCCTTTAGGGGGATTGTCCAGGATAAACTGTCCCTCTGTCCCATGGTGTGTCCTTTAGGGGGATTGTGCAGGATAAACTGTCCCTCTGTCCCATGATGTGTCCTTTAGGGGGATTGTCCAGGATAAACTGTCCCTCTGTCCCATGGTGTGTCCTTTAGGGGGATTGTCCAGGATAAACTGTCCCTCTGTCCCATGGTGTGTCCTTTAGGGGGATTGTCCAGGTTAAACTGTCCCTCTGTCCCATGGTGTGTCCTTTAGGGGGATTGTCCAGGATAAACTGTCCCTCTGTCCCATGGTGTGTCCTTTAGGAGGATTGTCCAGGATAAACAGTCCCTCTGTCCAATGGTGTGTCCTTTAGGGGGATTGTCCAGGTTAAGCTGTCCCCCTGTCCCATGATGTGTCCTTTAGGGGGATTGTCCGGGATAAACTGTCCCTCTGTCCCATGATGTGTCCATTAGGGGGATTGTCCGGGATAAACTGTCCCTCTTTCCCATGATGTGTCCTTGAGGGGGATTGTCCGGGATAAACTGTCCCTCTGTCCCATGTTATGTCCTTTAGGTGGATTGTCCAGGATAAACTGTCCCTCTGTCCCATGGTGTGTCCTTTAGGGGGATTGTCCGAGATAAACTGTCCCTCTGTCCCATGGTGTGTCCTTTAGGGGGATTGTCCGGGATAAACTGTCCCTCTGTCCCGTGGTATGTCCTTTAGGGAGAATATCCAGGATAAACTGTCCCTCTGTCCCATGATGTGTCCTTTAGGGGGATTGTCCGGGATAAACTGTTCCTCTTTCCCATGATGTGTCCTTTAGGGGGATTGTCCGGGATAAACTGTTCCTCTGTCCAATTGTGTGTCCTTTAGGGGGATTGTCCAGGATAAACTGTCACTCTGTCCCATGGTGTGTCCTTTAGGGGGATTGTCCAGGATAAACTGTCCCTCTGTCCCATGTTGTATCCTTTTGGGGGATTGTCCGGGATAAACTCTCCCTCTGTCCCATGATGTGCCCTTTTGGGGGATTGTCCGGGATAAACTCTCCCTCTGTCCCATGGTGTGTCCTTTAGGGAGATTGTGCAGGATAAACTGTCCCTCTGTCCCATGGTGTGTCCTTTAGGGGGATTGTCCGGGATAAACTGTCCCTCTGTCCCATGGTGTGTCCTTTAGGAGGATTGTCCAGGATAAACTGTCCCTCTGTCCCATGGTGTGTCCTTTAGGGGGATTGTCCGGTACAAACTGTCCCTCCGTCCCATGATGTGTCCTTTAGGGGGATTGTCCAGGTTAAGCCGTCCCTCTGTCCCATGGTGTGTCCTTTAGGGGGATTGTCCAGGATAAACTGTCCCTCTGTCCAATGATGTGTCCTTTAGGGGGATTGTCCGGGATAAACTGTCCCTCTGTCCCATGGTGTGTCCTTTAGGGGGATTGTCCGTGAAAATCGATCCCTCTGTCCCATGATGTGTCCTTTAGGGGGATTGTCCTGGATAAACGGTCCCTCTGTCCCATGATGTGTCCTTTAGAGGGATTGTCAAGGATAAACTGTCCCTCTGTCCCATGGTGCCTCCTTTAGGGGGTTTGTCCAGGATAAACTGTCCCTCTGTCCCATGATGTGTCCTTTAGGGGGATAGTCCAGGATAAACTGTCCCTCTGTCCCATGGTGTGTCCTTTAGGGGGATTGTCCAGGATTAACTGTCCCTCTGTCCCATGGTGTGTCCTTTAGGGGGATTGTGCAGGATAAACTGTCCCTCTGTCCCATGATGTGTCCTTTAGGGGGATTGTCCGGGATAAACTGTCCCTCTGTCCCATCATGTGTCCTTTAGGGGGATTGTCCAGGATAAACTGTCCCTCTGTCCCATGATGTGTCCTTTAGGGGGATAGTCCAGGATAAACTATCCCTCTGTCCCATGGTGTGTCCTTTAGGGGGATTGTCCAGGATAAACTGTCCCTCTGTCCCATGGTGTGTACTTTAGGGGGATTGTCCAGGATAAACAGTCCCTCTCTCCCATGGTGTGTCCTTTAGGGGGATTGTCCAGGTTAAGCTGTCGCTCTGTCCCATGATGTGTCCTTTAGGGGGATTGTCCGGGATAAATTGTCCCTCTGTCCCATGGTGTGTACTTTAGGGGGATTGTCCAGGATAAAGTATCCCTCTGTCCCATGGTGTGTCCTTTAGGGGGATTGTCCAGGATAAACTGTCCCTCTGTCCCATGATGTGTCCATTAGGGAGATTGTCCAGGATAAACTGTCCCTCTGTCCCATGATGTGTCCTTTAGGGGGATTGTCCGGGATAAACTGTCCCCCTGTCCCATGATGTGTCCTTTAGGGGGATTGTCCGGGATAAACTGTCCCTCTGTCCCATGATGTGTCCATTAGGGGGATTGTCCCGGATAAACTGTCCCTCTTTCCCATGATGTGTCCTTTAGGGGGATTGTCCGGGATAAACTGTCCCTCTGTCCCATGATGTGTCCTTTAGGGGGATTGTCCAGGATAAACTGTCCCTCTGTCCCATGATGTGTCCTTTAGGGGGATTGTCCGGGATAAACTGTCCCTCTGTCCCATGATGTGTCCTTTAGGTGGATTGTCCAGGATAAACTGTCCCTCTGTCTCATGGTGTGTCCTTTAGGGGGATTGTCCGAGATAAACTGTCCCTCTGTCCCATGATGTGTCCTTTAGTGGGATTGTCCGGGATAAACTGTCCGTCTGTCCCATGGTGTGTCCTTTAGGGGGATTGTCCGGGATAAACTGTCCCTCTGTCCCATGGTATGTCCTTTAGGGGGATTATTCAGGATAAACTGTCCCTCTGTCCCATGATGTGTCCTTTAGGGGGATTGTCCGGGATAAACTGTTCCTCTTTCCCATGATGTGTCCTTTAGGGGGATTGTCCGGGATAAACTGTCCCTCTGTCCAATTGTGTGTCCTTTAGGGGGATTGTCCAGGATAAACTGTCCCTCTGTCCCATGATGTGTCCTTTAGGAGGATTGTCCGGGATAAACTGTCCCTCTGTCCAATTGTGTGTCCTTTAGGGGGATTGTCCAGGATAAACTGTCCCTCTGTCCCATGTTGTATCCTTTTGGGGGATTGTCCGGGATAAACTCTCCCTCTGTCCCATGATGTGCCCTTTTGGGGGATTGTCCGGGATAAATTCTCCCTCTGTCCCATGGTGTGTCCTTCAGGGAGATTGTGCAGGATAAACTGTCCCTCTGTCCCATGATGTGTCCTTTAGGGGGTTTGTCGAGATAAACTGTCCCTCTGTCCCATGGTGTGTCCTTTAGGGGGATTGTCCAGGATAAACAGTCCCTCTGTCCCATGGTGTGTCCTTTAGGGGGATTGTCCAGGATAAACTGTCCCTCTGTCCCATGGTGTGTCCTTTAGGGGGATTGTCCAGGATAAACTGTCCCTCTGTCCCATGGTGTGTCCTTTAGGGGGATTGTCCGGGATAAACTGTCCCTCTGTCCCATGGTGTGTCCTTTAGGAGGATTGTCCAGGATAAACTGTCCCTCCGTCCCATGGTGTGTCCTTTAGGGGGATTGTCCAGGATAAACTGTCCCTCTGTCCCATGATGTGTCCTGTAGGGGGATTGTCCGGGATAAACTGTCCCTCTGTCCCATGATGTGTCCTTTAGGGGGATTGTCCAGGATAAACTGTCCCTCTGTCCCATGGTGTGTCCTTTAGGGGGATTGTCCAGGATAAACTGTCTCTCTGTCCCATGGTGTGTCCTTTAGGGGGATTGTCCGGGATAAACTGTCCCTCTGTCCCATGATGTGTCCTTTAGGGGGATTGTCCAGGATAAACTGTCCCTTTGTCCCATGGTGTGTCCTTTAGGGGGATTGTCCAGGATAAACTCTCCCTCTGTCCCATGGTGTGTCCTTTAGGGGGATTGTCCGGGTTAAACTGTCCCTCTGTCCCATGGTTTATCATTTAGGAGGACTGTCCGGGATAAACTGTCCCTCTGTCCCATGGTGTGTTCCTTAGGGGGATTGTCCAGGATAAACTGTCCCTCTGTCCCATGGTGTGTCCTTTTGGGGGATTGTCCGGTATAAACTGTCCCTCCGTCCCATGATGTGTCCTTTAGGGGGATTGTCCGTGAAAATCGATCCCTCTGTCCCATGATGTGTCCTTTAGGGGGATTGTCCGGGATAAACTGTCCCTCTGTCCCATGATATGTCCTTTAGGGGGATTGTCCGGGATAAACTGACCCTCTGTCCCATGATGTGTCCTTTAGGGGGATAGTCCAGGATAAACTGTCCCTCTGTCCCATGATGTGTCCTTTAGGGGGATAGTCCAGGATAAACTGTCCCTCTGTCCCATGATGTGTCCTTTAGGGGGATTGTCCAGGATAAACTGTCCCTCTGTCCCATGATGTGTCCTTTAGGGGGATAGTCCAGGATAAACTGTCCCTCTGTCCCATGGTGTGTCCTTTAGGGGGATTGTCCGGGATAAATTCTCCCTCTGTCCCATGGTGTGTACTTTAGGGGGATTGTCCAGGATAAACAGTCCCTCTGTCCCATGGTGTGTCCTTTAGGGGGATTGTCCAGGTTAAGCTGTCGCTCTGTCCCATGATGTGTCCTTTAGGGGGATTGTCCGGGATAAATTGTCCCTCTGTCCCATGGTGTGTACTTTAGGGGGATTGTCCAGGATAAACAGTCCCTCTGTCTCATGGTGTGTCCTTTAGGGGGATTGTCCAGGTTAAGCTGTCGCTCTGTCCCATGATGTGTCCTTTAGGGGGATTGTCCGGGATAAACTGTCCCTCTGTCCCATGGTGTGTACTTTAGGGGGATTGTCCAGGATAAACTATCCCTCTGTCCCATGATGTGCCCTTTTGGGGGATTGTCCGGGATAAATTCTCCCTCTGTCCCATGGTGTGTCCTTTAGGGAGATTGTGCAGGATAAACTGTCCCTCTGTCCCATGATGTGTCCTTTAGGGGGTTTGTCGAGATAAACTGTCCCTCTGTCCCATGGTGTGTCCTTTAGGGTGATTGTCCAGGATAAACAGTCCCTCTGTCCCATGGGGTGTCCTTTAGGGGGATTGTCCAGGATAAACTGTCCCTCTGTCCCATGGTGTGTCCTTTAGGGGGATTGTCCAGGATAAACTGTCCCTCTGTCCCATGGTGTGTCCTTTAGGGGGATTGTCCGGGATAAACTGTCCCTCTGTCCCATGGTGTGTCCTTTAGGAGGATTGTCCAGGATAAACTGTCCCTCTGTCCCATGGTGTTTCCTTTAGGGGGATTGTCCAGGATAAACTGTCCCTCTGTCCCATGATGTGTCCTTTAGGGGGATTGTCCGGGATAAACTGTCCCTCTGTCCCATGGTGTGTACTTTAGGGGGATTGTCCAGGATAAACTATCCCTCTGTCCCATGATGTGCCCTTTTGTGGGATTGTCCGGGATAAATTCTCCCTCTGTCCCATGGTGTGTCCTTTAGGGAGATTGTGCAGGATAAACTGTCCCTCTGTCCCATGATGTGTCCTTTAGGGGGTTTGTCGAGATAAACTGTCCCTCTGTCCCATGGTGTGTCCTTTAGGGTGATTGTCCAGGATAAACAGTCCCTCTGTCCCATGGGGTGTCCTTTAGGGGGATTGTCCAGGATAAACTGTCCCTCTGTCCCATGGTTTGTCCTTTAGGGGGATTGTCCAGGATAAACTGTCCCTCTGTTCCATGGTGTGTCCTTTAGGGGGATTGTCCGGGATAAACTGTCCCTCTGTCCCATGGTGTGTCCTTTAGGAGGATTGTCCAGGATAAACTGTCCCTCTGTCCCATGGTGTGTCCTTTAGGGGGATTGTCCAGGATAAACTGTCCCTCTGTCCCATGATGTGTCCTTTAGGGGGATTGTCCGGGATAAACTGTCCCTCTGTCCCATGATGTGTCCTTTAGGGGGATTGTCCAGGATAAACTGTCCCTCTGTCCCATGGTGTGTCCTTTAGGGGGATTGTCCAGGATAAACTGTCCCTCTGTCCCATGGTGTGTCCTTTAGGGGGATTGTCCGGGATAAACTGTCCCTCTGTCCCATGATGTGTCCTTTAGGGGGATTGTCCAGGATAAACTGTCCCTCTGTCCCATGGTGTGTCCTTTAGGGGGATTGTCCAGGATAAACTCTCCCTCTGTCCCATGGTGTGTCCTTTAGGGGGATTGTCCGGGATAAATTGTCCCTCTGTCCCATGGTGTGTCCTTTAGGAGGATTGTCCAGGATAAACTGTCCCTCTATCCAATGATGTGTCCTTTAGTGGGATTGTACGGGATAAACTGACCCTCAGTCCCATGGTGTGTCCTTTAGTGGGATTGTCCGGGATAATATGTCCCTCTGTCCCATGGTGTGTCCTTTTGGGGGTTTGTCCGGGATAAACTGTCCCTCTGTCCCATGATGTGTCCTTTAGGGGGATTGTCCAGGTTAAACTGTCCCTCTGTCCCATGATGTGTCCTTTAGGGGGATTGTCCAGGTTAAACTATCCCTCTGTCCCATGGTGTGTCCTTTAGGGGGATTGTCCGGAATAAACTGTCCCTCTGTCCCATGATGTGTCCATTAGGGAGATTGTCAGTGATAATCTATCCCTCTGTGCCATGGTGTGTCCTTTAGGGGGATTGTCCAGGATAAAATGTCCCTCTGTCCCATGGTGTGTCCTTTAGGGGGATTGTCCACAATAAACTGTCCCTCTGTCCCATGATATGTCCTTTTGGGGGATTGCCCGGGATAAACTGTCCCTCTGTCCAATGGTGTGTCCTTTAGGGGGATTGTCCGGGATAAACTGTCCCTCTGTCCCATGATGTGCCCTTTTGGGGGTTTTTCCAGGATAAACTGTCCCTCTGTCCCATGGTGTGTCCTTTAGGGAGATTGTCCAGGATAAACAGTCCCTCTGTCCCATGATGTGTCCTTTAGGGGGATTGTCCAGGATAAATTGTCCCTCTGTCCCATGATGTGTCCTTTAGGGGGATTGTCCGGGATAAACTGTCCCTCTGTCCCATGGTGTGTCCTTTAGGGGGATAGTCCATGATAAACTGTCCTTCTGTTCCATGGTTGTCCTTTAGGGGGATTGTCCGGGAGAAACTGTCCCTCTGTCCCATGGTGTGTTCCTTAGGGGGATTGTCCAGGATAAACTGTCCCTCTGTCCCATGGTGTGTCCTTTTGGGGGATTGTCCGGGATAAACTGTCCCTCTGTCCCATGATGTGTCCATTTGGGGGATTGTCCGTGAAAATCGATCCCTCTGTCCCATGGTGTGTCCTTTAGGGGGATTGTCCTGGATAAACTGTCCCTCTAACCCATGGTGTGTCCTTTAGGGGTTTTGTCCGGGATAAACTGTCCCTCTGTCCCATGATGTGTCCATAAGGGGGATTGCCCGTGATAAACTGCCCCTCTGTCCCATGATATGTCCTTTAGGGGGATTGTCCGGGATAAACTGTCCCTCGATCACATGGTGTGTCCTTTAGGGGGATTGTCCAGGATAAACTGTCCCTCTGTCCCATGGTGTGTCCTTTAGTGGGATTGTGCAGGATAAACTGTCCCTCTGTCCCATGATGTGCCCATTAGGGGGATTGTCCGGGATAAATTGTCCCTCTGTCCCATGGTGTGTCCATTAGGGGGATTGTCCAGGATAAACTGTCCCTCTGTCCCATGATGTGTCCATTAGGGGGATTGTCCAGGATAAACTGTCCCTCTGTCCCATGATGTGTCCATTAGGGGGATTGTCCAGGATAAACTGTCCCTCTGTCCCATGATGTGTCCTTTAGGGGGATTGTCCAGGATAAACTGTCCCACTGTCCCATGATGTGTCCTTTAGGGGGATTGTCCGGGATAAACTGTCCCTCTGTCCCATGATGTGTCCTTTAGGGGGATTGTCCGGGATAAACAGACCGTCTGTCCCATGTTATGTCCTTTAGGGGGATTGTCCAGCATAAACTGTCCCTCTGTCTCATGGTGTGTCCTTTAGGGGGAATATCCGGGATAAACTGTCCCTCTGTCCCATAGTATGTCCTTTAGGGGGATTATCCAGGATAAACTGTCCCTCTGTCCCATGACGTGTCCTTTAGGGGGATTGTCCAGGACAAACTGTCCCTCTGTCCCATGGTGTGTCCATTAGGGGGATTGTCCGTGATAAACTGTCCCTCTGTCCCATGATGTGTCCTTTAGGGGGATTGTCCGGGATAAACTGTCCCTCTGTCCCATGATGTGTCCTTTAGGGGGATTGTCCAGGATAAACTGTCCCTCTGTCCCATGGTGTGTCCATTAGGGGGATTGTCCGGGATAAACTGTCCCTCTGTCCCATGATGTGTCCTTTAGGGGGATTGTCCAGGATAAACTGTCCCTCTGTCCCATGGTGTGTCCATTAGGGGGATTGTCCGGGATAAACTGTCCCTCTGTCCCATGGTGTGTCCTTTAGGGGGATTGTCCGGGATAAACTGTCCCTCTGTCCCATGGTGTGTCCTTTAGTGGGATTGTCCAGGATAAACTGTCCCTCTGTCCCATGGTGTGTCCTTTAGGGGGATTGTCCAGGATAAACTGTCCGTCTGTCCCATGGTGTGTCCTTTAGGGGGATTGTCCAGGATAAACTGTCCGTCTGTCCCATGGTGTGTCCTTTAGGGGGATTGTCCAGGATAAACTGTCCCTCTGTCCCATGGTGAGTCCTTTAGGGGGATTGTCCAGGATAAACTGTCCGTCTGTCCCATGGTGTGTCCTTTAGGGGGATTGTCCTCGATAAACTGTCCCTCTGTCCCATGTTATGTCCTTTAGGGGGATTGTCCGGGATAAACTGTCCCTCTGTCCCATGGTGTGTCCTTTAGGGGGATTGTCCATGATAAACTGTCCCTCTGTCCCATGATGTGTCCTTTAGGGGGATTGTCCAGGATAAACTGTCCCTCTGTCCCTTGGTGTGTCCATTAGGGGGATTGTCCACGATAAACTGTCCCATTGTGTGTCCTTTAGGGGGATTGTCCGGGATAAACTGTCCCTCTGTCCCATGCTGTGTATTTTAGGGGGATTGCCCAGAATAAAATGTCCCTCTGTCCCATGGTGTGTCCATTAGGGGGATTGTCCAGGATAAACTGTCCCTCTGTCCCATGTTGTGTCCTTTTGGGGGGATTGTCCAGGATAAACTGTCCGTCTGTCCCATGCTGTGTATTTTAGGGGGATTGCCCAGAATAGAATGTCCCTCTGTCCCATGGTGTGTCCTTTAGGGGGATTGTCCGGGATAAACTGTCCATCTGTTCCATGGTTGTCCTTTAGGGGGATAGTCCGGGATAAACTGTCCCTCTGTCCCATGATGTGTCCAGTAGGGGGATTGTCCAGGATAAACTGTCCCTCTGTCCCATGATGTGTCCTTTAGGGGGATTGTCCGGGATAAACTGTCCCTCTGTCCCATGATGTGTCCTTTAGGGGGATTGTCCGGGATAAACAGTCCCTCTGTCCCATGATGTGTCCTTTAGGGGGATTGTCCAGGATAAACTGTCCCTCTGTCCATGGTGTGTCCTTTAGGGGGAATATCCAGGATAAACTGTCCCTCTGTCCCATGATGTGTCCTTTAGGGGGATTGTCTGGGATAAACTGTCCCTCTGTCCCATGATGTGTCCTTTAGGGGGATTGTCCAGGATAAACTGTCCCTCTGTCCCATGATGTGTACTGTAGGGGGATTGTCCGGGATAAACTGTCCCTCTGTCCAATTGTGTGTCCTTTAGGGGGATTGTCCAGGATAAACTGTCCCTCTGTCCCATGGTGCCTCCTTTAGTGGGATTGTCCGGGATAAACTGTCCCTCTGTCCCATGGTATGTCCTTTAGGGGGATTATCCAGGATAAACT
The DNA here is from genome assembly GCA_037974335.1 of Prionace glauca. Taxonomy (NCBI): domain Eukaryota; kingdom Metazoa; phylum Chordata; class Chondrichthyes; order Carcharhiniformes; family Carcharhinidae; genus Prionace; species Prionace glauca. Next base: position 306,344 of record JBBMRE010000187.1, read on the forward strand.
GTCCCTCTGTCCCATGATGTGTCCTTTAGGGGGATTGTCCGCGATAAACTGTCCCTCTGTCCCATGGTGTGTCCTTTAGTGGGATTGTCCAGGATAAACTGTCCCTCTGTCCCATGATGTGTAATTTAGGGGGATTGTCCAGGATAAACTGTCCCTCTGTCCCATGGTGTGTCCTTTAGGGGGATTGTCCGGGATAAACTGTCCCTCTGTCCCATGATGTGTCCTTTAGGGGGATTGTCCGGGATAAACTGTCCCTCTGTCCCATGGTGTGTCCTTTAGGGGGATTGTCCAAGATAAACTGTCCCTCTGTCCCATGATGTGTAATTTAGGGGGATTGTCCAGGATAAACTGTCCCATGGTGTGTCCTTTAGCGCGATAGTCCATGATAAAGTGTCTCTCTGTCCCATGATATATCCTTTAGGGGGATTGTCCGGGTTAAACTGTCCCTCTGTCCCATGATGTGTCCTTTAGGGGGATTGTCCGGGATAAACTGTCCCTCTGTCCAATTGTGTGTCCTTTAGGGGGATTGTCCAGGATAAACTGTCACTCTGTCCCATGGTGTGTCCTTTAGGGGGATTGTCCAGGATAAACTGTCCCTCTGTCCCATGATGTGTACTGTAGGGGGATTGTCCGGGATAAACTGTCCCTCTGTCCCATGGTGTGTCCTTTAGGGGGATTGTCCAGGATAAACTGTCCCTCTGTCCCATGGTGCCTCCTTTAGTGGGATTGTCCGGGATAAACTGTCCCTCTGTCCCATGGTATGTCCTTTAGGGGGATTATCCAGGATAAACTGTCCCTCTGTCCCATGATGTGTCCTTTAGGGGGATTGTCCGGGATAAACTGTCCCTCTGTCCCATGGTGTGTCCTTTAGGGGGATTGTCCGGGATAAACTGTCCCTCTGTCCCATGATGTGTCCTTAGGGGGATTGTCCAGGATAAACTGTCGCTCTGTCCATGGTGTGTCCATTAGGGGGATTGTCCGGGATAAACTGTCCCTCTGTCCCATTGTGTGTCCTTTAGGGGGATTGTCCACGATAAACTGTCCCTCTGTCCCATGGTGTGTCCTCTAGGGGGATTGTCCAGGATAAACTGTCCCTCTGTCCCATTGTGTGTCCTTTAGGGGGATTGTCCGGAATAAACTGTCCCTCTGTCCCACGATGTGTCCATTAGGGGGATTGTCCAGGATAAACTGTCCCTCTGTCCCATGGTGTGTCCTTTAGGGGGATTGTCCAGGATAAACTGTCCCTCTGTCCCATGATGTGTCCTTTAGGGGGATTGTCCAGGATAAACTGTCCCTCTGTCCCATGATGTGTCCTTTAGGGGGATTGTCCGGGATAAACTGTCCCTCTGTCCCATGATGTGTCCTTTAGGGGGATTGTCCAGGATAAACTGTCCCTCTGTCCCATGATGTGTACTGTAGGGGGATTGTCCGGGATAAACTGTCCCTCTGTCCCATGGTGCCTCCTTTAGTGGGATTGTCCGGGATAAACTGTCCCTCTGTCCCATGGTATGTCCTTTAGGGGGATTATCCAGGATAAACTGTCCCTCTGTCCCATGATGTGTCCTTTAGGGGGATTGTCCGGGATAAACTGTCCCTCTGTCGCATGGTGTGTCCTTTAGTGGGATTGTCCAGGATAAACTGTCCCTCTGTCCCATGATGTGTAATTTAGGGGGATTGTCCAGGATAAACTGTCCCTCTGTCCCATGATGTGTCCATTAGGGGGATTGTCCAGGATAAACTGTCCCTCTGTCCCATGATGTGTCCATTAGGGGGATTGTCCGGGATAAACTGTCCCTCTGTCCCATGATGTGTCCTTTAGGGGGATTGTCCGGGATAAACTGTCCCTCTGTCCCATGGTGTGTCCTTTAGGGGGATTGTCCAAGATAAACTGTCCCTCTGTCCCATGATGTGTAATTTAGGGGGATTGTCCAGGATAAACTGTCCCATGGTGTGTCCTTTAGGGCGATAGTCCATGATAAAGTGTCTCTCTGTCCCATGATATATCCTTTAGGGGGATTGTCCGGGTTAAACTGTCCCTCTGTCCCATGATGTGTCCTTTAGGGGGATTGTCCGGGATAAACTGTCCCTCTGTCCAATTGTGTGTCCTTTAGGGGGATTGTCCAGGATAAACTGTCACTCTGTCCCATGGTGTGTCCTTTAGGGGGATTGTCCAGGATAAACTGTCCCTCTGTCCCATGATGTGTCCTTTAGGGGGATTGTCCAGGATAAACTGTCCCTCTCTCCCATGAAATGTCCTTCCGGGGGATTGTCCAGGATAAACTGTCCCTCTGTCCCATGATGTGTCCTTTAGGGGGATTGTCCGGGATAAATTGTCCCTCTGTCCCATGATGTGTCCATTAGGGGGATTGTCCAAGATAAACTGTCCCTCTGTCCCATGGTGTGTCCTTGAGGGGGATTGTCCGGGATAAACTGTCCCTCTGTCCCATGATGTGTCCTTTAGGGGGATTGTCCAGGATAAACTGTCCCTCTGTCCTATGATGTGTCCTTTAGGGGGATTGTCCGGGATAAACTGTCCCTCTGTCGCATGATGTGTCCTTTAGGGGGATTGTCCGGGATAAATTGTCCCTCTGTCCCATGATGTGTCCATTAGGGGGATTGTCCAAGATAAACTGTCCCTCTGTCCCATGGTGTGTCCTTTACGGGAATTGTCCGGGATAAACTGTCCCTCTTTCCCATGATGTGTCCTTTAGGGGTATTGTCCGGGATAAACTGTCCCTCTGTCCCATGATGTGTCCTTTAGGGTGATTGTCCAGGATAAACTATCCCTCTGTCCCATGGTGTGTCCTTTCGTAGGATTGTCCGGGATAAACTGTCCCTCGGTCCCATGATGTGTCCTTTAGGGGGATTGTCCGGGATAAACTGTTCCTCTGTCCCATGATGTGTCCTTTAGGGGGAATGTCCAGGATAAACTGTACCTCTTTCCCATGGTGAGTCCTTTAGGGGGATTGTCCAGGATAAACTGTCCCTCTGTCCCATTGTGTGTATTTTAGGGGGATTGTCCAGGATAAACTGTCCCTCTGTCCCATGGTGTGTCCTTTAGGGGGATTGTCCAGGATAAACTGTCCCTCTGTCCCATGGTGTGTCCTTTAGGGGGATTGTCCTGGATAAACTGTCCCTCTGTCCCATGGTGTGTCCTTTAGGGGGATTGTCCTGGATAAACTGTCCCTCTGTCCCATGATGTGTCCTTTAGGGGGATTGTCCGGGATAAACTGTCCCTCGATCCCGTGGTGTGTCCTTTAGGGGGATTGTCCAGGATAAACTGTCCCTCTGTCCCATGATGTGTAATTTAGGGGGATTGTCCAGGATAAACTGTCCCTCTGTCCCATGGTGTGTCCTTTAGGGGGATTGTCCAGGATAAACTGTCCTTCTGTTCCATGGTTGTCGTTTAGGGGGATTGTCCGGGATAAACTGTCCCTCTGTCCCATGATATGTCCTTTAGGGGGATTGTCCAGGATAAACTGTCCCTCTGTCCCATGATGTGTCCTTTAGGGGGATTGTCCGGGATAAACTGTCCCTCTGTCCCATGGTGTGTCCTTTAGGGGGATTGTCCGGGATAAACTGTCCCTCTGTCCCATGGTGTGTCCTTTAGTGGGATTGTCCAGGATAAACTGTCCCTCTGTCCCATGGTGAGTCCTTTAGGGGGATTGTCCGGGATAAACTGTCCCTCTGTACCATGGTGAGTCCTTTAGGGGGATTGTCCAGGATAAACTGTCCCTCTGTCCCATGATGTATCCTTTAGGGGGATTGTCCGGGATAAACTGTCCCTCTGTCCCATGATGTGTCCTTTAGGGGGATTGTCCGGGATAAACTGTCCCTCTTTCCCATGATGTGTCCTTTAGGGGGATTGTCCAGGATAAACTTTCCCTCTGTCCCATGGTGTGTCCTTTAGGGGGATTGTCCGTGATAAACTGTCCCTCTGTCCCATGGTTTGTCATTTAGGAGGATTGTCCGGGATAAACTGTCCCTCTGTCCCATGATGTGTCCTTTAGGGGGATTGTCCGGTATAAACTGTCCCTCTGTCCCATGATGTGTCCTTTAGGGGGATTGTCCGGTATAAACTGTCCCTCTGTCCCATGATGTGTCATTTAGGAGGATTGTCCGGGATAAACTGTCCCTCTGTCCCATGATGTGTCCTTTAGGGGGATTGTCCGGTATAAACTGTCCCTCTGTCCCATGTTATGTCCTTTAGGGGGATTGTCCAGGATAAACTGTCCCTCTGTCCATGGTGTGTCCATTAGGGGGATTGTCCGGGATAAACTGTCCCTCTGTCCCATGGTGTGTCCTTTAGGGGGATTGTCCAGGATAAACTGTCCCTCTGTCCCATGCTGTGTATTTTAGGGGGATTGCCCAGAATAAAATGTCCCTCTGTGCCATGGTGTGTCCATTAGGGGGATTGTCCAGGATAAACTGTCCCTCTGTCCCATGTTGTGTCCTTTTGGGGGGATTGTCCAGGATAAACTGTCCCTCTGTCCCATGATGTGTAATTTAGGGGTATTATCCAGGATAAACTGTCCGTCTGTCCCATGGTGTGCCCTTTAGGGGGATTGTCCGGGATAAACTGTCCATCTGTTCCATGGTTGTCCTTTAGGGGGATTGTCCGGGATAAACTGTCCCTCTGTCCCATGGTGTGTCCTTTAGGGGGAATATCCGGGATAAACTGTCCCTCTGTCCCATGGTGTGTCCTTTAGGGGGATTGTCCAGGATAAACTGTCCCTCTGTCCCATGGTGTGTCCATTAGGGGGATTGTCCAGGATAAACTGTCCTCTGTCCCATTGTGTGTCCTTTAGGGGGATTGTCCACGATAAACTGTCCCTCTGTCCCATGGTGTGTCCTCTAGGGGGATTGTCCAGGATAAACTGTCCCACTGTCCCATGGTGTGTCCATTAGGGGGATTGTCCGGGATAAACTGTCCCTCTGTCCATGGTGTGTCCATTAGGGGGATTGTCCAGGATAAACTGTCCCTCTGTCCCATTGTGTGTCCTTTAGGGGGATTGTCCACGATAAACTGTCCCTCTGTCCCATGGTGTGTCCTCTAGGGGGATTGTCCAGGATAAACTGTCCCACTGTCCCATGGTGTGTCCATTAGGGGGATTGTCCGGGATAAACTGTCCCTCTGTCCATGGTGTGTCCATTAGGGGGATTGTCCGGGATAAACTGTCCCTCTGTCCCATGGTGTGTCCTCTAGGGGGATTGTCCAGGATAAACTGTCCCTCTGTCCCATTGTGTGTCCTTTAGGGGGATTGTCCGGAATAAACTGTCCCTCTGTCCCACGATGTGTCCATTAGGGGGATTGTCCAGGATAAACTGTCCCTCTGTCCCATGATGTGTCCTTTAGGGGGATTGTCCAGGATAAACTGTCCCTCTGTCCCATGATGTGTCCTTTAGGGGGATTGTCCAGGATAAACTGTCCCTCTGTCCCATGGTGCCTCCTTTAGTGGGATTGTCCGGGATAAACTGTCCCTCTGTCCCATGATGTGTACTGTAGGGTGATTGTCCGGGATAAACTGTCCCTCTGTCCCATGGTGTTTCCTTTAGGGGGATTGTCCGGGATAAACTGTCCCTCTGTCCCACGGTATGTCCTTTAGGGGGATTATCCAGGATAAACTGTCCCTCTGTCCCATGATGTGTCCTTTAGGGGGATTGTCCAGGATAAACTGTCCCTCTGTCCCATGGTGCCTCCTTTAGTGGGATTGTCCGGGATAAACTGTCCCTCTGTCCCACGGTATGTCCTTTAGGGGGATTATCCAGGATAAACTGTCCCTCTGTCCCATGATGTGTCCTTTAGGGGGATTGTCCAGGATAAACTGTCGCTCTGTCCATGGTGTGTCCATTAGGGGGATTGTCCGGGATAAACTGTCCCTCTGTCCCATTGTGTGTCCTTTAGGGGGATTGTCCACGATAAACTGTCCCTCTGTCCCATGGTGTGTCCTCTAGGGGGATTGTCCAGGATAAACTGTCCCTCTGTCCCATGGTGTGTCCTTTAGGGGGATTGTCCGGAATAAACTGTCCCTCTGTCCCACGATGTGTCCATTAGGGGGATTGTCCAGGATAAACTGTCCCTCTGTCCCATGGTGTGTCCTTTAGGGGGATTGTCCAGGATAAACTGTCCCTCTGTCCCATGATGTGTCCTTTAGGGGGATTGTCCAGGATAAACTGTCCCTCTGTCCCATGATGTGTCCTTTAGGGGGATTGTCTGGGATAAACTGTCCCTCTGTCCCATGATGTGTCCTTTAGGGGGATTGTCCAGGATAAACTGTCCCTCTGTCCCATGATGTGTACTGTAGGGGGATTGTCCGGGATAAACTGTCCCTCTGTCCAATTGTGTGTCCTTTAGGGGGATTGTCCAGGATAAACTGTCCCTCTGTCCCATGGTGCCTCCTTTAGTGGGATTGTCCGGGATAAACTGTCCCTCTGTCCCATGGTATGTCCTTTAGGGGGATTATCCAGGATAAACTGTCCCTCTGTCCCATGATGTGTCCTTTAGGGGGATTGTCCGGGATAAACTGTCCCTCTGTCCCATGGTGTGTCCTTTAGTGGGATTGTGCAGGATAAACTGTCCCTCTGTCCCATGATGTGTAATTTAGGGGGATTGTCCAGGATAAACTGTCCCTCTGTCCCATGATGTGTCCATTAGGGGGATTGTCCAGGATAAACTGTCCCTCTGTCCCATGATGTGTCCATTAGGGGGATTGTCCGGGATAAACTGTCCCTCTGTCCCATGATGTGTCCTTTAGGGGGATTGTCCGGGATAAACTGTCCCTCTGTCCCATGGTGTGTCCTTTAGGGGGATTGTCCAGGATAAACTGACCCATGGTGTGTCCTTTAGGGCGATAGTCCATGATAAAGTGTCTCTCTGTCCCATGATATATCCTTTAGGGGGATTGTCCGGGTTAAACTGTCCCTCTGTCCCATGATGTGTCCTTTACGGGGATTGTCCGGGATAAACTGTCCCTCTGTCCCATGGTGTGTCCTTTAGGGGGATTGTCCAGGATAAACTGTCCCTCTGTCCCATGATGTGTACTGTAGGGGGATTGTCCGGGATAAACTGTCCCTCTGTCCCATGGTGTGTCCTTTAGGGGGATTGTCCGGGATAAACTGTCGCTCTGTCCATGGTGTGTCCATTAGGGGGATTGTCCGGGATAAACTGTCCCTCTGTCCCATTGTGTGTCCTTTAGGGGGATTGTCCACGATAAACTGTCCCTCTGTCCCACGGTGTGTCCTTTAGGGGGATTGTCCAGGATAAACTGTCCCTCTGTCCCATTGTGTGTCCTTTAGGGGGATTGTCCGGAATAAACTGTCCCTCTGTCCCACGATGTGTCCATTAGGGGGATTGTCCAGGATAAACTGTCCCTCTGTCCCATGGTGTGTCCTTTAGGGGGATTGTCCAGGATAAACTGTCCCTCTGTCCCATGATGTGTCCTTTAGGGGGATTGTCCAGGATAAACTGTCCCTCTGTCCCATGATGTGTCCTTTAGGGGGATTGTCCGGGATAAACTGTCCCTCTGTCCCATGATGTGTCCTTTAGGGGGATTGTCCAGGATAAACTGTCCCTCTGTCCCATGATGTGTCCTTTAGGGGGATTGTCCAGAATAAACTGTCCCTCTGTCCCATGGTGTGTACTGTAGGGGGATTGTCCGGGATAAACTGTCCCTCTGTCCCATGGTGCCTCCTTTAGTGGGATTGTCCGGGATAAACTGTCCCTCTGTCCCATGGTATGTCCTTTAGGGGGATTATCCAGGATAAACTTTCCCTCTGTCCCATGATGTGTCCTTTAGGGGGATTGTCCGGGATAAACTGTCCCTCTGTCCCATGGTGTGTCCTTTAGTGGGATTGTCCAGGATAAACTGTCCCTCTGTCCCATGATGTGTAATTTAGGGGGATTGTCCAGGATAAACTGTCCCTCTGTCCCATGATGTGTCCATTAGGGGGATTGTCCAGGATAAACTGTCCCTCTGTCCCATGATGTGTCCATTAGGGGGATTGTCCGGGATAAACTGTCCCTCTGTCCCATGATGTGTCCTTTAGGGGGATTGTCCGGGATAAACTGTCCCTCTGTCCCATGGTGTGTCCTTTAGGGGGATTGTCCAAGATAAACTGTCCCTCTGTCCCATGATGTGTAATTTAGGGGGATTGTCCAGGATAAACTGTCCCATGGTGTGTCCTTTAGGGCGATAGTCCATGATAAAGTGTCTCTCTGTCCCATGATATATCCTTTAGGGGGATTGTCCGGGTTAAACTGTCCCTCTGTCCCATGATGTGTCCTTTAGGGGGATTGTCCAGGATAAACTGTCCCTCTGTCCCATGGTGTGTCCTTTAGGGGGATTGTCCAGGATAAACTGTCCCTCTGTCCCATGATGTGTCCTTTAGGGGGATTGTCCGGGATAAACTGTCCCTCTGTCCAATTGTGTGTCCTTTAGGGGGATTGTCCAGGATAAACTGTCACTCTGTCCCATGGTGTGTCCTTTAGGGGGATTGTCCAGGATAAACTGTCCCTCTGTCCCATGATGTGTCCTTTAGGGGGATTGTCCAGGATAAACTGTCCCTCTCTCCCATGAAATGACCTTCCGGGGGATTGTCCAGGATAAACTGTCCCTCTGTCCCATGATGTGTCCTTTAGGGGGATTGTCCGGGATAAATTGTCCCTCTGACCCATGATGTGTCCATTAGGGGGATTGTCCAAGATAAACTGTCCCTCTGTCCCATGGTGTGTCCTTGAGGGGGATTGTCCGGGATAAACTGTCCCTCTGTCCCATGATGTGTCCTTTAGGGGGATTGTCCAGGATAAACTGTCCCTCTGTCCTATGATGTGTCCTTTAGGGGGATTGTCCGGGATAAACTGTCCCTCTGTCGCATGATGTGTCCTTTAGGGGGATTGTCCGGGATAAATTGTCCCTCTGTCCCATGATGTGTCCATTAGGGGGATTGTCAAAGATAAACTGTCCCTCTGTCCCATGGTGTGTCCTTGAGGGGGATTGTCCGGGATAAACTGTCCCTCTGTCCCATGATGTGTCCTTTAGGGGGATTGTCCGGGATAAATTGTCCCTCTGTCCCATGATGTGTCCTTTAGGGGGATTGTCCAGTATAAACTGTCCCTCTGTCCCATGATGTGTCCTTTACGGGAATTGTCCGGGATAAACTGTCCCTCTTTCCCATGATGTGTCCTTTAGGGGTATTGTCCGGGATAAACTGTCCCTCTGTCCCATGATGTGTCCTTTAGGGTGATTGTCCAGGATAAACTATCCCTCTGTCCCATGGTGTGTCCTTTCGTAGGATTGTCCGGGATAAACTGTCCCTCGGTCCCATGATGTGTCCTTTAGGGGGATTGTCCGGGATAAACTGTTCCTCTGTCCCATGATGTGTCCTTTAGGGGGAATGTCCAGGATAAACTGTACCTGTTTCCCATGGTGAGTCCTTTAGGGGGATTGTCCAGGATAAACTGTCCCTCTGTCCCATTGTGTATATTTTAGGAGGATTGTCCAGGATAAACTGTCCCTCTGTCCCATGGTGTGTCCTTTAGGGGGATTGTCCAGGATAAACTGTCCCTCTGTCCCATGGTGTGTCCTTTAGGGGGATTGTCCTGGATAAACTGTCCCTCTGTCCCATGGTGTGTCCTTTAGGGGGATTGTCCTGGATAAACTGTCCCTCTGTCCCATGATGTGTCCTTTAGGGGGATTGTCCGGGATAAACTGTCCCTCGATCCCGTGGTGTGTCCTTTAGGGGGATTGTCCAGGATAAACTGTCCCTCTGTCCCATGGTGTGTCCTTTAGGGGGATTGTCCAGGATAAACTGTCTCTCTGTCCCATGATGTGTCCTTTAGGGGGATTGTCCAGGATAAACTGTCCCTCTGTCCCATGGTGTGTCCTTTAGGGGGATTGTCCAGGATAAACTGTCCTTCTGTTCCATGGTTGTCGTTTAGGGGGATTGTCCGGGATAAACTGTCCCTCTGTCCCATGATATGTCCTTTAGGGGGATTGTCCAGGATAAACTGTCCCTCTGTCCCATGATGTGTCCTTTAGGGGGATTGTCCGGGATAAACTGTCCCTCTGTCCCATGATGTGTCCTTTAGGGGGATTGTCCAGGATAAACTGTCCCTCTGTCCCATGGTGTGTCCTTTAGGGGGATTGTCCGGGATAAACTGTCCCTCTGTCCCATGGTGTGTCCTTTAGTGGGATTGTCCAGGATAAACTGTCCCTCTGTCCCATGGTGAGTCCTTTAGGGGGATTGTCCGGGATAAACTGTCCCTCTGTACCATGGTGAGTCCTTTAGGGGGATTGTCCAGGATAAACTGTCCCTCTGTCCCATGATGTATCCTTTAGGGGGATTGTCCGGGATAAACTGTCCCTCTGTCCCATGATGTGTCCTTTAGGGGGATTGTCCGGGATAAACTGTCCCTCTTTCCCATGATGTGTCCTTTAGGGGGATTGTCCGGGATAAACTTTCCCTCTGTCCATGGTGTGTCCATTAGGGGGATTGTCCGGGATAAACTGTCCCTCTGTCCCATGGTGTGTCCTTTAGGGGGATTGTCCAGGATAAACTGTCCCTCTGTCCCATGCTGTGTATTTTAGGGGGATTGTCCGGGATAAACTGTCCCTCTGTCCCATGATGTGTCCTTTAGGGGGATTGTCCGGGATAAACTGTCCCTCTGTCCCATGATGTGCCCTTTAGGGGGATTGTCCAGGATAAACTGTCCCTCTGTCCCATGATGTGTCCTTTAGGGGGTTTGTCCGGGATAAACTGTCCCTCTGTCCCATGATGTGTCCTTTAGGGGGATTGTCCGGGATAAACTGTCCCTCTGTCCCATGGTGTGTCCTTTAGGGGGATTGTCCGGGATAAATTGTCCCTCTGTCCCATGATGTGTCCTTTAGGGGGATTGTCCAGGATAAACTGTCCCTCTGTCCCATGGTGTGTCCTTTAGAGGGAATATCCGGGATAAACAGTCCCTCTGTCCCATGGTATTTCCTTTAGGGGGATTATCCAGGATAAACTGTCCCTCTGTCCCATGGTGTGTCCTTTAGGGGGATTGTCCAGGATAAACTGTCCCTTTGTCCCATGGTTTGTCATTTAGGAGGATTGTCCGGGATAAACTGTCCCTCTGTCCCATGGTGTGCCCTTTAGGGGGATTGTCCAGGATAAACTGTCGCTCTGTCCATGTTGTGTCCATTAGGGGGATTGTCCGGGATAAACTGTCCCTCTGTCCCATTGTGTGTCCTTTAGGGGGATTGTCCGGAATAAACTGTCCCTCTGTCCCACGATGTGTCCATTAGGGGGATTGTCTAGGATAAACTGTCCCTCTGTCCCATGATGTGTCCTTTAGGGGGATTGTCCAGGATAAACTGTCCCTCTGTCCCATGGTGTGTCCTTTAGGGGGATTGTCCAGGATAAACTGTCCCTCTGTCCCATGGTGTGTCCTTTAGGGGGATTGTCCAGGATAAACTGTCCCTCTGTCCCATGGTGTGTCCTTTAGGGGGATTGTCCAGGATAAACTGTCCCTCTGTCCCATGATGTGTCCTTTAGGGGGATTGTCCGGGGTAAACTGTCCCACGATCCCATGGTGTGTCCTTTAGGGGGATTGTCCGGGATAAACTGTCCATCTGTCCCATGGTGTGTCCTTTAGGGGAATTGTCCGGGATAAACTGTCCCTCTGTCCCATGGTGTGTCCTTTAGGGCGATAGTCCATGATAAAGTGTCCCTCTGTCTCATGATGTGTCCTTTAGGGGGATTGTCCGGGTTAAACTGTCCATATGTCCCTTGGTGTGTCCATCAGGGGGATTGTCCGGGATAAACTGTCCCTCTGTCCCATGACGTGTCCTTTAGGGGGATTGTCCAGGATAAACTGACCCTCGGTCCCATGAAATGTCCTTCCGGGGTATTGTCCAGGATAAACTGTCCCTCTGTCCCATGCTGTGTATTTTAGGGGGATTGTCCAGGATAAACTGTCCCTCTGTCCCATGGTGTGTCCTTTAGGGGGATTGTCCAGGATAAACTGTCCCTCTGTCCCATGGTGTGTCCTTTAGGGGGATTGTCCGGGATAAACTGTCCCTCTGTCCCATGGTGTGTCCTTTCGGGGGATTGTCCGGGATAAACTGTCCCTCTGTCCCATGGTGTGTCCTTTAGGGGGATTGTCCAGGTTAAACTGTCCCTCTGACCCATGGTGTGTCCTTTAGGGGGATTGTCCGGGATAAATTGTCCCACTGTCCCATGATGTGTCCTTTAGGGGGATTGTCCAGGATAAACTGTCCCTCTGTCCCATGGTGTGTCCTTTAGTGGGATTGTCCAGGATAAACTGTCCCTCTGTCCCATGGTGTGTCCTTTAGGGGGAATATCCGGGATAAACTGTCCCTCTGTCCCATGGTATTTCCTTTAGGGGGATTGTCCAGGATAAACTGTCCCTTTGTCCCATGGTTTGTCATTTAGGAGGATTGTCCGGGATAAACTGTCCCTCTGTCCCATGGTGTGCCCTTTAGGGGGATTGTCCATGATAAACTGTCGCTCTGTCCATGTTGTGTCCATTAGGGGGATTGTCCGGGATAAACTGTCCCTGTGTCCCATTGTGTGTCCTTTAGGGGGATTGTCCGGAATAAACTGTCCCTCTGTCCCACGATGTGTCCATTAGGGGGATTGTCCGGGATAAACTGTCCCTCTGTCCCATGATGTGTCCTTTAGGGGGATTGTCCGGGATAAACTGTCCCTCTGTCCCATGGTGTGTCCTTTAGGGGGATTGTCCAGGATAAACTGTCCCTCTGTCCCATGTTGTGTCCTTTAGTGGGATTGTCCAGGATAAACTGTCCCTCTGTCCCATGGTGAGTCCTTTAGGGGGATTGTCCGGGATAAACTGTCCCTCTGTGCCATGGTGAGTCCTTTAGGGGGATTGTCCAGGATAAACTGTCCCTCTGTCCCATGATGTATCCTTTAGGGGGATTGTCCGGGATAAACTGTCCCTCTGTCCCATGATGTGTCCTTTAGGGGGATTGTCCGGGATAAACTGTCCCTCTTTCCCATGATGTGTCCTTTAGGGGGATTGTCCGGGATAAACTTTCCCTCTGTCCCATGGTGTGTCCTTTAGGGGGATTGTCCGTGATAAACTGTCCCTCTGTCCCATGGTTTGTCATTTAGGAGGATTGTCCGGGATAAACTGTCCCTCTGTCCCATGATGTGTCCTTTAGGGGGATTGTCCGGTATAAACTGTCCCTCTGTCCCATGTTATGTCCTTTAGGGGGATTGTCCAGGATAAACTGTCCCTCTGTCCATGGTGTGTCCATTAGGGGGATTGTCCGGGATAAACTGTCCCTCTGTCCCATGGTGTGTCCTTTAGGGGGATTGTCCACGATAAACTGTCCCTCTGTCCCATGCTGTGTATTTTAGGGGGATTGCCCAGAATAAAATGTCCCTCTGTCCCATGGTGTGTCCATTAGGGGGATTGTCCAGGATAAACTGTCCCTCTGTCCCATGTTGTGTCCTTTTGGGGGGATTGTCCAGGATAAACTGTCCCTCTGTCCCATGATGTGTAATTTAGGGGGATTTTCCAGGATAAACTGTCCGTCTGTCCCATGGTGTGCCCTTTAGGGGGATTGTCCGGGATAAACTGTCCATCTGTTCCATGGTTGTCCTTTAGGGGGATTGTCCGGGATAAACTGTCCCTCTGTCCCATGATATATCCTTGTGGGGGATTGTCCGGGTTAAACTGTCCATATGTCCCTTGGTGTGTCCATTACGGGGATTGTCCGGGATAAACTGTCCCTCTCTCCCATGACGTGTCCTTTAGGGGGATAGTCCGGGATAAACTGTCCCTCTGTCCCATGATGTGCCCTTTAGGGGGATTGTCCAGGATAAACTGTCCCTCTGTCCCATGATGTGTCCTTTAGGGGGTTTGTCCGGGATAAACTGTCCCTCTGTCCCATGATGTGTCCTTTAGGGGGATTGTCCGGGATAAACTGTCCCTCTGTCCCATGATGTGTCCTTTAGGGGGATTGTCCGGGATAAATTGTCCCTCTGTCCCACGATGTGTTCTTTAGGGGGATTGTCCAGGATAAACTGTCCCTCTGTCCCATGGTGTGTCCTTTAGGGGGAATATCCGGGATAAACTGTCCCTCTGTCCCATGGTATTTCCTTTAGGGGGATTATCCAGGATAAACTGTCCCTCTGTCCCATGGTGTGTCCTTTAGGGGGATTGTCCAGGATAAACTGTCCCTTTGTCCCATGGTTTGTCATTTAGGAGGATTGTCCGGGATAAACTGTCCCTCTGTCCCATGGTGTGTCCTTTAGGGGGATTGTCCAGGATAAACTGTCGCTCTGTCCATGTTGTGTCCATTAGGGGGATTGTCCGGGATAGACTGTCCCTCTGTCCCATTGTGTGTCCTTTAGGGGGATTGTCCACGATAAACTGTCCCTCTGTCCCATGGTGTGTCCTTTAGGGGAATTGTCCGGGATAAACTGTCCCTCTGTCCCATGATGTGTCCTTTAGGGGGATTGTCCGGGATAACCTTTCCCTCTGTCCCATGGTGTGTCCTTTAGGGCGATAGTCCATGATAAAGTGTCCCTCTGTCCCATGGTGTGTCCTTTAGGGGGATTGTCCAGGATAAACTGTCCCTCTGTCCCATGGTGTGTCCTTTAGGGGGATTGTCCGGGTTAAACTGTCCATATGTCCCATGACGTGTCCTTTAGGGGGATAGTCCATGATAAACTGACCCTCGGTCCCATGAAATGTCCTTCCGGGGTATTGTCCAGGATAAACTGTCCCTCTGTCCCATGATGTGTCCTTTAGGGGGATTGTCCAGGATAAACTGTCCCTCTGTCCCATGGTGTGTCCTTTAGGGGGATTGTCCAGGATAAACTGTCCCTCAGTCCCATGGTGTGTCCTTTAGGGGGATTGTCCAGGATAAACTGTCCCTCTGTCCCATGGTGTGTCCTTTAGGGGGATTGTCCGGGATAAACTGTCCCTCTGTCCCATGGTGTGTCCTTTCGGGGGATTGTCCAGGTTAAACTGTCCCTCTGTCCCTTGATGTGTAATTTAGGGGGATTGTCTAGGATAAACAGTCCCTCTGTCCCATGGTGAGTCCTTTAGGGGGATTGTCCAGGATAAACTGTCCCTCTGTCCCATGATGTGTAATTTAGGGGGATTGTCCGGGATAAACTGTCCCTCTGTCCCATGATGTGTCCTTTAGGGGGATTGTCCGGGATAAACTGTCCCTCTGTCCCATGGTGTGTCCTTTAGGGGGATTGTCCGGGATAAACTGTCCCTCTGTCCCATGATGTGTCCTTTAGGGGGATTGTCCGGGATAAACTTCTTTCCCATGATGTGTCCTTTAGGGGTATTGTCCGGGATAAACTGTCCCTCTGTCACATGATGTGTCCTTTAGGGTGATTGTCCAGGATAAACTATCCCTCTGTCCCATGCTGTGCCCTTTAGGAGGATTGTCCGGGATAAACTGTCCCTCGGTCCCATGATGTGTCCTTTAGGGGGATTGTCCGGGATAAACTGTCCCTCTGTCCCATGGTGTGTCCTTTAGGGGGAATATCCGGGATAAACTTTCCCTCTGTCCCATGGTATGTCCTTTAGGGGGATTATCCAGGATAAACTGTCCCTCTGTCCCATGATGTGTCCTTTAGGGGGATTGTCCGGGATAAACTGTCCCTCTCTCCCATGGTGTGTCCTTTAGGGGGATTGTCCAGGATAAACTGTCCCTCTGTCCCATGGTGAGTCCTTTAGGGGGATTGTCCAGGATAAACTGTCCCTCTGTCCCATGGTGAGTCCTTTAGGGGGATTGTCCAGGATAAACTGTCCCTCTGTCCCATGGTGTGTCCTTTAGGGGGATTGTCCGGGATAAACTGTCCCTCGATCCCGTGGTGTGTCCTTTAGGGGGATTGTCCAGGATAAACTGTCCCTCTGTCCCATGATGTGTAATTTAGGGGGATTGTCCGGGATAAACTTTCCCTCTGTCCCATGATGTGTCCTTTAGGGGGATTGTCCGGGATAAACTGTCCCTCTGTCCCATGACGTGTCCTTTAGGGGGATTGTCCGGGTTAAACTGTCCATATGTCCCTTGGTGTGTCCATTACGGGGATTGTCCGGGATAAACTGTCCCTCTGTCCCATGACGTGTCCTTTAGGGGGATTGTCTGGGATAAACTGTCCCTCTGTCCCATGGTGTGTCCATTAGGGGGATTGTCCGGGATAAACTGTCCCTCTGTCCCATGATGTGTCCTTTAGGGGGATTGTCCAGGATAAACTGTCCCTCTGTCCCATGGTGTGTCCTTTAGGGGGATTGTCTGGGATAAACTGTCCCTCTGTCCCATGGTGTGTCCTTTAGGGGGATTGTCCAGGATAAACTGTCCCTCTGTCCCATGGTGAGTCCTTTAGGGGGATTGTCCAGGATAAACTGTCCCTCTGTCCCATGATGTGTCCTTTAGGGGGATTGTCCGGGATAAACTGTCCCTCTTTCCCATGATGTGTCCTTTAGGGGGATTGTCCGGGATAAACTATCCCTCTTTCCCATGATGTGTCCTTTAGGGGGATTGTCCAGGATAAACTGTCCCTCTGTCCCATGATGTGTCCTTTAGGGGGATTGTCCGGGATAAACTGTCCCTCTGTCCCATGATGTGTCCTTTAGGGGGATTGTCCGGGATAAACTGTCCCTCTGTCCCATGATGTGTCCTTTAGGGGGATTGTCCGGGATAAACTGTCCCTCTTTCCCATGATGTGTCCTTTAGGGGGATTGTCCGGGATAAACTATCCCTCTTTCCCATGATGTGTCCTTTAGGGGGATTGTCCAGGATAAACTTTCCCTCTGTCCCATGGTGTGTCCTTTAGGGGGATTGTCCGGGATAAACTGTCCCTCTCTCCCATGGTGTGTCCTTTAGGGGGATTGTCCGGCATAAACTGTCCCTCTGTCCCATGGTTTGTCCTTTAGGGGGATTGTCCGGGATAAACTGTCCCTCTGTCCCATGATGTGTCCTTTAGGGGGATTGTCCGGTATAAACTGTCCCTCTGTCCCATGTTATGTCCTTTAGGGGGATTGTCCAGGATAAACTGTCCCTCTCTCCATGGTGTGTCCATTAGGGGGATTGTCCGGGATAAACTGTCCCTCTGTCCCATGGGGTGTCCTTTAGGGGATTGTCCGGGATAAACTGTCCCTTTGTCCCATGCTGTGTATTTTAGGGGGATTGCCCAGAATAAAATGTCCCTCTGTCCCATGGTGTGTCCATTAGGGGGATTGTCCAGGATAAACTGTCCCTCTGTCCCATGTTGTGTCCTTTTGGGGGGATTGTCCAGGATAAACTGTCCCTCTGTCCCATGATGTGTAATTTAGGGGGATTGTCCAGGATAAACTGTCCGTCTGTCCCATGGTGTGCCCTTTAGGGGGATTGTCCGGGATAAACTGTCCATCTGTTCCATGGTTGTCCTTTAGGGGGATTGTCCGGGATAAACTGTCCCTCTGTCCCATGATATATCCTTGTGGGGGATTGTCCGGGTTAAACTGTCCATATGTCCCATGACGTGTCCTTTAGGGGGATAGTCCGGGATAAACTGTCCCTCTGTCCCATGATGTGTCCATTAGGGGGATTGTCCAGGATAAACTGTCCCTCTGTCCCATGATGTGTCCTTTAGGGGGATTGTCCGGGATAAACTGTCCCTCTGTCCCATGATGTGTCCTTTAGGGGGATTGTCCGGGATAAACTGTCCCTCTGTCCCATGATGTGTCCTTTAGGGGGATTGTCCAGGATAAACTGTCCCTCTGTCCCATGGTGTGTCCTTTAGGGGGATTGTCCAGGATAAACTGTCCCTCTGTCCCATGATGTGTCCTTTAGGGGGATTGTCCAGGATAAACTGTCCCTCTGTCCCATGGTTTGTCATTTAGGAGGATTGTCCGGGATAAACTGTCCCTCTGTCCCATGGTGTGCCCTTTAGGGGGATTGTCCAGGATAAACTGTCGCTCTGTCCATGTTGTGTCCATTAGGGGGATTGTCCGGGATAAACTGTCCCTCTGTCCCATTGTGTGTCCTTTAGGGGGATTGTCCACGATAAACTGTCCCTCTGTCCCATGGTGTGTCCTCTAGGGGGATTGTCCAGGATAAACTGTCCCTCTGTCCCATTGTGTGTCCTTTAGGGGGATTGTCCGGAATAAACTGTCCCTCTGTCCCACGATGTGTCCATTAGGGGGATTGTCCAGGATAAACTGTCCCTCTGTCCCATGATGTGTCCTTTAGGGGGATTGTCCAGGATAAACTGTCCCTCTGTCCCATGATGTGTCCTTTAGGGGGATTGTCCAGGATAAACTGTCCCTCTGTCCCATGGTGTGTCCTTTAGGGGGATTGTCCAGGATAAACTGTCCCTCTGTCCCATGATGTGTCCTTTAGGGGGATTGTCCGGGATAAACTGTCCCTCGATCCCATGGTGTGTCCTTTAGGGGGATTGTCCGGGATAAACTGTCCATCTGTCCCATGGTGTGTCCTTTAGGGGAATTGTCCGGGATAAACTGTCCCTCTGTCCCATGATGTGTCCTTTAGGGGGATTGTCCGGGATAACCTTTCCCTCTGTCCCATGGTGTGTCCTTTAGGGCGATAGTCCATGATAAAGTGTCCCTCTGTCTCATGATATATCCTTTAGGGGGATTGTCCGGGTTAAACTGTCCCTCTGTCCCTTGGTGTGTCCATCAGGGGGATTGTCCGGGATAAACTGTCCCTCTGTCCCATGACGTGTCCTTTAGGGGGATTGTCCAGGATAAACTGTCCCTCTGTTCCATGGTTGTCCTTTAGGGGGATTGTCCGGGATAAACTGACCCTCGGTCCCATGAAATGTCCTTCCGGGGTATTGTCCAGGATAAACTGTCCCTCTGTCCCATGCTGTGTATTTTAGGGGGATTGTCCAGGATAAACTGTCCCTCTGTCCCATGGTGTGTCCTTTAGTGGGATTGTCCAGGATAAACTGTCACTCTGTCCCATGATGTGTAATTTAGGGGGATTGTCTAGGATAAACTGTCCCTCTGTCCCATGGTGAGTCCATTAGGGGGATTGTCCAGGATAAACTGTCCCTCTGTCCCATGATGTGTAATTTAGGGGGATTGTCCAGGATAAACTGTCCCTCTGTCCCATGGTGTGTCCTTTAGGGCGATAGTCCGGGATAAACTGTCCCTCTGTCCCATGATGTATCCTTTAGGGGGATTGTTCGGGTTAAACTGTCCCTCTGTCCCATGATGTGTCCTTTAGGGGGATTGTCCGGGATAAACTGTCCCTCTGTCCAATTGTGTGTCCTTTAGGGGGATTGTCCAGGATAAACTGTCACTCTGTCCCATGGTGTGTCCTTTAGGGGGATTGTCCAGGATAAACTGTCCCTCTGTCCCATGGTGTGTCCTTTAGGGGGATTGTCCAGGATAAACTGTCCCTCTGTCCCATGGTGTGTCCTTTAGGGGGATTGTCCGGGATAAACTGTCCCTCTGTCCCATGATGTGTCCATTAGGGGGATTGTCCAGGATAAACTGTCCCTCTGTCCCATGATGTGTCCTTGAGGGGGATTCTCCAGGATAAACTGTCCCTCTGTCCCATGATGTGTCCATTAGGGGGATTGTCCGGGATAAACTGTCCCTCTGTCCCATGATGTGTCCTTTAGGGGGATTGTCCAGGATAAACTGTCCCTCTGTCCCATGGTGTGTCCTTGAGGGGGATTGTCCAGGATAAACTGTCCCTCTGTCCCATGATGTGTCCATTAGGGGGATTGTCCAGGATAAACTGTCCCTCTGTCCCATGATGTGTCCTTTAGGGGGATTGTCCAGGATAAACTATCCCTCTGTCCCATGCTGTGCCCTTTAGGAGGATTGTCCGGGATAAACTGTCCCTCGGTCCCATGATGTGCCCTTTAGGGGGATTGTCCAGGATAAACTGTCCCTCTGTCCCATGGTGTGTCCTTTAGGGGGATTGTCCAGGATAAACTATCCCTCTGTCCCATGCTGTGCCCTTTAGGAGGATTGTCCGGGATAAACTGCCCCTCTGTCCCATGATGTGTCCTTTAGGGGGATTGTCCGGGATAAACAGTCCCTCTGTCCCATGTTATTTCCTTTAGGGGGATTGTCCGGGATAAACTGTCCCTCTGTCCCATGTTATGTCCTTTAGGGGGATTGTCCGGGATAAACTGTCCCTCTGTCCCATGGTGTGTCCTTTAGGGGGAATATCCGGGATAAACTCTCCCTCTGTCCCATGGTATGTCCTTTAGGGGGATTATCCAGGATAAACTGTCCCTCGGTCCCATGATGTGTCCTTTAGGGGGATTGTCCGGGATAAACAGTCCCTCTGTCCCATGGTGTGTCCTTTAGGGGGATTGTCCAGGATAAACTGTCCCTCTGTCCCATGGTGTGTCCTTTAGGGGGATTGTCCGGGATAAACTGTCCCTCGATCCCGTGGTGTGTCCTTTAGGGGGATTGTCCAGGATAAACTGTCCCTCTGTCCCATGATGTGTAATTTAGGGGGATTGTCCAGGATAAACTGTCCCTCTGTCCCATGACGTGTCCTTTAGGGGGATTGTCCGGGATAAACTGACCCTCGGTCCCATGAAATGTCCTTTAGGGGGATTGTCCAGGATAAACTGTCCCTCTGTCCCATGATGTGTCCTTTAGGGGGATTGTCCGGGATAAACTGTCCCTCTGTCCCATGCTGTGTCCTTAGGGGGATTGTCCAGGATAAACTGTCCCTCTGTCCCATGGTGTGTCCTTTAGGGGGATTGTCCGGGATAAACTGTCCCACTGTCCCATGATGTGTCCTTTAGGGGGATTGTCCAGGATAAACTGTCCATCTGTCCCATGTTATGTCCTTTCGGGGGATTGTCCGGGTTAAACTGTCCCACTGTCCCATGATGTGTCCTTTAGGGGGATTGTCCAGGATAAACTGTCCATCTGTCCCATGTTATGTCCTTTCGGGGGATTGTCCGGGTTAAACTGTCCCTCTATCCCATGTCTTGTCATTTAGGGGGATTGTCCAGGATAAACTGTCCCTCTGTCCCATGATGTGTCCTTTAGGGGGATTGTCCAGGATAAACTGTCCCTCTGTCCCATGATGTGTTCTTTAGCGGGATTGTCCGGGATAAACTGTCCCTCTGTCCCATGGTGTGTCCTTTAGGGGGATTGTCCGGGATAAACTGTCCCTCTGTCCCATGGTGTGTCCTTTAGGGGGATTCTCCGGGATAAACTGTCCCTCTGTCCCATGATGTGTCCTTTAGGGGGATTGTCCGGGATAAACTGTCCCTCCGTCCCATGGTGTGTCCTTTAGGGGGATTCTCCGGGATAAACTGTCCCTCTGTCCCATGATATGTCCTTTAGGGGGATTGTCCGGGATAAACTGTCCCTCTGTCCCATGATGTGTCCTTTAGGGGGATTGTCCGGGATAAACTGTCCCTGTGTCCCATGGTGTGTCCTTTAGGGGGATTCTCCGGGATAAACTGTCCCTCTGTCCCATGATGTGTCCTTTAGGGGGATTGTCCGGGATAAACTGTCCCTCTGTCCCATGATGTGTCCTTTAGGGGGATTGTCCAGGATAAACAGTCCCTCTGTCCCATGGTGTGTCCTTTAGGGGGATTGTCCGGGTTAAACTGTCCCTCTATCCCATGTCTTGTCATTTAGGGGGATTGTCCAGGATAAACTGTCCCTCTGTCCCATGCTGTGTCCTTTAGGAGGATTGTCCAGGATAAACTGTCCCTCTGTCCCATGGTCTGTCCTTTAGGGGGATTGTCCGGGATAAATTGTCCCTCTGTCCCATGATGTGTCCTTTAGGGGGATTGTCCGGGATAAACTGTCCCTGTGTCCCATGGTGTGTCCTTTAGGGGGATTGTCCAGGATAAACTGTCCCTCTGTCCCATGTTGTGTCCTTTAGCGGGATTGTCCGGGATAAACTGTCCCTCTGTCCCATGATGTGTCCTTTAGCGGGATTGTCCGGGATAAACTGTCCCTCTGTCCCATGGGGTGTCCTTTAGGGGGATTGTCCGGGATAAACTGTCCCTCTGTCCCATGGTGTGTCCTTTAGGGGGATTGTCCGTGGTAATCTATCCCTCTGTCCCATGGTGTGTCCTTTAGGGAGAGAGACACAGGGACTGAGAGAGAGAAACAGGGACCGAGAGAGACGCAGGGACCGAGTGAGACACAGGGGTGAGGTAGACACAGGGACCGAGAGAGACACAGGGACCGAGTGAGACACAGCGACCGAGAGAGACACAGGGACCGAGAGAGAGAGACACAGGGACCGAGAGAGAGAGAGACAGGGACCGAGTGAGAGACACAGGGACCGAGAGAGCCACAGCGACTGAGAGAGACACAGGGACCGAGAGAGCCACAGGGACCGAGAGAGACACAGGGACCGAGAGAGAGACACAGGGACTGAGAGAGAGACAGGGACCGAGAGAGACACAGGGACTAAGAGATAGACAGGGACCGAGTGAGACACAGGGACCCAGAGAGAGACACAGGGACCGAGAGAGACACAGGGACCGAGAGAGAGAGACAGGGACCGAGTGAGAGACACAGGGACCGAGAGAGACACAGGGACCGAGAGGGACACTGTGACTGAGAGAGTCACAGGGAGAAAGTGAGACACAGGGACCGAGAGAGAGACACAGGGACCGAGAGAGACACCGGGACTTAGAGAGACACAGGGACCGAGAGAGAGACAGGGACCTAGAGAGAGACACAGGGACCGAGAGAAAGACACAGGGACCGAGAGCGAGACACAGGGACCGAGAGAGACACAGGGAGCAAGGGAGAGAAACAGGGACCGAGAGAGAGACACAGGGACCGAGAAAGAGACACAGGGACTGAGAGAGAGAGACACAGGGAGAAAGTGAGACACAGGGACCGAGAGAGACGCAGGGAGCAAGATAGAGAGACAGGGACCGAGAGAGACACAGGGACCGAGAGAGAGACAGGGACCGAGAGAGAGACATAGGGACCGAGAGAGAGACACAGGGACCGAGAGCGAGACACAGTGACCGAGAGAGAGAAACAGGGACCGAGAGAGACACAGGGACCGAGAGAGAGACAGGGACCGAGAGAGAGACATATGGACCGAGAGAGAGACACAGGGACCGAGAGCGAGACACAGTGACCGAGAGAGAGAAACAGGGACCGAGAGAGACACAGGGACAAAGTGAGACACAGGGACCGAGAGAGACGCAGAGAGCAAGAGAGAGAGACAGGGACCGAGAAAGAGACACAGGGACCGAGAGAGACACCAGAACCGAGATAGACACAGGGAACGCGAGAGAGACACAGGGACCGAGAGAGACACCGGGACCGAGAGAGACACAGGGACCGAGAGAGAGACAGGGACCGAGAGAGAGACTCAGAGACTGAGAGAGAGACAGGGACTGAGAGAGTCACAGGGACGGAGTAAGACACAGGGACCGAGAGAGACACAGGGACCGAGAGAGAGACACAGGGACTGAGAGAGAGACACAGGGACCGAGAGAGACACAGGAAACGAGTGAGAGACACAGGGACCGAGAGAGAGACACAGGGACTGAGAGAGAGACAGGGACCGAGAGAGAGACAGGGACCGAGAGAGAGACATAGGGACCGAGAGAGAGACACAGGGACCGAGAGCGAGACACAGTGACCGAGAGAGAGAAACAGGGACCGAGAGAGACACAGGGACCGAGAGAGAGACAGGGACCGAGAGAGAGACATATGGACCGAGAGAGAGACACAGGGACCGAGAGCGAGACACAGTGACCGAGAGAGAGAAACAGGGACCGAGAGAGACACAGGGACAAAGTGAGACACAGGGACCGAGAGAGACGCAGAGAGCAAGAGAGAGAGACAGGGACCGAGAAAGAGACACAGGGACCGAGAGAGACACCAGAACCGAGATAGACACAGGGACCGCGAGAGAGACACAGGGACCGAGAGAGACACCGGGACCGAGAGAGACACAGGGACCGAGAGAGAGACAGGGACCGAGAGAGAGACTCAGAGACTGAGAGAGAGACAGGGACTGAGAGAGTCACAGGGACGGAGTAAGACACAGGGACCGAGAGAGACACAGGGACCGAGAGAGAGACACAGGGACTGAGAGAGAGACACAGGGACCGAGAGAGACACAGGAAACGAGTGAGAGACACAGGGACCGAGAGAGAGACACAGGGACTGAGAGAGAGACAGGGACCGAGAGAGACACAGGGACCGAGAGAGAGACACAGGGACCGAGAAAGAGACACAGGGACTGAGAGAGAGAGACAGGGACAGAGTGAGACACAGGGACCGAGAAAGACACAGGGGCCGAGTGACACACAGGGACCGAGAGAGACACATGGACCGAGAGAGAGAGACAGGGACCGAGTGAGAGACACAGGGACCGAGAGAGACACAGGGACCAAGAGAGACATAGTGAACGAGAGAGAGAGACACAGGGACCGAGAGAGAGACACAGGGACCAACAGAGAGACACAGGGACCGAGAGAGAGACAGGGACCGAGTGAGACACAGGGACCCAGAGAGAGACACAGGGACCGAGAGAGAGACTCAGGGACCGAGAGAGACTCAGGGACGGAGAGAGACACAGGGACCGAGAGAGAGACACAGGGATGGAGAGAGAGACACAAGGACCGAGAGAGACACAGGGACGAGAGAGAGACACAGCGATGGAGGGAGAGACACAGGGACCGAGAGAGAGACACAGGGACTGAGAGTGAGACACAGGGACCGAGAGAGACACAGGGACTGAGAGAGACACAGGGACCAAGAGAGAGACACAGGGACCGAGAGAGACACCGGGACCTAGAGAGACACAGGGACCGAGAGAGAGACAGGGACCGAGAGAAAGACACAGGGACCGAGAGCGAGACACAGGGATCGAGAGAGACACAGGGAGCAAGGGAGAGACACAGGGACCGAGAGAGACAGAGGGACCGAGAGAGAGACAGGGACCGAGAGAGAGACTCAGAGACTGAGAGAGAGACAGGGACTTAGAGAGTCACAGGGACCGAGTAAGACACAGGGACCGAGAGAGACACAGGGACCGAGAGAAAGACACAGGGACTGAGAGAGAGACAGGGACCGAGAGAGACACAGAGAGCAAGAGAGAGAGACAGCGACCGAGAGAGACACAGGGACCGAGAGAGATACACAGGGACTGAGAGAGAGACACAGGGACCGAGAGAGAGACAGGGACCTAGAGAGAGACACAGGGACCGAGAGAAAGACACAGGGACCGAGAGCGAGACACAGGGACCGAGAGAGACACAGGGAGCAAGGGAGAGAAACAGGGACCGAGAGAGAGACACAGGGACCGAGAAAGAGACACAGGGACTGAGAGAGAGAGACACAGGGAGAAAGTGAGACACAGGGACCGAGAGAGACGCAGAGAGCAAGATAGAGAGACAGGGACCGAGAGAGACACAGGGACCGAGAGAGAGACAGGGACCGAGAGAGAGACATAGGGACCGAGAGAGAGACACAGAGACCGAGAGCGAGACACAGTGACCGAGAGAGAGAAACAGGGACCGAGAGAGACACAGGGACAAAGTGAGACACAGGGACCGAGAGAGATGCAGAGAGCAAGAGAGAGAGACAGGGACCGAGAAAGAGACACAGGGACCGAGAGAGACACCGCAACCGAGAGAGACACGGGGACCGCGAGAGAGACACAGGGACCGAGAGAGACACCGGGACCGAGTGAGACACAGGGACCGAGAGAGAGACAGGGACCGAGAGAGAGACTCAGAGACTGAGAGAGAGACAGGGACTGAGAGAGTCACAGGGACCGAGTAAGACACAGGGACCGAGAGAGAGACACAGGGACTGAGAGAGACACAGGGACCGAGAGAGAGACACAGGGACTGAGAGAGAGACACAGGGACCGAGAGAAAGACACAGGGACCGAGAGCGAGACACAGGGACCGAGAGAGACACAGGGAGCAAGGGAGAGAAACAGGGACCGAGAGAGAGACACAGGGACCGAG
Source organism: Prionace glauca (assembly GCA_037974335.1). Taxonomy (NCBI): domain Eukaryota; kingdom Metazoa; phylum Chordata; class Chondrichthyes; order Carcharhiniformes; family Carcharhinidae; genus Prionace; species Prionace glauca. The sequence goes on from JBBMRE010000187.1 coordinate 332,294, forward strand.
AAAGAGACACAGGGACTGAGAGAGAGAGACACAGGGAGAAAGTGAGACACAGGGACCGAGAGAGACGCAGAGAGCAAGATAGAGAGACAGGGACCGAGAGAGACACAGGGACCGAGAGAGAGACAGGGACCGAGAGAGAGACATAGGGACCGAGAGAGAGACACAGGGACCGAGAGCGAGACACAGTGACCGAGAGAGAGAAACAGGGACCGAGAGAGACACAGGGACAAAGTGAGACACAGGGACCGAGAGAGACGCAGAGAGCAAGAGAGAGAGACAGGGACCGAGAAAGAGACACAGGGACCGAGAGAGACACCGCAACCGAGAGAGACACGGGGACCGCGAGAGAGACACAGGGACCGAGAGAGACACCGGGACCGAGTGAGACACAGGGACCGAGAGAGAGACAGGGACCGAGAGAGAGACTCAGAGACTGAGAGAGAGACAGGGACTGAGAGAGTCACAGGGACCGAGTAAGACACAGGGACCGAGAGAGAGACACAGGGACTGAGAGAGACACAGGGACCGAGAGAGAGACACAGGGACTGAGAGAGAGACACAGGGACCGAGAGAGACACAGGGAACGAGTGAGAGACACAGGGACCGAGAGAGAGACACAGGGACTGAGAGGGAGACAGGGACCGAGAGAGACACAGGGACCGAGAGAGAGACACAGGGACCAAGAAAGAGACACAGGGACTGAGAGAGAGAGACAGGGACCGAGAGAGACACAGGGACCGAGAGAGACACAGGGACCGAGAGGGAGACATAGGGACCAAGAGAGACATAGTGAACGAGAGAGAGAGACACAGGGACCGAGAGAGAGACACAGGGACCAACAGAGAGACACAGGGACCGAGAGAGAGACAGGGACCGAGTGAGACACAGGGACCCAGAGAGAGAAACAGGGACCGAGAGAGAGACACAGGGACCGAGAGAGACATCGGGACGGAGAGAGACACAGGGACCGAGTGAGACACAGGGTCTTAGAGAGACAGAGGGACCGAGTGAGAGACACAGGGATGGAGAGAGAGACACAGCGATGGAGGGAGAGACACAGGGACTGAGAGAGAGACACAGGGAGTGAGAGAGAAACAGGGACCGAATGAGTGACACAGGGACCGAGAGAGAGACAGGGACCGAGAGAGAGACACAGGGACCGAGAGAAAGACACAGGGACCGAGAGCGAGACACAGGGATCGAGAGAGACACAGGGAGCAAGGGAGAGACACAGGGACCGAGAGAGACAGAGGGACCGAGAGAGAGACAGGGACCGAGAGAGAGACTCAGAGACTGAGAGAGAGACAGGGACTTAGAGAGTCACAGGGACCGAGTAAGACACAGGGACCGAGAGAGACACAGGGACCGAGAGAAAGACACAGGGACTGAGAGAGAGACAGGGACCAAGAGAGACACAGAGAGCAAGAGAGAGAGACAGCGACCGAGAGAGACACAGGGACCGAGAGAGATACACAGGGACTGAGAGAGAGACAAAGGGACCGAGAGAGACACAGGGAACGAGTGAGAGACACAGGGACCGAGAGAGAGACACAGGGACTGAGAGAGAGACAGGGACCGAGAGAGACACAGGGACCGAGAGAGAGACACAGGGACCGAGAAAGAGACACAGGGACTGAGAGAGAGAGACAGGGACAGAGTGAGACACAGGGACCGAGAAAGACACAGGGGCCGAGTGACACACAGGGACCGAGAGAGACACATGGACCGAGAGAGAGAGACAGGGACCGAGTGAGAGACACAGGGACCGAGAGAGACACAGGGACCGAGAGAGACACAGGGACGAGAGGGAGACATAGGGACCAAGAGAGACATAGTGAACGAGAGAGAGAGACACAGGGACCGAGAGAGAGACACAGGGACCGACAGAGAGACACAGTGACCAAGAGAGAGACAGGGACCGAGTGAGACACAGGGACCCAGAGAGAGACACAGGGACCGAGAGAGAGACACAGGGACCGAGAGAGACATCGGGACGGAGAGAGACACAGGGGTGAGAGAGAGACAAAGGGTCTTAGAGAGACACAGGGACCGAGAGAGAGACACAGGGATGGAGAGAGAGACACAAGGACCGAGAGAGACACAGGGACCGAGAGTGAGACACAGGGACCAAGAGAGACACAGGGACTGAGGGAGACACAGGGACCAAGAGAGAGAGACACAGGGTCTTAGAGAGAGGCACAGGGACCGAGAGGGAGACAGGGACCGAGTGAGACACAGGGACTGAGAGAGTGACAGGGACCGTGAGAGAGACAGGGACTGAGAGAGACACCGGGACAGAGAGAGACATGGGGTGAGAGAGAGACACACGGACTGAGAGAGAGACAGGGACCGAGAGAGACACAGATAGTAAGATAGAAAGACAGGGACCGAGAGAGACAGCGGGACCGAGAGAGTCACAGGGAACGAGAGAGAGACAGGGGCCGAGAGAGAGACATAGGGTCCGAGAGAGAGACACAGGGACTGAGAGCGAGACACAGTGACCGAGAGAGAGACACAGGGACCGAGAGAGACACAGGGACCGAGAGAGACACCGGGACCGAGAGAGACACAGGGACCGAGAGAGAGACAGGGACCGAGAGAGAGATTCAGAGACTGAGAGAGAGACAGGGACTGAGAGAGTCACAGGAACCGAGTAAGACACAGGGACCGAGAGAGACACAGGGACCGAGAGAGAGACACAGGGACCGAGAGAGACACAGCGTCCGAGAGAGACACAGGGACCGAGAGAGACACAGGGACCGAGAGAGAGACACAGGGACTGAGAGAGAGACACAGGGACCGAGAGAGACACAGGGAACGAGAGAGAGACACAGGGACCGAGAGAGAGACACAGGGACTGAGAGAGAGACAGGGACCGAGAGAGACACAGGGACCGAGAGAGAGACACAGGGACCGAGAGAGACACAGGGACCGAGATAGAGTCACAGGTACCGAGTGAGACACAGGGACCGAGAGAGTCACAGGGATTGAGCGAGTCACAGGGACCGAGAGAGAGAGACACAGGGACCGAGAGAGAGACACAGGGACCGAGAGAATCACTCGGATTGAGCGAGACACCGGGACCGAGAGAGAGAGACAGGGACCGAGAGAGACACAGGGACCAAGAGAGACACCGTGACCGAGAGAGAGAGACAGGGACCGAGAGAGAGACACAGGGACAGACGGAGAGACACAGTGACCAAGAGAGAGACACAGAGACAGAGAGAGAGACACAGGGACCGAGAGAGACACAGGGACCGAGTGAGACACAGCGACCGAGAGAGACACAGGGACCGAGTGAGACACTGGGAACCAGAGAGAGACACAGGGACCGAGAGAGAGACACAGGGACCGAGAGAGACATCGGGACCGAGAGAGACACAGGGGTGAGAGAGAGACACAGGGACCGAGAGAGACACAGGGACCAAGTGAGACACAGCGACCGAGAGAGACACAGAGACCGAGAGAGAGACACAGGGATGGAGAGAGAGACACAGGGACCGAGAGAGACACAGGGACTGAGAGAGAAACAGGGTCCGAGTGAGTGACACAGGGACAGAGAGAGAGACACAGGGAACGAGAGAGACACCAGGACCGAGAGAGAGAGACTGGGACCGAGAGAGACACAGGGACCAAGATAGAGACACAGAATCTTAGAGAGAGGCACAGGGACCGAGAGGGAGACAGGGACCGAGTGAGACACAGGGACTGAGAAAGTGACAGGGACCGTGAGAGAGACGGACCGAGAGAGACACCGGGACAGAGAGAGACACAGGGGTGAGAGAGAGACACAGAGACCGAGAGAGAGACACAGGGACCGAGAGAGACACAGGGACCGAGAGAGAGACACAGGGACCGAGTGAGACACAGGGACCGAGAGAGAGACACAGGGATTGAGCGAGTCACAGGGACCGAGAGAGACATAGCGACCGAGAGAGACACACGGACCGAGAGAGACACAGGGGTGAGAGAGAGACATAGGGACCGAGAGAGACACAGGGACCGAGAGAGAGACACAGGGACCGAGTGAGACACAGGGACCGAGAGAGAGACACAGGGATTGAGCGAGTCACAGGGACCGAGGGAGACACAGGGACCGAGAGAGAGACACAGGGACCGAGAGAGAGAGACACAGGGTCTTAGAGAGAGGCACAGGGACCGAGAGGGAGACAGGGACCGAGTGAGACACAGGGACTGAGAGAGTGACAGGGACCGTGAGAGAGACAGGGACCGAGAGAGACACCGGGACAGAGAGAGACATGGGGTGAGAGAGAGACACACGGACTGAGAGAGAGACAGGGACCGAGAGAGACACAGATAGTAAGATAGAAAGACAGGGACCGAGAGAGACAGCGGGACCGAGAGAGAGACACAGGGACCGAGAGAGACACAGGGACCGAGAGAGACACCGGGACCGAGAGAGACACAGGGACCGAGAGAGAGACAGGGACCGAGAGAGAGATTCAGAGACTGAGAGAGAGACAGGGACTGAGAGAGTCACAGGAACCGAGTAAGACACAGGGACCGAGAGAGACACAGGGACCGAGAGAGAGACACAGGGACCGAGAGAGACACAGCGTCCGAGAGATACACAGGGACCGAGAGAGACACAGGGACCGAGAGAGAGACACAGGGACTGAGAGAGAGACACAGGGACCGAGAGAGACACTGGGACCGAGAGAGAGACACAGGGACCTAGAGAGAGACACAGGGACCGAGATAGATTCACAGGTACCGAGTGAGACACAGGGACCGAGAGAGTTACAGGGATTGAGCGAGTCACAGGGACCGAGAGAGAGAGACACAGGGACCGAGAGAGAGACACAGGGACCGAGAGAGTCACAGGGATTGAGCGAGACACAGGGACCGAGACAGAGACAGGTACCGAGTGAGAAATACAGGGACCGAGTGAGACACAGGGACCAAGAGAGAGACACAGGGACCAAGAGAGACACCGTGACCGAGTGAGAGAGACAGGGACCGAGAGAGAGACACAGGGACCGACGGAGAGACACAGTGACCAAGAGAGAGACACAGAGACAGAGAGAGAGACAGGGACCGAGTGAGAGACACAGGGACCGAGAGAGACATCGGGACCGAGAGAGACACAGGGGTGAGAGAGAGACACAGGGACCGAGAGAGTCACAGGGACCGAGTGAGACACTGCGACCGAGAGAGACACAGCGACCGAGAGAGACACAGGGACCGAGAGAGAGACACAGGGATGGAGAGAGAGACACAGGGACCGAGAGAGACACAGGGACTGAGAGAGAAACAGGGTCCGAGTGAGTGACACAGGGACAGAGAGAGAGACACAGGGACCGAGAGAGACACCAGGACCGAGAGAGAGAGACTGGGACCGAGAGAGACACAGGGACCAAGATAGAGACACAGAGTCTTAGAGAGAGGCACAGGGACCGAGAGGGAGACAGGGACCGAGTGAGACACAGGAACTGAGAAAGTGACAGGGACCGTGAGAGAGACGGACCGAGAGAGACACCGGGACAGAGAGAGACACAGGGGTGAGAGAGAGACACAGAGACCGAGAGAGAGACACAGGGTCCGAGAGAGGCACAGGGACCGAGAGAGAGACACAGGGACCGAGTGAGACACAGGGACCGAGAGAGAGACACAGGGATTGAGCGAGTCACAGGGACCGAGAGAGACATAGCGACCGAGAGAGACACACGGACCGAGAGAGACACAGGGGTGAGAGAGAGACACAGGGACCGAGAGAGACACAGGGACCGAGAGAGAGACACAGGGACCGAGTGAGACACAGGGACCGAGAGAGAGACACAGGGATGGAGAGAGAGACACAGGGACCGAGAGTGAGACACAGGGACCAAGAGAGACACAGGGACTGAGAGAGACACAGGGACCAAGAGAGAGAGACACAGGGTCTTAGAGAGAGGCACAGGGACCGAGAGGGAGACAGGGACCGAGTGAGACACAGGGACTGAGAGAGTGACAGGGACCGTGAGAGAGACAGGGACCGAGAGAGACACCGGGACAGAGAGAGACATGGGGTGAGAGAGAGACACACGGACTGAGAGAGAGACAGGGACCGAGAGAGACACAGATAGTAAGATAGAAAGACAGGGACCGAGAGAGACAGCGGGACCGAGAGAGTCACAGGGACCGAGAGAGAGACAGGGGCTGAGAGAGAGACATAGGGTCCGAGAGAGAGACACAGGGACCGAGAGCGAGACACAGTGACCGAGAGAGAGACACAGGGACCGAGAGAGACACAGGGACCGAGAGAGACACCGGGACCGAGAGAGACACAGGGACCGAGAGAGACACAGGGACCGAGAGAGACACCGGGACCGAGAGAGACACAGGGACCGAGAGAGACACAGGGACCGAGAGAGACACCGGGACCGAGAGAGTCACAGGAACCGAGTAAGACACAGGGACCGAGAGAGACACAGGGACCGAGAGAGAGACACAGGGACCGAGAGAGACACAGCGTCCGAGAGAGACACAGGGACCGAGAGAGACACAGGGACCGAGAGAGAGACACAGGGACTGAGAGAGAGACACAGGGACCGAGAGAGACACAGGGAACGAGAGAGAGACACAGGGACCGAGAGAGTGACACAGGGACTGAGAGAGAGACAGGGACCGAGAGAGACACAGGGACCGAGAGAGAGACACAGGGACCGAGAGAGACACAGGGACCGAGATAGAGTCACAGGTACCGAGTGAGACACAGGGACCGAGAGAGTCACAGGGATTGAGCGAGTCACAGGGACCGAGAGTGAGAGACACAGGGACCGAGAGAGAGACACAGGGACCGAGAGAGTCACTGGGATTGAGCGAGACACCGGGACCGAGAGAGAGAGACAGGGACCGAGAGAGACACAGGGACCAAGAGAGACACCGTGACCGAGAGAGAGAGACAGGGACCGAGAGAGAGACACAGGGACCGACGGAGAGACACAGTGACCAAGAGAGAGACACAGAGACAGAGTGAGAGACACAGGGACCGAGAGAGACACAGGGACCGAGTGAGACACAGCGACCGAGAGAGACACAGGGACCGAGTGAGACACTGGGAACCAGAGAGAGACACAGGGACCGAGAGAGAGACACAGGGACCGAGAGAGACATCGGGACCGAGAGAGACACAGGGGTGAGAGAGAGACACAGGGACCGAGAGAGACACAGGGACCAAGTGAGACACAGCGACCGAGAGAGACACAGGGACTGAGAGAGAAACAGGGTCCGAGTGAGTGACACAGGGACAGAGAGAGAGACACAGGGAACGAGAGAGACACCAGGACCGAGAGAGAGAGACTGGGACCGAGAGAGACACAGGGACCAAGATAGAGACACAGAATCTTAGAGAGAGGCACAGGGACCGAGAGAGACATAGCGACCGAGAGAGACACAGGGGTGAGAGAGAGACATAGGGACCGAGAGAGACACAGGGACCGAGAGAGAGACACAGGGACCGAGTGAGACACAGGGACCGAGAGAGAGACACAGGGATTGAGCGAGTCACAGGGACCGAGGGAGACACAGGGACCGAGAGAGAGACACAGGGACCGAGAGAGAGACACAGGGACCGAGAGAGAGACACAGGGACCGAGAGAGACACAGGGACCGAGAGAGACACAGGGACCGAGAGAGAGTCACAGGGACTGAGAGACACACAGGGACCGAGAGAGAAACACAGGTACCGAGAGAGACACAGGGTCCGAGAGAGTCACAGGGACCAAGAGAGACACAGGGACCGAGAGAGAGTCACAGGGACTGAGAGACACACAGGGACCGAGAGAGAAACACAGGTACCAAGGGGGACAAAGGGACTGAGAGAGACACAGGGTCCGAGAGAGAGACATAGGCACCGAGAGAGAGACACAGACCGAGAGAGAGACACAGGGACTGACAGAGAGACACCGGGACCAAGAGAGACACAGGGACCGAGAGAGAAACCGGGACCGAGAGAGACACAGGGGTGTGAGAGAGAGACACAGGGACCAAGAGAGACACAGGGACCGAGTGAGACACAGAGACCGAGAGAGAGATTCAGTGACCGAGAGAGAGACAGGGACCGAGAGAGAGACACAGTGACCGAGAGAGACATAGGGACCGAGAGAGAGACACAGGGACCGAGAGAGACACGGACTGAGAGAGACACAGGGACCGAGAGAGAGACACAGTGACCGAGAGAGACACAGGGACCGAGAGTGAGACACAGGGACCGAGAGAGTGACACAGGGTCTTAGAGAGAGGCACAGGGACCGAGAGGGAGACAGGGACCGAGTGAGACACAGGGACTGAGAGAGTCACAGGGACCATGAGAGAGACAGGGACCGAGAGAAACACCGGGACAGAGAGAGACATGGGGTGAGAGAGAGACACAGGGACTGAGAGAGAGACAGGGACCGAGAGAGACACAGATAGAAAGACAGGGACCGAGAGAGACAGCGGGACCGAGAGAGTCACAGGGACCGAGAGAGAGACAGGGGCCGAGAGAGAGACATAGGGTCCAAGAGAGAGACACAGGGACCGAGAGCGAGACACAGTGACCGAGAGAGAGACACAGGGACCGAGAGAGACACAGGGACCGAGAGAGACACCGGGACCGAGAGAGAGACACAGGGACCGAGAGAGACACAGGGACCGAGAGAGACACAGGGGTGTGAGAGAGAGACACAGGGACCAAGAGAGACACAGGGACCGAGTGAGACACAGAGACCGAGAGAGAGATTCAGTGACCGAGAGAGAGACAGGGACCGAGAGAGAGACACAGTGACCGAGAGAGACATAGGGACCGAGAGAGAGACACAGGGACCGAGAGAGACACGGACTGAGAGAGACACAGGGACCGAGAGAGAGACACAGTGACCGAGAGAGACACAGGGACCGAGAGTGAGACACAGGGACCGAGAGAGTGACACAGGGTCTTAGAGAGAGGCACAGGGACCGAGAGGGAGACAGGGACCGAGTGAGACACAGGGACTGAGAGAGTCACAGGGACCATGAGAGAGACAGGGACCGAGAGAAACACCGGGACAGAGAGAGACATGGGGTGAGAGAGAGACACAGGGACTGAGAGAGAGACAGGGACCGAGAGAGACACAGATAGAAAGACAGGGACCGAGAGAGACAGCGGGACCGAGAGAGTCACAGGGACCGAGAGAGAGACAGGGGCCGAGAGAGAGACATAGGGTCCGAGAGAGAGACACAGGGACCGAGAGCGAGACACAGTGACCGAGAGAGAGACACAGGGACCGAGAGAGACACAGGGACCGAGAGAGACACCGGGACCGAGAGAGACACAGGGACCGAGAGAGAGACAGGGACCGAGAGAGAGATTCAGAGACTGAGAGAGAGACAGGGACTGAGAGAGTCACAGGAACCGAGTAAGACACAGGGACCGAGAGAGACACAGGGACCGAGAGAGAGACACAGGGACCGAGAGAGACACAGCGTCCGAGAGATACACAGGGACCGAGAGAGACACAGGGACCGAGAGAGAGACACAGGGACTGAGAGAGAGACACAGGGACCGAGAGAGACACTGGGACCGAGAGAGAGACACAGGGACCTAGAGAGAGACACAGGGACCGAGATAGATTCACAGGTACCGAGTGAGACACAGGGACCGAGAGAGTTACAGGGATTGAGCGAGTCACAGGGACCGAAAGAGAGAGACACAGGGACCGAGAGAGAGACACAGGGACCGAGAGAGTCACAGGGATTGAGCGAGACACAGGGACCGAGACAGAGACAGGTACCGAGTGAGAAATACAGGGACCGAGTGAGACACAGGGACCAAGAGAGAGACACAGGGACCAAGAGAGACACCGTGACCGAGAGAGAGAGACAGGGACCGAGAGAGAGACACAGGGACCGACGGAGAGACACAGTGACCAAGAGAGAGACACAGAGACAGAGAGAGAGACAGGGACCGAGTGAGAGACACAGGGACCGAGAGAGACATCGGGACCGAGAGAGACACAGGGGTGAGAGAGAGACACAGGGACCGAGAGAGTCACAGGGACCGAGTGAGACACTGCGACCGAGAGAGACACAGCGACCGAGAGAGACACAGGGACCGAGAGAGAGACACAGGGATGGAGAGAGAGACACAGGGACCGAGAGAGACACAGGGTCCGAGTGAGTGACACAGGGACAGAGAGAGAGACACAGGGACCGAGAGAGAGAGAGACTGGGACCGAGAGAGACACAGGGACCAAGATAGAGACACAGAGTCTTAGAGAGAGGCACAGGGACCGAGAGGGAGACAGGGACCGAGTGAGACACAGGAACTGAGAAAGTGACAGGGACCGTGAGAGAGACGGACCGAGAGAGACACCGGGACAGAGAGAGACACAGGGGTGAGAGAGAGACACAGAGACCGAGAGAGAGACACAGGGTCCGAGAGGCACAGGGACCGAGAGAGAGACACAGGGACAGAGTGAGACACAGGGACCGAGAGAGAGACAAAGGGATTGAGCGAGTCACAGGGACCGAGAGAGACATAGCGACCGAGAGAGACACACGGACCGAGAGAGACACAGGGGTGAGAGAGAGACACAGGGACCGAGAGAGACACAGGGACCGAGAGAGAGACACAGGGACCGAGTGAGACACAGGGACCGAGAGAGTCACAGGAACCAAGAGAGACACAGGGACCGAGAGAGAGTCTCAGGGACTGAGAGACACACAGGGACCGAGAGAGAAACACAGGTACCAAGGGGGACACAGGGACTGAGAGAGACACAGGGACCAAGAGAGACAAAGGGACCGAGAGAGAGACATAGGCACCGAGAGAGAGACACAGACCGAGAGAGAGACACAGGGTCTTAGAGAGAGGCACAGGGACCGAGAGGGAGACAGGGACCGAGTGAGACACAGGGACTGAGAGAGTCACAGGGACCATGAGAGAGACAGGGACCGAGAGAAACACCGGGACAGAGAGAGACATGGGGTGAGAGAGAGACACAGGGACTGAGAGAGAGACAGGGACCGAGAGAGACACAGATAGTAAGATAGAAAGACAGGGACCGAGAGAGACAGCGGGACCGAGAGAGTCACAGGGACCGAGAGAGAGACAGGGGCCGAGAGAGAGACATCGGGTCCGAGAGAGAGACACAGGGACCGAGAGCGAGACACAGTGACCGAGAGAGAGACACAGGGACCGAGAGAGACACAGGGACCGAGAGAGACACCGGGACCGAGAGAGACACAGGGACCGAGAGAGAGACAGGGACCGAGAGAGAGATTCAGAGACTGAGAGAGAGACAGGGACTGAGAGAGTCACAGGAACCGAGTAAGACACAGGGACCGAGAGAGACACAGGGACCGAGAGAGAGACACAGGGACCGAGAGAGACACAGCGTCCGAGAGATACACAGGGACCGAGAGAGACACAGGGACCGAGAGAGAGACACAGGGACTGAGAGAGAGACACAGGGACCGAGAGAGACACTGGGACCGAGAGAGAGACACAGGGACCTAGAGAGAGACACAGGGACCGAGATAGATTCACAGGTACCGAGTGAGACACAGGGACCGAGAGAGTTACAGGGATTGAGCGAGTCACAGGGACCGAAAGAGAGAGACACAGGGACCGAGAGAGAGACACAGGGACCGAGAGAGTCACAGGGATTGAGCGAGACACAGGGACCGAGACAGAGACAGGTACCGAGTGAGAAATACAGGGACCGAGTGAGACACAGGGACCAAGAGAGAGACACAGGGACCAAGAGAGACACCGTGACCGAGAGAGAGAGACAGGGACCGAGAGAGAGACACAGGGACCGACGGAGAGACACAGTGACCAAGAGAGAGACACAGAGACAGAGAGAGAGACAGGGACCGAGTGAGAGACACAGGGACCGAGAGAGACATCGGGACCGAGAGAGACACAGGGGTGAGAGAGAGACACAGGGACCGAGAGAGTCACAGGGACCGAGTGAGACACTGCGACCGAGAGAGACACAGCGACCGAGAGAGACACAGGGACCGAGAGAGAGACACAGGGATGGAGAGAGAGACACAGGGACCGAGAGAGACACAGGGTCCGAGTGAGTGACACAGGGACAGAGAGAGAGACACAGGGACCGAGAGAGACACCAGGACCGAGAGAGAGAGAGACTGGGACCGAGAGAGACACAGGGACCAAGATAGAGACACAGAGTCTTAGAGAGAGGCACAGGGACCGAGACGGAGACAGGGACCGAGTGAGACACAGGAACTGAGAAAGTGACAGGGACCGTGAGAGAGACGGACCGAGAGAGACACCGGGACAGAGAGAGACACAGGGGTGAGAGAGAGACACAGAGACCGAGAGAGAGACACAGGGTCCGAGAGGCACAGGGACCGAGAGAGAGACACAGAGACAGAGTGAGACACAGGGACCGAGAGAGAGACACAGGGATTGAGCGAGTCACAGGGACCGAGAGAGACATAGCGACCGAGAGAGACACACGGACCGAGAGAGACACAGGGGTGAGAGAGAGACACAGGGACCGAGAGAGACACAGGGACCGAGAGAGAGACACAGGGACCGAGTGAGACACAGGGACCGAGAGAGTCACAGGGACCAAGAGAGACACAGGGACCGAGAGAGAGTCACAGGGACTGAGAGACACACAGGGACCGAGAGAGAAACACAGGTACCAAGGGGGACACAGGGACTGAGAGAGACACAGGGACCAAGAGAGACAAAGGGACCGAGAGAGAGACATAGGCACCGAGAGAGAGACACAGACCGAGAGAGAGACACAGGGACTGACAGAGAGACACAGGGACCAAGAGAGACATAGGGACCGAGAGAGAGACACAGGGATCGAGAGAGAGACACCGGGACAGAGACAGAGACAGGGACCGAGTGAGACACAGGAACTGACAGAGAGACTCAGGGTCTTAGAGAGTGGCACAGGGACCGAGAGAGAGAGACAGGGACCGAGGGAGACAAAGGGACTGAGAGAGGCACAGTGACCGAGAGAGACACCGGGACCGAGAGAGACACAGGGGTGTGAGAGAGAGACACAGGGACCGAGAGAGACACAGGGACCGAGTGAGACACAGTGACCGAGAGAGACACAGGGACCGACAGAGAGATACAGGGACCGAGAGAGAGACAGGGACCGAGAGAGAGACACAGGGACCGAGAGAAAGACAGAGGGACCGAGAGCGAGAGACAGGGACCGAGAGAGACACAGGGAGCAAGGGAGAGACACAGGGACCGAGAGAGAGACACAGGGACCGAGAAAGAGACACAGGGACTGAGAGAGAGACAGGCACCGAGAGAGACACAGAGAGTAAGATAGAGAGACAGGGACCGAGAGAGACACCGGGACCGAGAGAGAGACACAGGGACAGAGAGCGAGACACAGTGACCGAGAGAGAGACAGGGACAAAGTGAGACACAGGGACCGAGAGAGACGCAGAGAGCAAGAGAGAGAGAGACAGGGACCGAGAGAGACACAGGGAACGAGAGAGAGACAGGGACCGAGAGAGAGACTCAGAGACTGAGAGAGAGACAGGGACTGAGAGAGTCACAGGGACCGAGTAAGACACAGGGACCGAGAGAGACACAGGGACCGAGAGAGAGACACAGGGACTGAGAGAGAGACAGGGAACGAGAGAGACACAGGGATCGAGAGAGACACAGGGACCGAGAGAGAGACACAGGGACCGAGAGAGAGACAGGGACCGAGAGAGAGACTCAGAGACTGAGAGAGAGACAGGGACTGAGAGAGTCACAGGGACCGAGTAAGACACAGGGACCGAGAGAGACACAGGGACCGAGAGAGAGACACAGGGACTGAGAGAGAGACAGGGACCGAGAGAGACACAGGGATCGAGAGAGACACAGGGACCGAGAGAGAGACACAGGGATCGAGAGAGACACAGGGACCGAGAGAGACACAGGGACCGAGAGAGACACAGTGACCGAGAGAGACACAGGGACCGAGAGAGAGACACAGGGACTGAGAGAGACACCGGGACCGAGAGAGAGACACAGGGACAGAGAGCGAGACACAGTGACCGAGAGAGAGACAGGGACAAAGTCAGTCACAGGGACCGAGAGAGACGCAGAGAGCAAGAGAGAGAGAGACAGGGACCGAGAGAGACACAGGGAACGAGAGAGAGACAGGGACCGAGAGAGAGACTCAGAGACTGAGAGAGAGACAGGGACTGAGAGAGTCACAGGGACCGAGTAAGACACAGGGACCGAGAGAGACACAGGGACCGAGAGAGAGACACAGGGACTGAGAGAGAGACAGGGAACGAGAGAGACACAGGGATCGAGAGAGACACAGGGACAGAGAGAGAGAGACACAGGGATCGAGAGAGACACAGGGACCGAGAGAGACACAGGGACCGAGTGAGACACAGTGACCGAGAGAGACACAGGGACCGACAGAGAGATACAGGGACCGAGAGAGAGACAGGGACCGAGAGAGAGACACAGGGACCGAGAGAAAGACAAAGGGATCGAGAGAGACACAGGGACCGAGAGAGACACAGGGACCGAGTGAGACACAGTGACCGAGAGAGACACAGGGACCGACAGAGAGATACAGGGACCGAGAGAGAGACAGGGACCGAGAGAGAGACAGGGACCGAGAGCGAGACACAGGGACCGAGAGAGACACAGGGAGCAAGGGAGAGACACAGGGACCGAGAGAGAGACACAGGGACCGAGAAAGAGACACAGGGACTGAGAGAGAGACAGGGACCGAGAGAGACACAGAGAGTAAGATAGAGAGACAGGGACCGAGAGAGACACCGGGACCGAAAGAGACACAGGGACCGAGAGAGAGACAGGGACCGAGAGAGAGACACAGGGACCGAGAGCGAGACACAGTGACCGAGAGAGAGACAGGGACAAAGTGAGACACATGGACCAAGAGAGACGCAGAGAGCAAGATAGAGAGAGACAGGGACCGAGAAAGAGACACCGGGACCGAGAGAGACACAGGGACCGAGAGAGAGACAGGGACCGAGAGAGAGACTCAGAGACTGAGAGAGAGACAGGGACTGAGAGAGTCACAGGGACCGAGTAAGACACAGGGACCGAGAGAGACACTGGGATCGAGAGAGACACCGGGACCGAGACAGAGTCAGGTACCGAGTGAGAAATACAGGGACCTAGTGAGACACAGTGACCAAGAGAGAGACACAGGGACCAAGAGAGACATAGTGACCGAGAGAGAGTGACAGGGACCGAGAGAGAGACAGAGGGACCGACAGAGAGACACAGTGACCAAGAGAGAGACACAGGGACCGAGAGAGACATCGGGACCGAGAGAGACACAGGGACCGAGAGAGAGACACAGGTACCGAGAGAGAGACACAGGGATGGAGAGAGAGACACAGGGACCGAGAGTGAGACACAGGCACCGAGAGAGACACAGGGACTGAGAGAGACACAGGGACCAAGAGAGAGACACAGGGTCTTAGAGAGAGACATAGTGACCGAGAGAGAGTGACAGGGACCGAGAGAGAGACAGAGGGACCGACAGAGAGTCACAGTGACCAAGAGAGAGACACAGGGACCGAGAGAGAGACACAGGGACCGAGAGAGACATCGGGACCGAGAGAGACACAGGGACCGAGAGAGAGACCGAGAGAGACATCGGGACCGAGAGAGACACAGGGACCGAGAGAGAGACACAGGGACCGAGAGAGAGACACAGGGATGGAGAGAGAGACACAGGGACCGAGAGTGAGACACAGGGACCGAGAGAGAGACAGGGACTGAGAGAGACACAGGGACCAAGAGAGAGACACAGGGTCTTAGAGAGAGGCACAGGGACCGAGAGGGAGACAGGGACCGAGTGAGACACAGGGACTGAGAGATTGACAGGGACCGTGAGAGAGACAGGGACCGAGAGAGACTCCGGGACAGAGAGAGACATAGGGTGAGAGAGAGACACAGGGACTGAGAGAGAGACAGGGACCGAGAGAGACACAGATAGTAAGATAGAGAGACAGGGACCGAGAGAGACAGCGGGACCGAGAGAGTCACAGGGACCGAGAGAGAGACAGGGACCGAGAGAGAGACATAGGGACCGAGAGAGAGACACAGGGACCGAGAGAGACAGAGGGACCGAGAGAGACACCGGGACCGAGAGAGACACAGGGACCGAGAGAGAGACAGGGACCGAGAGAGAGATTCAGAGACTGAGAGAGAGACAGGGACTGAGAGAGTCACAGGAACCGAGTAAGACACAGGGACCGAGAGAGACACAGGGACCGAGAGAGAGAGACAGGGACCAAGAGAGACACAGCGTCCGCGAGAGACACAGGGACCGAGAGAGACACAGGGACCGAGAGAGAGACACAGGGACTAAGAGAGAGAGACACAGGGACCGAGAGAGACACAGGGTACGAGAGAGAGACACAGGGACCGAGAGAGAGACACAGGGACCGAGATAGCGTCACAGGTACCGAGTGAGACACAGGGACCGAGAGAGTTACAGGGATTGAGCGAGTCACAGGCACCGAGACAGAGACAGGTACCGAGTGAGAAATACAGGGACCGAGTGAGACACAGGGACCAAGAGAGAGACACAGGGACCAAGAGAGACACCGTGACCGAGAGAGAGAGACAGGGACCGAGAGAGAGACACAGGGACCGACGGAGAGACACAGTGACCAAGAGAGAGACACAGAGACAGAGAGAGAGACACAGGGACCGAGAGAGACATCGGGACCGAGAGAGACACAGGGGTGAGAGAGAGACACAGGGACCAAGAGAGACACATGGACCGAGTGAGACACAGCGACCGAGAGAGACACAGGGACCGAGTGAGACACTGGGAACCAGAGAGAGACACAGGGACCGAGAGAGAGACACAGGGACCGAGAGAGACATCGGGACCGAGAGAGACACAGGGGTGAGAGAGAGACACAGGGACCGAGAGAGACAGAGGGACCGAGTGAGACACAGCGACCGAGAGAGACACAGGGACCGAGAGAGAGACACAGGGATGGAGAGAGAGACACAGGGACCGAGAGAGACACAGGGACTGAGAGAGAAACAGGGTCCGAGTGAGTGACACAGGGACCGAGAGAGACACAGCGACCGAGAGAGACACAGGGACCGAGAGAGAGACACAGGGATGGAGAGAGAGACACAGCGACCGAGAGAGACACAGGGACCGAGAGAGAGACACAGGGACAGAGAGAGAGACACAGGGATCGAGAGAGACACCAGGACCGAGAGAGAGTGACTGGGACCAAGAAAGACACAGGGACCAAGATAGAGACACAGAATCTTAGAGAGAGGCACAGGGACCGAGAAGGAGACAGGGACCGAGTGAGACACAGGGACTGAGAAAGTGACAGGGACCGTGAGAGAGACGTACCGAGAGAGACACCGGGACAGAGAGAGACACAGGGGTGAGAGAGAGACACAGAGACCGAGAGAGAGACACAGGGACCGAGAGAGACACAGGGACCGAGAGAGAGACACAGGGACGGAGTGAGACACAGGGACCGAGAGAGAGACACAGAGATTGAGCGAGTCACAGGGACCGAGGGAGACACAGGGACCGAGAGAGAGACACAGGGACCGAGAGAGAGACACAGGGACCGAGAGAGAGACACAGGGATTGAGCGAGTCACAGGGATCGAGAGAGACACAGGGACCGAGAGAGAAACACAGTGACCGAGAGATTCACCAGGACCGAGAGAGACACAGGGGTGTGAGAGAGAGTCACAGGGACAGAGAGAGACACAGGGACCGAGTGAGACACAGGGACCGACAGAGAGATACAGGGACCGAGAGAGAGACAGGGACCGAGAGAGAGACACAGGGACCGAGAGAAAGACACAGGGACCGAGAGCGAGACACAGGGAGCAAGGGAGAGACACAGGGACCGAGAGAGAGACACAGGGACCGAGAAAGAGACACAGGGACTGAGAGAGAGACAGGGACCGAGAGAGACACAGAGAGTAAGATAGAGAGACACAGGGTTTGAGCGAGTCACAGGGATCGAGAGAGACACAGGGACCGAGAGAGTCACCAGGACCGAGAGAGACACAGGGGTGTGAGAGAGAGACACAGGGACAGAGAGAGACACAGGGACCGAGTGAGACACAGTGACCGAGAGAGACACAGGGACCGACAGAGAGATACAGGGACCGAGAGAGAGACAGGGACCGAGAGAGAGACACAGGGACCGAGAGAGACACAGGGAGCAAGGGAGAGACACAGGGACCGAGAGATAGACACAGGGACCGAGAAAGAGACACAGGGACTGAGAGAGAGACAGGGACCGAGAGAGACACAGAGAGTAAGATAGAGAGACAGGGACCGAGAGAGACACCGGGACCGAAAGAGACACAGGGACCGAGAGAGAGACACAGGGACTGAGAGAGAGACAGGGACTGAGAGAGAGACATAGGGACCGAGAGAGAGACACAGGGACTGAGAGCGAGACAGTGACCGAGAGAGAGACACAGGGACTCAGAGAGAGACAGGGACCGAGAGAGAGACATAGGGACCGAGAGAGAGACACAGGGACCGAGAGAGAGACACAGTGACCGAGAGAGAGAGACAGGGACAAAGTGAGACACAGGGACCGAGAGAGAGGCAGATAGCAAGAGAGAGAGAGACAGGGACCGAGAAAGAGACACCGGGAACGAGAGAGACACAGGGACCGAGAGAGAGACACAGGGACCGAGAGAGACACAGTGACCGAGAGAGAGACACAGGGACCGAGAGAGAGACACCGGGACCGAGTAAGACACAGGGACCGAGAGAGAGACAGGGACCGAGAGATAGACTCAGAGACTGAGAGAGAGACAGGGACTGAGAGAGTCACAGGGACCGAGTAAGACACAGGGACCGAGAGAGACACAGGGACCGAGAGAGAGACACAGGGATCGAGAGAGACACAGGGACCGAGAGAGAGAGACACAGGGACCGAGAGAGAGACACCAGGACAGAGAGAGAGACACAGGGACTGAGAGAGAGAGACAGGGACCGAGAGAGAGACATCGGGACCGAGAGAGACACAGGGACCGAGGGAGAGACACAGGGACCGAGAGAGAGACACAGGGATGGAGAGAGAGACACAGGGACCGAGAGTGAGACACAGGGACCAAGAGAGACACAGGGACTGAGGGAGACACAGGGACCAAGAGAGAGAGACACAGGGTCTTAGAGAGAGGCACAGGGACCGAGAGGGAGACAGGGACCGAGTGAGACACAGGGACTGAGAGAGTGACAGGGACCGTGAGAGAGACAGGGACTGAGAGAGACACCGGGACAGAGAGAGACATGGGGTGAGAGAGAGACACACGGACTGAGAGAGAGACAGGGACCGAGAGAGACACAGATAGTAAGATAGAAAGACAGGGACCGAGAGAGACAGCGGGACCGAGAGAGTCACAGGGAACGAGAGAGAGACAGGGGCCGAGAGAGAGACATAGGGTCCGAGAGAGAGACACAGGGACTGAGAGCGAGACACAGTGACCGAGAGAGAGACACAGGGACCGAGAGAGACACAGGGACCGAGAGAGACACCGGGACCGAGAGAGACACAGGGACCGAGAGAGAGACAGGGACCGAGAGAGAGATTCAGAGACTGAGAGAGAGACAGGGACTGAGAGAGTCACAGGAACCGAGTAAGACACAGGGACCGAGAGAGACACAGGGACCGAGAGAGAGACACAGGGACCGAGAGAGACACAGCGTCCGAGAGAGACACAGGGACCGAGAGAGACACAGGGACCGAGAGAGAGACACAGGGACTGAGAGAGAGACACAGGGACCGAGAGAGACACAGGGAACGAGAGAGAGACACAGGGACCGAGAGAGAGACACAGGGACTGAGAGAGAGACAGGGACCGAGAGAGACACAGGGACCGAGAGAGAGACACAGGGACCGAGAGAGACACAGGGACCGAGATAGAGTCACAGGTACCGAGTGAGACACAGGGACCGAGAGAGTCACAGGGATTGAGCGAGTCACAGGGACCGAGAGAGAGAGACACAGGGACCGAGAGAGAGACACAGGGACCGAGAGAATCACTCGGATTGAGCGAGACACCGGGACCGAGAGAGAGAGACAGGGACCGAGAGAGACACAGGGACCAAGAGAGACACCGTGACCGAGAGAGAGAGACAGGGACCGAGAGAGAGACACAGGGACAGACGGAGAGACACAGTGACCAAGAGAGAGACACAGAGACAGAGAGAGAGACACAGGGACCGAGAGAGACACAGGGACCGAGTGAGACACAGCGACCGAGAGAGACACAGGGACCGAGTGAGACACTGGGAACCAGAGAGAGACACAGGGACCGAGAGAGAGACACAGGGACCGAGAGAGACATCGGGACCGAGAGAGACACAGGGGTGAGAGAGAGACACAGGGACCGAGAGAGACACAGGGACCAAGTGAGACACAGCGACCGAGAGAGACACAGGGACCGAGAGAGAGACACAGGGATGGAGAGAGAGACACAGGGACCGAGAGAGACACAGGGACTGAGAGAGAAACAGGGTCCGAGTGAGTGACACAGGGACAGAGAGAGAGACACAGGGAACGAGAGAGACACCAGGACCGAGAGAGAGAGACTGGGACCGAGAGAGACACAGGGACCAAGATAGAGACACAGAATCTTAGAGAGAGGCACAGGGACCGAGAGGGAGACAGGGACCGAGTGAGACACAGGGACTGAGAAAGTGACAGGGACCGTGAGAGAGACGGACCGAGAGAGACACCGGGACAGAGAGAGACACAGGGGTGAGAGAGAGACACAGAGACCGAGAGAGAGACACAGGGACCGAGAGAGACACAGGGACCGAGAGAGAGACACAGGGACCGAGTGAGACACAGGGACCGAGAGAGAGACACAGGGATTGAGCGAGTCACAGGGACCGAGAGAGACATAGCGACCGAGAGAGACACACGGACCGAGAGAGACACAGGGGTGAGAGAGAGACATAGGGACCGAGAGAGACACAGGGACCGAGAGAGAGACACAGGGACCGAGTGAGACACAGGGACCGAGAGAGAGACACAGGGATTGAGCGAGTCACAGGGACCGAGGGAGACACAGGGACCGAGAGAGAGACACAGGGACCGAGAGAGAGAGACACAGGGTCTTAGAGAGAGGCACAGGGACCGAGAGGGAGACAGGGACCGAGTGAGACACAGGGACTGAGAGAGTGACAGGGACCGTGAGAGAGACAGGGACCGAGAGAGACACCGGGACAGAGAGAGACATGGGGTGAGAGAGAGACACACGGACTGAGAGAGAGACAGGGACCGAGAGAGACACAGATAGTAAGATAGAAAGACAGGGACCGAGAGAGACAGCGGGACCGAGAGAGAGACACAGGGACCGAGAGAGACACAGGGACCGAGAGAGACACCGGGACCGAGAGAGACACAGGGACCGAGAGAGAGACAGGGACCGAGAGAGAGATTCAGAGACTGAGAGAGAGACAGGGACTGAGAGAGTCACAGGAACCGAGTAAGACACAGGGACCGAGAGAGACACAGGGACCGAGAGAGAGACACAGGGACCGAGAGAGACACAGCGTCCGAGAGATACACAGGGACCGAGAGAGACACAGGGACCGAGAGAGAGACACAGGGACTGAGAGAGAGACACAGGGACCGAGAGAGACACTGGGACCGAGAGAGAGACACAGGGACCTAGAGAGAGACACAGGGACCGAGATAGATTCACAGGTACCGAGTGAGACACAGGGACCGAGAGAGTTACAGGGATTGAGCGAGTCACAGGGACCGAGAGAGAGAGACACAGGGACCGAGAGAGAGACACAGGGACCGAGAGAGTCACAGGGATTGAGCGAGACACAGGGACCGAGACAGAGACAGGTACCGAGTGAGAAATACAGGGACCGAGTGAGACACAGGGACCAAGAGAGAGACACAGGGACCAAGAGAGACACCGTGACCGAGTGAGAGAGACAGGGACCGAGAGAGAGACACAGGGACCGACGGAGAGACACAGTGACCAAGAGAGAGACACAGAGACAGAGAGAGAGACAGGGACCGAGTGAGAGACACAGGGACCGAGAGAGACATCGGGACCGAGAGAGACACAGGGGTGAGAGAGAGACACAGGGACCGAGAGAGTCACAGGGACCGAGTGAGACACTGCGACCGAGAGAGACACAGCGACCGAGAGAGACACAGGGACCGAGAGAGAGACACAGGGATGGAGAGAGAGACACAGGGACCGAGAGAGACACAGGGACTGAGAGAGAAACAGGGTCCGAGTGAGTGACACAGGGACAGAGAGAGAGACACAGGGACCGAGAGAGACACCAGGACCGAGAGAGAGAGACTGGGACCGAGAGAGACACAGGGACCAAGATAGAGACACAGAGTCTTAGAGAGAGGCACAGGGACCGAGAGGGAGACAGGGACCGAGTGAGACACAGGAACTGAGAAAGTGACAGGGACCGTGAGAGAGACGGACCGAGAGAGACACCGGGACAGAGAGAGACACAGGGGTGAGAGAGAGACACAGAGACCGAGAGAGAGACACAGGGTCCGAGAGAGGCACAGGGACCGAGAGAGAGACACAGGGACCGAGTGAGACACAGGGACCGAGAGAGAGACACAGGGATTGAGCGAGTCACAGGGACCGAGAGAGACATAGCGACCGAGAGAGACACACGGACCGAGAGAGACACAGGGGTGAGAGAGAGACACAGGGACCGAGAGAGACACAGGGACCGAGAGAGAGACACAGGGACCGAGTGAGACACAGGGACCGAGAGAGAGACACAGGGATGGAGAGAGAGACACAGGGACCGAGAGTGAGACACAGGGACCAAGAGAGACACAGGGACTGAGAGAGACACAGGGACCAAGAGAGAGAGACACAGGGTCTTAGAGAGAGGCACAGGGACCGAGAGGGAGACAGGGACCGAGTGAGACACAGGGACTGAGAGAGTGACAGGGACCGTGAGAGAGACAGGGACCGAGAGAGACACCGGGACAGAGAGAGACATGGGGTGAGAGAGAGACACACGGACTGAGAGAGAGACAGGGACCGAGAGAGACACAGATAGTAAGATAGAAAGACAGGGACCGAGAGAGACAGCGGGACCGAGAGAGTCACAGGGACCGAGAGAGAGACAGGGGCTGAGAGAGAGACATAGGGTCCGAGAGAGAGACACAGGGACCGAGAGCGAGACACAGTGACCGAGAGAGAGACACAGGGACCGAGAGAGACACAGGGACCGAGAGAGACACCGGGACCGAGAGAGACACAGGGACCGAGAGAGACACAGGGACCGAGAGAGACACCGGGACCGAGAGAGACACAGGGACCGAGAGAGACACAGGGACCGAGAGAGACACCGGGACCGAGAGAGTCACAGGAACCGAGTAAGACACAGGGACCGAGAGAGACACAGGGACCGAGAGAGAGACACAGGGACCGAGAGAGACACAGCGTCCGAGAGAGACACAGGGACCGAGAGAGACACAGGGACCGAGAGAGAGACACAGGGACTGAGAGAGAGACACAGGGACCGAGAGAGACACAGGGAACGAGAGAGAGACACAGGGACCGAGAGAGTGACACAGGGACTGAGAGAGAGACAGGGACCGAGAGAGACACAGGGACCGAGAGAGAGACACAGGGACCGAGAGAGACACAGGGACCGAGATAGAGTCACAGGTACCGAGTGAGACACAGGGACCGAGAGAGTCACAGGGATTGAGCGAGTCACAGGGACCGAGAGTGAGAGACACAGGGACCGAGAGAGAGACACAGGGACCGAGAGAGTCACTGGGATTGAGCGAGACACCGGGACCGAGAGAGAGAGACAGGGACCGAGAGAGACACAGGGACCAAGAGAGACACCGTGACCGAGAGAGAGAGACAGGGACCGAGAGAGAGACACAGGGACCGACGGAGAGACACAGTGACCAAGAGAGAGACACAGAGACAGAGTGAGAGACACAGGGACCGAGAGAGACACAGGGACCGAGTGAGACACAGCGACCGAGAGAGACACAGGGACCGAGTGAGACACTGGGAACCAGAGAGAGACACAGGGACCGAGAGAGAGACACAGGGACCGAGAGAGACATCGGGACCGAGAGAGACACAGGGGTGAGAGAGAGACACAGGGACCGAGAGAGACACAGGGACCAAGTGAGACACAGCGACCGAGAGAGACACAGGGACTGAGAGAGAAACAGGGTCCGAGTGAGTGACACAGGGACAGAGAGAGAGACACAGGGAACGAGAGAGACACCAGGACCGAGAGAGAGAGACTGGGACCGAGAGAGACACAGGGACCAAGATAGAGACACAGAATCTTAGAGAGAGGCACAGGGACCGAGAGAGACATAGCGACCGAGAGAGACACAGGGGTGAGAGAGAGACATAGGGACCGAGAGAGACACAGGGACCGAGAGAGAGACACAGGGACCGAGTGAGACACAGGGACCGAGAGAGAGACACAGGGATTGAGCGAGTCACAGGGACCGAGGGAGACACAGGGACCGAGAGAGAGACACAGGGACCGAGAGAGAGACACAGGGACCGAGAGAGAGACACAGGGACCGAGAGAGACACAGGGACCGAGAGAGACACAGGGACCGAGAGAGAGTCACAGGGACTGAGAGACACACAGGGACCGAGAGAGAAACACAGGTACCGAGAGAGACACAGGGTCCGAGAGAGTCACAGGGACCAAGAGAGACACAGGGACCGAGAGAGAGTCACAGGGACTGAGAGACACACAGGGACCGAGAGAGAAACACAGGTACCAAGGGGGACAAAGGGACTGAGAGAGACACAGGGTCCGAGAGAGAGACATAGGCACCGAGAGAGAGACACAGACCGAGAGAGAGACACAGGGACTGACAGAGAGACACCGGGACCAAGAGAGACACAGGGACCGAGAGAGAAACCGGGACCGAGAGAGACACAGGGGTGTGAGAGAGAGACACAGGGACCAAGAGAGACACAGGGACCGAGTGAGACACAGAGACCGAGAGAGAGATTCAGTGACCGAGAGAGAGACAGGGACCGAGAGAGAGACACAGTGACCGAGAGAGACATAGGGACCGAGAGAGAGACACAGGGACCGAGAGAGACACGGACTGAGAGAGACACAGGGACCGAGAGAGAGACACAGTGACCGAGAGAGACACAGGGACCGAGAGTGAGACACAGGGACCGAGAGAGTGACACAGGGTCTTAGAGAGAGGCACAGGGACCGAGAGGGAGACAGGGACCGAGTGAGACACAGGGACTGAGAGAGTCACAGGGACCATGAGAGAGACAGGGACCGAGAGAAACACCGGGACAGAGAGAGACATGGGGTGAGAGAGAGACACAGGGACTGAGAGAGAGACAGGGACCGAGAGAGACACAGATAGAAAGACAGGGACCGAGAGAGACAGCGGGACCGAGAGAGTCACAGGGACCGAGAGAGAGACAGGGGCCGAGAGAGAGACATAGGGTCCAAGAGAGAGACACAGGGACCGAGAGCGAGACACAGTGACCGAGAGAGAGACACAGGGACCGAGAGAGACACAGGGACCGAGAGAGACACCGGGACCGAGAGAGAGACACAGGGACCGAGAGAGACACAGGGACCGAGAGAGACACAGGGGTGTGAGAGAGAGACACAGGGACCAAGAGAGACACAGGGACCGAGTGAGACACAGAGACCGAGAGAGAGATTCAGTGACCGAGAGAGAGACAGGGACCGAGAGAGAGACACAGTGACCGAGAGAGACATAGGGACCGAGAGAGAGACACAGGGACCGAGAGAGACACGGACTGAGAGAGACACAGGGACCGAGAGAGAGACACAGTGACCGAGAGAGACACAGGGACCGAGAGTGAGACACAGGGACCGAGAGAGTGACACAGGGTCTTAGAGAGAGGCACAGGGACCGAGAGGGAGACAGGGACCGAGTGAGACACAGGGACTGAGAGAGTCACAGGGACCATGAGAGAGACAGGGACCGAGAGAAACACCGGGACAGAGAGAGACATGGGGTGAGAGAGAGACACAGGGTCACGTGCTCACTGTGTGACCGAGAGAGACACAGATAGAAAGACAGGGACCGAGAGAGACAGCGGGACCGAGAGAGTCACAGGGACCGAGAGAGAGACAGGGGCCGAGAGAGAGACATAGGGTCCGAGAGAGAGACACAGGGACCGAGAGCGAGACACAGTGACCGAGAGAGAGACACAGGGACCGAGAGAGACACAGGGACCGAGAGAGACACCGGGACCGAGAGAGACACAGGGACCGAGAGAGAGACAGGGACCGAGAGAGAGATTCAGAGACTGAGAGAGAGACAGGGACTGAGAGAGTCACAGGAACCGAGTAAGACACAGGGACCGAGAGAGACACAGGGACCGAGAGAGAGACACAGGGACCGAGAGAGACACAGCGTCCGAGAGATACACAGGGACCGAGAGAGACACAGGGACCGAGAGAGAGACACAGGGACTGAGAGAGAGACACAGGGACCGAGAGAGACACTGGGACCGAGAGAGAGACACAGGGACCTAGAGAGAGACACAGGGACCGAGATAGATTCACAGGTACCGAGTGAGACACAGGGACCGAGAGAGTTACAGGGATTGAGCGAGTCACAGGGACCGAAAGAGAGAGACACAGGGACCGAGAGAGAGACACAGGGACCGAGAGAGTCACAGGGATTGAGCGAGACACAGGGACCGAGACAGAGACAGGTACCGAGTGAGAAATACAGGGACCGAGTGAGACACAGGGACCAAGAGAGAGACACAGGGACCAAGAGAGACACCGTGACCGAGAGAGAGAGACAGGGACCGAGAGAGAGACACAGGGACCGACGGAGAGACACAGTGACCAAGAGAGAGACACAGAGACAGAGAGAGAGACAGGGACCGAGTGAGAGACACAGGGACCGAGAGAGACATCGGGACCGAGAGAGACACAGGGGTGAGAGAGAGACACAGGGACCGAGAGAGTCACAGGGACCGAGTGAGACACTGCGACCGAGAGAGACACAGCGACCGAGAGAGACACAGGGACCGAGAGAGAGACACAGGGATGGAGAGAGAGACACAGGGACCGAGAGAGACACAGGGTCCGAGTGAGTGACACAGGGACAGAGAGAGAGACACAGGGACCGAGAGAGAGAGAGACTGGGACCGAGAGAGACACAGGGACCAAGATAGAGACACAGAGTCTTAGAGAGAGGCACAGGGACCGAGAGGGAGACAGGGACCGAGTGAGACACAGGAACTGAGAAAGTGACAGGGACCGTGAGAGAGACGGACCGAGAGAGACACCGGGACAGAGAGAGACACAGGGGTGAGAGAGAGACACAGAGACCGAGAGAGAGACACAGGGTCCGAGAGGCATAGGGACCGAGAGAGAGACA
Source organism: Prionace glauca (assembly GCA_037974335.1). NCBI lineage: Eukaryota > Metazoa > Chordata > Chondrichthyes > Carcharhiniformes > Carcharhinidae > Prionace > Prionace glauca. Next base: position 359,677 of record JBBMRE010000187.1, read on the forward strand.
CAGGGACAGAGTGAGACACAGGGACCGAGAGAGAGACAAAGGGATTGAGCGAGTCACAGGGACCGAGAGAGACATAGCGACCGAGAGAGACACACGGACCGAGAGAGACACAGGGGTGAGAGAGAGACACAGGGACCGAGAGAGACACAGGGACCGAGAGAGAGACACAGGGACCGAGTGAGACCACAGGGACCGAGAGAGTCACAGGAACCAAGAGAGACACAGGGACCGAGAGAGAGTCTCAGGGACTGAGAGACACACAGGGACCGAGAGAGAAACACAGGTACCAAGGGGGACACAGGGACTGAGAGAGACACAGGGACCAAGAGAGACAAAGGGACCGAGAGAGAGACATAGGCACCGAGAGAGAGACACAGACCGAGAGAGAGACACAGGGTCTTAGAGAGAGGCACAGGGACCGAGAGGGAGACAGGGACCGAGTGAGACACAGGGACTGAGAGAGTCACAGGGACCATGAGAGAGACAGGGACCGAGAGAAACACCGGGACAGAGAGAGACATGGGGTGAGAGAGAGACACAGGGACTGAGAGAGAGACAGGGACCGAGAGAGACACAGATAGTAAGATAGAAAGACAGGGACCGAGAGAGACAGCGGGACCGAGAGAGTCACAGGGACCGAGAGAGAGACAGGGGCCGAGAGAGAGACATCGGGTCCGAGAGAGAGACACAGGGACCGAGAGCGAGACACAGTGACCGAGAGAGAGACACAGGGACCGAGAGAGACACAGGGACCGAGAGAGACACCGGGACCGAGAGAGACACAGGGACCGAGAGAGAGACAGGGACCGAGAGAGAGATTCAGAGACTGAGAGAGAGACAGGGACTGAGAGAGTCACAGGAACCGAGTAAGACACAGGGACCGAGAGAGACACAGGGACCGAGAGAGAGACACAGGGACCGAGAGAGACACAGCGTCCGAGAGATACACAGGGACCGAGAGAGACACAGGGACCGAGAGAGAGACACAGGGACTGAGAGAGAGACACAGGGACCGAGAGAGACACTGGGACCGAGAGAGAGACACAGGGACCTAGAGAGAGACACAGGGACCGAGATAGATTCACAGGTACCGAGTGAGACACAGGGACCGAGAGAGTTACAGGGATTGAGCGAGTCACAGGGACCGAAAGAGAGAGACACAGGGACCGAGAGAGAGACACAGGGACCGAGAGAGTCACAGGGATTGAGCGAGACACAGGGACCGAGACAGAGACAGGTACCGAGTGAGAAATACAGGGACCGAGTGAGACACAGGGACCAAGAGAGAGACACAGGGACCAAGAGAGACACCGTGACCGAGAGAGAGAGACAGGGACCGAGAGAGAGACACAGGGACCGACGGAGAGACACAGTGACCAAGAGAGAGACACAGAGACAGAGAGAGAGACAGGGACCGAGTGAGAGACACAGGGACCGAGAGAGACATCGGGACCGAGAGAGACACAGGGGTGAGAGAGAGACACAGGGACCGAGAGAGTCACAGGGACCGAGTGAGACACTGCGACCGAGAGAGACACAGCGACCGAGAGAGACACAGGGACCGAGAGAGAGACACAGGGATGGAGAGAGAGACACAGGGACCGAGAGAGACACAGGGTCCGAGTGAGTGACACAGGGACAGAGAGAGAGACACAGGGACCGAGAGAGACACCAGGACCGAGAGAGAGAGAGACTGGGACCGAGAGAGACACAGGGACCAAGATAGAGACACAGAGTCTTAGAGAGAGGCACAGGGACCGAGACGGAGACAGGGACCGAGTGAGACACAGGAACTGAGAAAGTGACAGGGACCGTGAGAGAGACGGACCGAGAGAGACACCGGGACAGAGAGAGACACAGGGGTGAGAGAGAGACACAGAGACCGAGAGAGAGACACAGGGTCCGAGAGGCACAGGGACCGAGAGAGAGACACAGAGACAGAGTGAGACACAGGGACCGAGAGAGAGACACAGGGATTGAGCGAGTCACAGGGACCGAGAGAGACATAGCGACCGAGAGAGACACACGGACCGAGAGAGACACAGGGGTGAGAGAGAGACACAGGGACCGAGAGAGACACAGGGACCGAGAGAGAGACACAGGGACCGAGTGAGACACAGGGACCGAGAGAGTCACAGGGACCAAGAGAGACACAGGGACCGAGAGAGAGTCACAGGGACTGAGAGACACACAGGGACCGAGAGAGAAACACAGGTACCAAGGGGGACACAGGGACTGAGAGAGACACAGGGACCAAGAGAGACAAAGGGACCGAGAGAGAGACATAGGCACCGAGAGAGAGACACAGACCGAGAGAGAGGACACAGGGACTGACAGAGAGACACAGGGACCAAGAGAGACATAGGGACCGAGAGAGAGACACAGGGATCGAGAGAGAGACACCGGGACAGAGACAGAGACAGGGACCGAGTGAGACACAGGAACTGACAGAGAGACTCAGGGTCTTAGAGAGTGGCACAGGGACCGAGAGAGAGAGACAGGGACCGAGGGAGACAAAGGGACTGAGAGAGGCACAGTGACCGAGAGAGACACCGGACCGAGAGAGACACAGGGGTGTGAGAGAGAGACACAGGGACCGAGAGAGACACAGGGACCGAGTGAGACACAGTGACCGAGAGAGACACAGGGACCGACAGAGAGATACAGGGACCGAGAGAGAGACAGGGACCGAGAGAGAGACACAGGGACCGAGAGAAAGACAGAGGGACCGAGAGCGAGAGACAGGGACCGAGAGAGACACAGGGAGCAAGGGAGAGACACAGGGACCGAGAGAGAGACACAGGGACCGAGAAAGAGACACAGGGACTGAGAGAGAGACAGGCACCGAGAGAGACACAGAGAGTAAGATAGAGAGACAGGGACCGAGAGAGACACCGGGACCGAGAGAGAGACACAGGGACAGAGAGCGAGACACAGTGACCGAGAGAGAGACAGGGACAAAGTGAGACACAGGGACCGAGAGAGACGCAGAGAGCAAGAGAGAGAGAGACAGGGACCGAGAGAGACACAGGGAACGAGAGAGAGACAGGGACCGAGAGAGAGACTCAGAGACTGAGAGAGAGACAGGGACTGAGAGAGTCACAGGGACCGAGTAAGACACAGGGACCGAGAGAGACACAGGGACCGAGAGAGAGACACAGGGACTGAGAGAGAGACAGGGAACGAGAGAGACACAGGGATCGAGAGAGACACAGGGACCGAGAGAGAGACACAGGGACCGAGAGAGAGACAGGGACCGAGAGAGAGACTCAGAGACTGAGAGAGAGACAGGGACTGAGAGAGTCACAGGGACCGAGTAAGACACAGGGACCGAGAGAGACACAGGGACCGAGAGAGAGACACAGGGACTGAGAGAGAGACAGGGACCGAGAGAGACACAGGGATCGAGAGAGACACAGGGACCGAGAGAGAGACACAGGGATCGAGAGAGACACAGGGACCGAGAGAGACACAGGGACCGAGAGAGACACAGTGACCGAGAGAGACACAGGGACCGAGAGAGAGACACAGGGACTGAGAGAGACACCGGGACCGAGAGAGAGACACAGGGACAGAGAGCGAGACACAGTGACCGAGAGAGAGACAGGGACAAAGTCAGTCACAGGGACCGAGAGAGACGCAGAGAGCAAGAGAGAGAGAGACAGGGACCGAGAGAGACACAGGGAACGAGAGAGAGACAGGGACCGAGAGAGAGACTCAGAGACTGAGAGAGAGACAGGGACTGAGAGAGTCACAGGGACCGAGTAAGACACAGGGACCGAGAGAGACACAGGGACCGAGAGAGAGACACAGGGACTGAGAGAGAGACAGGGAACGAGAGAGACACAGGGATCGAGAGAGACACAGGGACAGAGAGAGAGAGACACAGGGATCGAGAGAGACACAGGGACCGAGAGAGACACAGGGACCGAGTGAGACACAGTGACCGAGAGAGACACAGGGACCGACAGAGAGATACAGGGACCGAGAGAGAGACAGGGACCGAGAGAGAGACACAGGGACCGAGAGAAAGACAAAGGGATCGAGAGAGACACAGTGACCGAGAGAGACACAGGGACCGACAGAGAGATACAGGGACCGAGAGAGAGACAGGGACCGAGAGAGAGACAGGGACCGAGAGCGAGACACAGGGACCGAGAGAGACACAGGGAGCAAGGGAGAGACACAGGGACCGAGAGAGAGACACAGGGACCGAGAAAGAGACACAGGGACTGAGAGAGAGACAGGGACCGAGAGAGACACAGAGAGTAAGATAGAGAGACAGGGACCGAGAGAGACACCGGGACCGAAAGAGACACAGGGACCGAGAGAGAGACAGGGACCGAGAGAGAGACACAGGGACCGAGAGCGAGACACAGTGACCGAGAGAGAGACAGGGACAAAGTGAGACACATGGACCAAGAGAGACGCAGAGAGCAAGATAGAGAGAGACAGGGACCGAGAAAGAGACACCGGGACCGAGAGAGACACAGGGACCGAGAGAGAGACAGGGACCGAGAGAGAGACTCAGAGACTGAGAGAGAGACAGGGACTGAGAGAGTCACAGGGACCGAGTAAGACACAGGGACCGAGAGAGACACTGGGATCGAGAGAGACACCGGGACCGAGACAGAGTCAGGTACCGAGTGAGAAATACAGGGACCTAGTGAGACACAGTGACCAAGAGAGAGACACAGGGACCAAGAGAGACATAGTGACCGAGAGAGAGTGACAGGGACCGAGAGAGAGACAGAGGGACCGACAGAGAGACACAGTGACCAAGAGAGAGACACAGGGACCGAGAGAGACATCGGGACCGAGAGAGACACAGGGACCGAGAGAGAGACACAGGTACCGAGAGAGAGACACAGGGATGGAGAGAGAGACACAGGGACCGAGAGTGAGACACAGGCACCGAGAGAGACACAGGGACTGAGAGAGACACAGGGACCAAGAGAGAGACACAGGGTCTTAGAGAGAGACATAGTGACCGAGAGAGAGTGACAGGGACCGAGAGAGAGACAGAGGGACCGACAGAGAGTCACAGTGACCAAGAGAGAGACACAGGGACCGAGAGAGAGACACAGGGACCGAGAGAGACATCGGGACCGAGAGAGACACAGGGACCGAGAGAGAGACCGAGAGAGACATCGGGACCGAGAGAGACACAGGGACCGAGAGAGAGACACAGGGACCGAGAGAGAGACACAGGGATGGAGAGAGAGACACAGGGACCGAGAGTGAGACACAGGGACCGAGAGAGAGACAGGGACTGAGAGAGACACAGGGACCAAGAGAGAGACACAGGGTCTTAGAGAGAGGCACAGGGACCGAGAGGGAGACAGGGACCGAGTGAGACACAGGGACTGAGAGATTGACAGGGACCGTGAGAGAGACAGGGACCGAGAGAGACTCCGGGACAGAGAGAGACATAGGGTGAGAGAGAGACACAGGGACTGAGAGAGAGACAGGGACCGAGAGAGACACAGATAGTAAGATAGAGAGACAGGGACCGAGAGAGACAGCGGGACCGAGAGAGTCACAGGGACCGAGAGAGAGACAGGGACCGAGAGAGAGACATAGGGACCGAGAGAGAGACACAGGGACCGAGAGAGACAGAGGGACCGAGAGAGACACCGGGACCGAGAGAGACACAGGGACCGAGAGAGAGACAGGGACCGAGAGAGAGATTCAGAGACTGAGAGAGAGACAGGGACTGAGAGAGTCACAGGAACCGAGTAAGACACAGGGACCGAGAGAGACACAGGGACCGAGAGAGAGAGACAGGGACCAAGAGAGACACAGCGTCCGCGAGAGACACAGGGACCGAGAGAGACACAGGGACCGAGAGAGAGACACAGGGACTAAGAGAGAGAGACACAGGGACCGAGAGAGACACAGGGTACGAGAGAGAGACACAGGGACCGAGAGAGAGACACAGGGACCGAGATAGCGTCACAGGTACCGAGTGAGACACAGGGACCGAGAGAGTTACAGGGATTGAGCGAGTCACAGGCACCGAGACAGAGACAGGTACCGAGTGAGAAATACAGGGACCGAGTGAGACACAGGGACCAAGAGAGAGACACAGGGACCAAGAGAGACACCGTGACCGAGAGAGAGAGACAGGGACCGAGAGAGAGACACAGGGACCGACGGAGAGACACAGTGACCAAGAGAGAGACACAGAGACAGAGAGAGAGACACAGGGACCGAGAGAGACATCGGGACCGAGAGAGACACAGGGGTGAGAGAGAGACACAGGGACCAAGAGAGACACATGGACCGAGTGAGACACAGCGACCGAGAGAGACACAGGGACCGAGTGAGACACTGGGAACCAGAGAGAGACACAGGGACCGAGAGAGAGACACAGGGACCGAGAGAGACATCGGGACCGAGAGAGACACAGGGGTGAGAGAGAGACACAGGGACCGAGAGAGACAGAGGGACCGAGTGAGACACAGCGACCGAGAGAGACACAGGGACCGAGAGAGAGACACAGGGATGGAGAGAGAGACACAGGGACCGAGAGAGACACAGGGACTGAGAGAGAAACAGGGTCCGAGTGAGTGACACAGGGACCGAGAGAGACACAGCGACCGAGAGAGACACAGGGACCGAGAGAGAGACACAGGGATGGAGAGAGAGACACAGCGACCGAGAGAGACACAGGGACCGAGAGAGAGACACAGGGACAGAGAGAGAGACACAGGGATCGAGAGAGACACCAGGACCGAGAGAGAGTGACTGGGACCAAGAAAGACACAGGGACCAAGATAGAGACACAGAATCTTAGAGAGAGGCACAGGGACCGAGAAGGAGACAGGGACCGAGTGAGACACAGGGACTGAGAAAGTGACAGGGACCGTGAGAGAGACGTACCGAGAGAGACACCGGGACAGAGAGAGACACAGGGGTGAGAGAGAGACACAGAGACCGAGAGAGAGACACAGGGACCGAGAGAGACACAGGGACCGAGAGAGAGACACAGGGACGGAGTGAGACACAGGGACCGAGAGAGAGACACAGAGATTGAGCGAGTCACAGGGACCGAGGGAGACACAGGGACCGAGAGAGAGACACAGGGACCGAGAGAGAGACACAGGGACCGAGAGAGAGACACAGGGATTGAGCGAGTCACAGGGATCGAGAGAGACACAGGGACCGAGAGAGAAACACAGTGACCGAGAGATTCACCAGGACCGAGAGAGACACAGGGGTGTGAGAGAGAGTCACAGGGACAGAGAGAGACACAGGGACCGAGTGAGACACAGGGACCGACAGAGAGATACAGGGACCGAGAGAGAGACAGGGACCGAGAGAGAGACACAGGGACCGAGAGAAAGACACAGGGACCGAGAGCGAGACACAGGGAGCAAGGGAGAGACACAGGGACCGAGAGAGAGACACAGGGACCGAGAAAGAGACACAGGGACTGAGAGAGAGACAGGGACCGAGAGAGACACAGAGAGTAAGATAGAGAGACACAGGGTTTGAGCGAGTCACAGGGATCGAGAGAGACACAGGGACCGAGAGAGTCACCAGGACCGAGAGAGACACAGGGGTGTGAGAGAGAGACACAGGGACAGAGAGAGACACAGGGACCGAGTGAGACACAGGGACCGACAGAGAGATACAGGGACCGAGAGAAAGACACAGGGACCGAGAGCGAGACACAGGGAGCAAGGGAGAGACACAGGGACCGAGAGAGAGACACAGGGACCGAGAAAGAGACACAGGGACCGAGAGAGAGACACAGGGACCGAGAAAGAGACACAGGGACCGAGAGAGAGACAGGGACCGAGAGAGAGACATAGGGACCGAGAGAGAGACACAGGGACCGAGAGCGAGACACAGTGACCGAGAGAGAGACAGGGACAAAGTGAGACACAGGGACCGAGAGAGACGCAGAGAGCAAGAGAGAGACAGGGACTGAGAGAGTCACAGGGACCGAGTAAGACACAGGGACCGAGAGAGAGACAGGGACCGAGAGAGAGACTCAGAGACTGAGAGAGAGACAGGGACTGAGAGAGTCACAGGGACCGAGTAAGACACAGGGACCGAGAGAGACACAGGGACCGAGAGAGAGACACAGGGACTGAGAGACAGACAGGGACCGAGAGAGACACAGGGATCGAGAGAGACACAGGGACCGAGACAGAGTCAGGTACCGAGTGAGAAATACAGGGACCGAGTGAGACACAGTGACCAAGAGAGAGACACAGGGACCAAGAGAGACATAGTGACCGAGAGAGACACAGGGACCGAGAGAGAGACAGGAACCGAGTGAGACACAGGGACCCAGAGAGAGACAGGGACCGAGTGAGACACAGGGACCCAGAGAGAGACACAGGGACCGAGAGAGAGACACAGGGACCGAGAGAGACATCGGGACCGAGGGAGACACAGGGACCGAGAGAGAGACACAGGGACCGAGAGAGAGACACAGGGATGGAGAGAGAGACACAGGGACCGAGAGTGAGACACAGGGACCGAGAGAGACACAGGGACTGAGAGAGACACAGGGACCAAGAGAGAGACACAGGGTCTGAGAGAGAGGCACAGGGACCGAGAGGGAGACAGGGACCGAGTGAGACACAGGGACTGAGAGAGTGACAGAGACCGTGAGAGAGACAGGGACCGAGAGAGACTCCGGGACAGAGAGAGACATGGGGTGAGAGAGAGACACAGGGACTGAGAGAGAGACAGGGACCGAGAGAGACACAGATAGTAAGATAGAGAGACAGGGACCGAGAGAGACAGCGGACCGAGAGAGTCACAGGGACCGAGAGAGAGACAGGGACCGAGAGAGAGACATAGGGACTGAGAGAGAGACAGGGACCGAGAGAGACACAGGGATCGAGAGAGACACAGGGACCGAGAGAGAGACACAGGGACCGAGAGAGAGACAGGGACCGAGAGCGAGACACAGGGACCGAGAGAGACACAGGGAGCAAGGGAGAGACACAGGGACCGACAGAGAGACACAGGGACCGAGAAAGAGTCACAGGGACTGAGAGAGAGACAGGGACCGAGAGAAACACAGAGAGTAAGATAAACAGACAGGGACCGAGAGAGACACCGGGACCTAAAGAGACACAGGGACCGAGAGAGAGACAGGGACCGAGAGAGAGACATAGGGACCGAGAGAGAGACACAGGGACCGAGAGCGAGACACAGTGACCGAGAGAGAGACAGGGACAAAGTGAGACACAGGGACCGAGAGAGACGCAGAGAGCAAGAGAGAGAGAGACAGGGACCGAGAGAGACATCGGGACCGAGAGAGACACAGGGGTGAGAGAGAGACACAGGGACCGAGAGAGACTCAGGGACCGAGTGAGACACAGCGACCGAGAGAGACACAGGGACCGAGTGAGACACTGGGAACCAGAGAGAGACACAGGGACGGAGAGAGAGACACAGTGACCGAGAGAGAGACAGGGACAAAGTGAGACACAGGGACCGAGTGAGACACAGGGACCGAAAGGGAGACATAGGGACCGAGAGCGAGACACAGAGACCGAGAAAGAGACACAGGGACTGAGAGAGACATAGGGACCGAGAGAGAGACAGGGGCCGAGAGAGAGTCATAGGGACCGAGAGCGAGACACAGTGACCGAGAGAGAGACAGGGACAAAGTGAGACACAGGGACCGAGAGAGACGCAGAGAGTAAGAGAGAGAGAGACAGGGACCGAGAAAGAGACAGGGACGGAGAGAGACACTCAGAGACTGAGAGAGAGACAGGGACTGAGAGAGTCACAGGGACCGAGTAAGACACAGGGACCGAGAGAGAGACAGGGACCGAGAGAGAGACTCAGACTCTGAGAGAGAGACAGGGACTGAGAGAGTCACAGGGACCGAGTAAGACACAGGGACCGAGAGAGACACAGGGACCGAGAGAGAGACACAGGGACTGAGAGAGAGACAGGGACCGAGAGAGACACAGGGATCGAGAGAGACACAGGGACCGAGACAGAGTCAGGTACCGAGTGAGAAATACAGGGACCGAGTGAGACACAGTGACCAAGAGAGAGACACAGGGACCAAGAGAGACATAGTGACCGAGAGAGACACAGGGACCGAGAGAGAGACAGGGACCGAGTGAGGCACAGGGACCCAGAGAGAGACAGGGACCGAGTGAGACACAGGGACCCAGAGAGAGACACAGGGACCGAGAGAGAGACACAGGGAACGAGAGAGACATCGGGACCGAGAGAGACACAGGGACCGAGAGAGAGACACAGGGACCGAGAGAGAGACACAGGGATGGAGAGAGAGACACAGGGACCGAGAGTGAGACACAGGGACCGAGAGAGACACAGGGACTGAGAGAGACACAGGGACCAAGAGAGAGACACAGGGTCTGAGAGAGAGGCACAGGGACCGAGAGGGAGACAGGGACCGAGTGAGACACAGGGACTGAGATAGAGACAGGGACCGTGAGAGAGACAGGGACCGAGAGAGACTCCGGGACAGAGAGAGACATGGGGTGAGAGAGAGACACAGGGACTGAGAGATAGACAGGGACCGAGAGAGACACAGATAGTAAGATAGAGAGACAGGGACCGAGAGAGACAGCGGGACCGAGAGAGTCACAGGGACCGAGAGAGAGACAGGGACCGAGAGAGAGACATAGGGACTGAGAGAGAGACAGGGACCGAGAGAGACACAGGGATCGAGAGAGACACAGGGACCGAGAGAGAGACACAGGGACCGAGAGAGACACCGGGACCGAGAGAGACACAGGGACCGACAGAGAGATACAGGGACCGAGAGAGAGACAGGGACCGAGAGAGAGACAGGGACCGAGAGAGAGACTCAGAGACTGAGAGAGAGACAGGGACTGAGAGAGTCACAGGGACCGAGTAAGACACAGGGACCGAGAGAGACACAGGGACCGAGAGAGAGACACAGGGACTGAGAGAGAGAGAGGGACCGAGAGAGACACAGGGATCGAGAGAGACACAGGGACCGAGAGAGAGACAGGGATGGAGAGAGAGACTCAGAGACTGAGAGAGAGACAGGGACTGAGAGAGTCACAGGGACCGAGTAAGACACAGGGACCGAGAGAGACACAGGGACCGAGAGAGAGACACAGGGACTGAGAGAGTGACAGGGACCGAGAGAGACACTGGGATCGAGAGAGACACAGGGACCGAGAGAGAGACAGGGACCGAGAGAGAGACATAGGGACCGAGAGAGAGACACAGGGACCGAGAGCGAGACACAGTGACCGAGAGAGAGACAGGGACCGAGAGAGAGACTCAGAGACTGAGAGAGAGACAGGGACTGAGAGAGTCACAGGGACCGAGTAAGACACAGGGACCGAGAGAGACACAGGGACCGAGAGAGAGACACAGGGACTGAGAGAGAGACAGGGACCGAGAGAGACACAGGGATCGAGAGAGACACAGGGACCGAGAGAGAGACAGGGATGGAGAGAGAGACTCAGAGACTGAGAGAGAGACAGGGACTGAGAGAGTCACAGGGACCGAGTAAGACACAGGGACCGAGAGAGACACAGGGACCGAGAGAGAGACACAGGGACTGAGAGAGTGACAGGGACCGAGAGAGACACTGGGATCGAGAGAGACACAGGGACCGAGAGAGAGACAGGGACCGAGAGAGAGACATAGGGACCGAGAGAGAGACACAGGGACCGAGAGCGAGACACAGTGACCGAGAGAGAGACAGGGACAAAGTGAGACACAGGGACCGAGAGAGACGCAGAGAGCAAGAGAGAGAGAGACAGGGACCGAGAAAAAGACACCGGGACCGAGAGAGACACAGGGACCGAGAGAGAGACAGGGACCGAGAGAGAGACTCAGAGACTGATAGAGAGACAGAGACTGAGAGAGTCACAGGGACCGAGTAAGACACAGGGACCGAGAGAGACACAGGGACCGAGAGAGAGACACAGGGACTGAGAGAGAGACAGGGACCGAGAGAGACACTGGTATCGAGAGAGACACAGGGACCGAGACAGCGTCAGGTACCGAGTGAGAAATACAGGGACCGAGTGAGACACAGTGACCAAGAGAGAGACACAGGGACCAAGAGAGACATAGTGACCGAGAGAGAGAGACAGGGACCGAGAGAGAGACAGAGGGACCGACAGAGAGACACAGTGACCAAGAGAGAGACACAGGGAACGAGTGAGACACAGGGACCCAGAGAGAGACACAGGGACCGAGAGAGAGACACAGGGACCGAGAGAGACATCGGGACCGAGAGAGACACAGGGACCGAGAGAGAGACACAGGGACCGAGAGAGAGACACAGGGATGGAGAGAGAGACACAGGGACCAAGAGAGACACAGCGTCCGAGAGAGACACAGGGACCGAGAGAGACACAGGGACCGAGAGAGAGACACAGGGACTGAGAGAGAGACACAGGGACCGAGAGAGAGACACAGGGACCGAGAGAGTCACAGGGATTGAGCGAGACACTGGGACCGAGACAGAGACAGGTACCGAGTGAGAAATACAGGGACCGAGTGAGACACAGGGACCAAGAGAGAGACACAGGGACCAAGAGAGAGACACAGGGACCGAGAGAGACATCGGGACCGAGAGAGACACAGGGGTGAGAGAGAGACACAGGGACCGAGAGAGACACAGGGACCGAGTGAGACACAGCGACCGAGAGAGACACAGGGACCGAGTGAGACACTGGGAACCAGAGAGAGACACAGGGACCGAGAGAGAGACACAGGGACCGAGAGAGACATCGGGACCGAGAGAGACACAGGGGTGAGAGAGAGACACAGGGACCGAGAGAGACAGAGGGACCGAGTGAGACACAGCGACCGAGAGAGACACAGGGACCGAGAGAGAGACGCAGGGATGGAGAGAGAGACACAGGGACCGAGAGAGAAACAGGGTCCGAGTGAGTGACACAGGGACAGAGAGAGAGACACAGGGATCGAGAGAGACACCAGGACCGAGAGAGAGAGACTGGGACCGAGAGAGACACAGGGACCAAGATAGAGACACAGAATCTTAGAGAGAGGCACAGGGACCGAGAGTGAGACAGGGACCGAGTGAGACACAGGGACTGAGAAAGTGACAGGGACCGTGAGAGAGACGGACCGAGAGAGACACCGGGACAGAGAGAGACACAGGGGTGAGAGAGAGACACAGAGACCGAGAGAGAGACACAGGGACCGAGAGAGACACAGGGACCGAGAGAGACACAGGGACCGAGAGAGACACAGGGACCGAGAGGGAGACACAGGGACCGAGTGAGACACAGGGACCGAGAGAGAGACACAGGGATTGAGCGAGTCACAGGGACCGAGGGAGACACAGGGACCGAGAGAGAAACACAGGGACCGAGAGAGACACAGGGACCGAGAGAGAGACACAGGGATTGAGCGAGTCACAGGGACCGAGAGAGACACAGGGACCGAGAGAGAGACACAGGGACTGAGAGAGAGATAGGGACCGAGAGAGACACAGGGATCGAGAGAGACACAGGGACCGAGACAGAGTCAGGTACCGAGTGAGAAATACAGGGACCGAGTGAGACACAGTGACCAAGAGAGAGACACAGGGACCAAGAGAGACATAGTGACCGAGAGAGACACAGGGACCGAGAGAGAGACAGGGACCGAGAGAGACACAGGGACCCAGAGAGAGACAGGGACCGTGTGAGACACAGGGACCCAGAGAGAGACACAGGGACTGAGAGAGAGACACAGGGACCGAGAGAGACATCGGGACCGAGAGAGACACAGGGACCGAGAGAGAGACACAGGGACCGAGAGAGAGACACAGGGATGGAGAGAGAGACACAGGGACCGAGAGTGAGATACAGGGACCGAGAGAGACACAGGGACTGAGAGAGACACAGGGACCAAGAGAGAGACACAGGGTCTGAGAGAGAGGCACAGGGACCGAGAGGGACACAGGGACCGAGTGAGACAAAGGGACTGAGAGAGTGACAGGGACCGTGAGAGAGACAGGGACCGAGGGAGACTCCGGGACAGAGAGAGACATGGGGTGAGAGAGAGACACAGGGACTGAGAGAGAGACAGGGACCGAGAGAGACACAGAAAGTAAGATAGAGAGACAGGGACCGAGAGAGACAGCGGGACCGAGAGAGTCACAGGGACCGAGAGAGAGACAGGGACCGAGAGAGAGACATAGGGACTGAGAGAGAGACAGGGACCGAGAGAGACACAGGGATCGAGAGAGACACAGGGACCGAGAGAGAGACACAGGGACCGAGAGAGACACCGGGACCGAGAGAGACACAGGGGTGTGAGAGAGAGACACAGGGACAGAGAGAGACACAGGGACCGAGTGAGACACAGTGACCGAGAGAGACACAGGGACCGACAGAGAGATACAGGGACCGAGAGAGAGACAGGGACCGAGAGAGAGACAGGGACCGAGAGAGAGACACAGGGACCGAGAGAAAGACACAGGGACCGAGAGCGAGACACAGGGACCGAGAGAGACACAGGGAGCAAGGGAGAGACACAGGGACCGAGAGAGAGACACAGGGACCGAGAAAGAGACACAGGGACTGAGAGAGAGACAGGGACCGAGAGAGAGACATAGGGACCGAGAGAGAGACACAGGGACCGAGAGCGAGACACAGTGACCGAGAGAGAGACAGGGACAAAGTGAGACACAGGGACCGAGAGAGACGCAGAGAGCAAGGGAGAGACACAGGGACCGAGAGAGAGAGACAGGGACCGAGAAAGAGACAGGGACCGAGAGAGAGACTCAGAGACTGAGAGCGAGACACAGGGACCGAGAGAGTCACAGGGACCGAGTAAGACACAGGGACCGAGAGAGAGACAGGGACCGAGAGAGAGACTCAGAGACTGAGAGAGAGACAGGGACTGAGAGAGTCACAGGGACCGAGTAAGACACAGGGACCGAGAGAGACACAGGGACCGAGAGAGAGACACAGGGACTGAGAGAGAGACAGGGACCGAGAGAGACACAGGGATCGAGAGAGACACAGGGACCGAGACAGAGTCAGGTACCGAGTGAGAAATACAGGGACCGAGTGAGACACAGTGACCAAGAGAGAGACACAGGGACCAAGAGAGACATAGTGACCGAGAGAGACACAGGGACCGAGAGAGAGACAGGGACCGAGTGAGACACAGGGACCCAGAGAGAGACAGGGACCGAGTGAGACACAGGGACCCAGAGAGAGACACAGGGACCGAGAGAGAGGCACAGGGACCGAGAGAGACATCGGGACCGAGAGAGACACAGGGACCGAGAGAGAGACACAGGGACCGAGAGAGAGACACAGGGATGGAGAGAGAGACACAGGGACCGAGAGTGAGACACAGGGACCGAGAGAGACACAGGGACTGAGAGAGACACAGGGACCAAGAGAGAGACACAGGATCTGAGAGAGAGGCACAGGGACCGAGAGGGAGACAGGGACCGAGTGAGACACAGGGACTGAGAGAGTGACAGGGACCGTGAGAGAGACAGGGACCGAGAGAGACTCCGGGACAGAGAGAGACATGGGGTGAGAGAGAGACACAGGGACTGAGAGAAGGACAGGGACCGAGAGAGACACAGATAGTAAGATAGAGAGACAGGGACCGAGAGAGACAGCGGGACCGAGAGAGTCACAGGGACCGAGAGAGAGAGAGGGACCGAGAGAGAGACATAGGGACAGAGAGAGACACAGGGACCGAGTGAGACACAGTGACCGAGAGTGACCCAGGGACCAACAGAGAGATACAGGGACCGAGAGAGAGACAGGGACCGAGAGAGAGACACAGGGACCGAGAGAAAGACAAAGGGACCGAGAGCGAGACACAGGGACCGAGAGAGACACAGGGAGCAAGGGAGAGACACAGGGACCGAGAGAGAGACACAGGGACCGAGAAAGAGACACAGGGACTGAGAGAGAGACAGGGACCGAGAGAAACACAGAGAGTAAGATAAACAGACAGGGACCAAGAGAGACACAGGGACCGAGAGAGAGACAGGGACCGAGAGAGAGACAGAGGGACTGAGAGAGAGACACAGGGACCGAGAGAGAGACACAGGGACCGAGAGCGAGACACAGTGACCGAGAGAGAGACAGGGACAAAGTGTGGCACAGGGACCGAGAGAGACACAGGGACCGAGAGAGACACAGGGACCGAGTGAGACACAGCGACCGAGAGAGACACAGGGACCGAGTGAGACACAGGGACCGAGAGAGAGACACAGTGACCGAGAGAGAGACAGGGACAAAGTGAGACACAGGGACCGAGAGAGACGCAGAGAGCAAGAGAGAGAGAGACAGGGACCGAGAGAGAGACTCAGAGACTGAGAGAGAGACACAGGGACCGAGAGAGACACCGGGACCGAGAGAGACACAGGGGTGTGAGAGAGAGACACAGGGACAGAGAGAGACACAGGGACCGAGTGAGACACAGTGACCGAGAGAGACACAGGGACCGACAGAGAGATACAGGGACCGAGAGAGAGACAGGGACCGAGAGAGAGACAGGGACCGAGAGAGAGACACAGGGACCGAGAGAAAGACACAGGGACCGAGAGCGAGACACAGGGACCGAGAGAGACACAGGGAGCAAGGGAGAGACACAGGGACCGAGAGAGAGACACAGGGACCGAGAAAGAGACACAGGGACTGAGAGAGAGACAGGGACCGAGAGAGAGACATAGGGACCGAGAGAGAGACACAGGGACCGAGAGCGAGACACAGTGACCGAGAGAGAGACAGGGACAAAGTGAGACACAGGGACCGAGAGAGACGCAGAGAGCAAGGGAGAGACACAGGGACCGAGAGAGAGAGACAGGGACCGAGAAAGAGACAGGGACCGAGAGAGAGACTCAGAGACTGAGAGCGAGACACAGGGACCGAGAGAGTCACAGGGACCGAGTAAGACACAGGGACCGAGAGAGAGACAGGGACCGAGAGAGAGACTCAGAGACTGAGAGAGAGACAGGGACTGAGAGAGTCACAGGGACCGAGAAAGACACAGGGACCGAGAGAGACACAGGGACCGAGAGAGAGACACAGGGACTGAGAGAGAGACAGGGACCGAGAGAGACACAGGGATCGAGAGAGACACAGGGACCGAGACAGAGTCAGGTACCGAGTGAGAAATACAGGGACCGAGTGAGACACAGTGACCAAGAGAGAGACACAGGGACCAAGAGAGACATAGTGACCGAGAGAGACACAGGGACCGAGAGAGAGACAGGGACCGAGTGAGACACAGGGACCCAGAGAGAGACAGGGACCGAGTGAGACACAGGGACCCAGAGAGAGACACAGGGACCGAGAGAGAGGCACAGGGACCGAGAGAGACATCGGGACCGAGAGAGACACAGGGACCGAGAGAGAGACACAGGGACCGAGAGAGAGACACAGGGATGGAGAGAGAGACACAGGGACCGAGAGTGAGACACAGGGACCGGGAGAGACACAGGGACTGAGAGAGACACAGGGACCAAGAGAGAGACACAGGATCTGAGAGAGAGGCACAGGGACCGAGAGGGAGACAGGGACCGAGTGAGACACAGGGACTGAGAGAGTGACAGGGACCGTGAGAGAGACAGGGACCGAGAGAGACTCCGGGACAGAGAGAGACATGGGGTGAGAGAGAGACACAGGGACTGAGAGAGAGACAGGGACCGAGAGAGACACAGATAGTAAGATAGAGAGACAGGGACCGAGAGAGACAGCGGGACCGAGAGAGTCACAGGGACCGAGAGAGAGACAGGGACCGAGAGAGAGACATAGGGACTGAGAGAGACACAGGGATCGAGAGAGACACAGGGACCGAGAGAGAGACACAGGGACCGAGAGAGACACCGGGACCAGAGAGACACAGGGGTGTGAGAGAGAGACACAGGGACAGAGAGAGACACAGGGACCGAGTGAGACACAGTGACCGAGAGAGACCCAGGGACCAACAGAGAGATACAGGGACCGAGAGAGAGACAGGGACCGAGAGAGAGACACAGGGACCGAGAGAAAGACAAAGGGACCGAGAGCGAGACACAGGGACCGAGAGAGACACAGGGAGCAAGGGAGAGACACAGGGACCGAGAGAGAGACACAGGGACCGAGAAAGAGACACAGGGACTGAGAGAGAGACAGGGACCGAGAGAAACACAGAGAGTAAGATAAACAGACAGGGACCAAGAGAGACACAGGGACCGAGAGAGAGACAGGGACCGAGAGAGAGACAGAGGGACTGAGAGAGAGACACAGGGACCGAGAGAGAGACATAGGGACCGAGAGCGAGACACAGTGACCGAGAGAGAGACAGGGACAAAGTGAGACACAGGGACCGAGAGAGACACAGGGACCGAGAGAGACACAGGGACCGAGTGAGACACAGCGACCGAGAGAGACACAGGGACCGAGTGAGACACAGGGACCGAGAGAGAGACACAGTGACCGAGAGAGAGACAGGGACAAAGTGAGACACAGGGACCGAGAGAGACGCAGAGAGCAAGAGAGAGAGAGACAGGGACCGAGAGAGAGACTCAGAGACTGAGAGAGAGACACAGGGACCGAGAGAGTCACAGGGACCGAGTAAGACACAGGGACCGAGAGAGAGACAGGGACCGAGAGAGAGACTCAGAGACTGAGAGAGAGACAGTGACTGAGAGAGTCACAGGGACCGAGTAAGACACAGGGACCGAGAGAGACACAGGGACCGAGAGAGAGACACAGGGACTGAGAGAGAGACAGGGACCGAGAGAGACACAGGGATCGAGAGAGACACAGGGACCGAGACAGAGTCAGGTACCGAGTGAGAAATACAGGGACCGAGTGAGACACAGTGACCAAGAGAGAGACACAGGGACCAAGAGAGACATAGTGACCGAGAGAGACACAGGGACCGAGAGAGAGACAGGGACCGAGTGAGACACAGGGACCCAGAGAGAGACAGGGACCGAGTGAGACACAGGGACCCAGAGAGAGACACAGGGACCGAGAGAGAGACACAGGGACCGAGAGAGAGAGACACAGGGATGGAGAGAGAGACACAGGGACCGAGAGTGAGACACAGGGACCGAGAGAGACACAGGGACTGAGAGAGACACAGGGACCAAGAGAGAGACACAGGGTCTGAGAGAGAGGCACAGGGACCGAGAGGGAGACAGGGACCGAGTGAGACACAGGGACTGAGAGAGTGACAGGGACCTTGAGAGAGACAGGGACCGAGAGAGACTCCGGGACAGAGAGAGACATGGGGTGAGAGAGAGACACAGGGACTGAGAGAGAGACAGGGACCGAGAGAGACACAGATAGTAAGATAGAGAGACAGGGACCGAGAGAGACAGCGGGACCGAGAGAGTCACAGGGACCGAGAGAGAGACAGGGACCGAGAGAGAGACATAGGGACTGAGAGAGAGACAGGGACCGAGAGAGACACAGGGATCGAGAGAGACACAGGGACCGAGAGAGAGACACAGGGACCGAGAGAGACACCGGGACCGAGAGAGACACAGGGGTGTGAGAGAGAGACACAGGGACAGAGAGAGACACAGGGACCGAGTGAGACACAGTGACCGAGAGAGACACAGGGACCAACAGAGAGATACAGGGACCGAGAGAGAGACAGGGACCGAGAGAGAGACACAGGGACCGAGAGAAAGACAAAGGGACCGAGAGCGAGACACAGGGACCGAGAGAGACACAGGGAGCAAGGGAGAGACACAGGGACCGAGAGAGAGACACAGGGAACGAGAAAGAGACACAGGGACTGAGAGAGAGACAGGGACCGAGAGAAACACAGAGAGTAAGATAAACAGACAGGGACCAAGAGAGACACAGGGACCGAGAGAGAGACCGGGACCGAGAGAGAGACAGAGGGACTGAGAGAGAGACACAGGGACCGAGAGAGAGACACAGGGACCGAGAGCGAGACACAGTGACCGAGAGAGAGACAGGGACAAAGTGAGACACAGGGACCGAGAGAGAGACACAGGGATGGAGAGAGAGACACAGGGACCAAGAGAGACACAGCGTCCGAGAGAGACACAGGGACCGAGAGAGACACAGGGACCGAGAGAGAGACACAGGGACTGAGAGAGAGACACAGGGACCGAGAGAGAGACACAGGGACCGAGAGAGTCACAGGGATTGAGCGAGACACTGGGACCGAGACAGAGACAGGTACCGAGTGAGAAATACAGGGACCGAGTGAGACACAGGGACCAAGAGAGAGACACAGGGACCAAGAGAGAGACACAGGGACCGAGAGAGACATCGGGACCGAGAGAGACACAGGGGTGAGAGAGAGACACAGGGACCGAGAGAGACACAGGGACCGAGTGAGACAGAGCGACCGAGAGAGACACAGGGACCGAGTGAGACACTGGGAACCAGAGAGAGACACAGGGACCGAGAGAGAGACACAGGGACCGAGAGAGACATCGGGACCGAGAGAGACACAGGGGTGAGAGAGAGACACAGGGACCGAGAGAGACAGAGGGACCGAGTGAGACACAGCGACCGAGAGAGACACAGGGACCGAGAGAGAGACGCAGGGATGGAGAGAGAGACACAGGGACCGAGAGAGAAACAGGGTCCGAGTGAGTGACACAGGGACAGAGAGAGAGACACAGGGATCGAGAGAGACACCAGGACCGAGAGAGAGAGACTGGGACCGAGAGAGACACAGGGACCAAGATAGAGACACAGAATCTTAGAGAGAGGCACAGGGACCGAGAGTGAGACAGGGACCGAGTGAGACACAGGGACTGAGAAAGTGACAGGGACCGTGAAAGAGACGGACCGAGAGAGACACCGGGACAGAGAGAGACACAGGGGTGAGAGAGAGACACAGAGACCGAGAGAGAGACACAGGGACCGAGAGAGACACAGGGACCGAGAGAGAGACACAGGGACCGAGTGAGACACAGGGACAGAGAGAGAGACACAGAGATTGAGCGAGTCACAGGGACCGAGGGAGACACAGGGACCGAGAGAGAGACACAGGGACCGAGAGAGAGACACAGGGACCGAGAGAGAGACACAGGGATTGAGCGAGTCACAGGGACCGAGAGAGATACAGGGACCGAGAGAGAGACACAGGGACTGAGAGAGAGACAGGGACCGAGAGAGACTCAGGGATCGAGAGAGACACAGGGACCGAGAGAGAGACACAGGGACCGAGAGAGTCACCAGGACCGAGAGAGACACAGGGGTGTGAGAGAGAGACACAGGGACAGAGAGAGACACAGGGACCGAGTGAGACACAGTGACCGAGAGAGACACAGGGACCGACAGAGAGATACAGGGACCGAGAGAGAGACAGGGACCGAGAGAGAGACACAGGGATCGAGAGAAAGACACAGGGACCGAGAGCGAGACACAGGGACCGAGAGAGACACAGGGAGCAAGGGAGAGACACAGGGACCGAGAGAGAGACACAGGGACCGAGAAAGAGACACAGGGACTGAGAGAGAGACAGGGACCGAGAGAGACACCGGGACCAAAAGAGACACAGGGACCGAGAGAGAGACAGGGACCGAGAGAGAGACATAGGGACCGAGAGAGAGACACAGGGACCGAGAGCGAGACACAGTGACCGATAGAGAGACAGGGACAAAGTGAGACACAGGGACCGAGAGAGACGCAGAGAGCAAGGGAGAGACACAGGGACCGAGAGAGAGAGAGAGACAGGGACCGAGAAAGAGACAGGGACCGAGAGAGAGTCTCAGAGACTGAGAGAGAGACAGGGACTGAGAGAGTCACAGGGACCGAGTAAGACACAGGGACCGAGAGAGAGACAGGGACCGAGAGAGAGACTCAGAGACTGAGAGAGAGACAGGGACTGAGAGAGTCACAGGGACCGAGTAAGACACAGGGACCGAGAGAGACACAGGGACCGAGAGAGAGACACAGGGACTGAGAGAGAGATAGGGACCGAGAGAGACACAGGGATCGAGAGAGACACAGGGACCGAGACAGAGTCAGGTACCGAGTGAGAAATACAGGGACCGAGTGAGACACAGTGACCAAGAGAGAGACACAGGGACCAAGAGAGACATAGTGACCGAGAGAGACACAGGGACCGAGAGAGAGACAGGGACCGAGAGAGACACAGGGACCCAGAGAGAGACAGGGACCGTGTGAGACACAGGGACCCAGAGAGAGACACAGGGACTGAGAGAGAGACACAGGGACCGAGAGAGACATCGGGACCGAGAGAGACACAGGGACCGAGAGAGAGACACAGGGACCGAGAGAGAGACACAGGGATGGAGAGAGAGACACAGGGACCGAGAGTGAGATACAGGGACCGAGAGAGACACAGGGACTGAGAGAGACACAGGGACCAAGAGAGAGACACAGGGTCTGAGAGAGAGGCACAGGGACCGAGAGGGACACAGGGACCGAGTGAGACACAGGGACTGAGAGAGTGACAGGGACCGTGAGAGAGACAGGGACCGAGGGAGACTCCGGGACAGAGAGAGACATGGGGTGAGAGAGAGACACAGGGACTGAGAGAGAGACAGGGACCGAGAGAGACACAGATAGTAAGATAGAGAGACAGGGACCGAGAGAGACAGCGGGACCGAGAGAGTCACAGGGACCGAGAGAGAGACAGGGACCGAGAGAGAGACATAGGGACTGAGAGAGAGACAGGGACCGAGAGAGACACAGGGATCGAGAGAGACACAGGGACCGAGAGAGAGACACAGGGACCGAGAGAGACACCGGGACCGAGAGAGACACAGGGGTGTGAGAGAGAGACACAGGGACAGAGAGAGACACAGGGACCGAGTGAGACACAGTGACCGAGAGAGACACAGGGACCGACAGAGAGATACAGGGACCGAGAGAGAGACAGGGACCGAGAGAGAGACAGGGACCGAGAGAGAGACACAGGGACCGAGAGAAAGACACAGGGACCGAGAGCGAGACACAGGGACCGAGAGAGACACAGGGAGCAAGGGAGAGACACAGGGACCGAGAGAGAGACACAGGGACCGAGAAAGAGACACAGGGACTGAGAGAGAGACAGGGACCGAGAGAGAGACATAGGGACCGAGAGAGAGACACAGGGACCGAGAGCGAGACACAGTGACCGAGAGAGAGACAGGGACAAAGTGAGACACAGGGACCGAGAGAGACGCAGAGAGCAAGGGAGAGACACAGGGACCGAGAGAGAGAGACAGGGACCGAGAAAGAGACAGGGACCGAGAGAGAGACTCAGAGACTGAGAGCGAGACACAGGGACCGAGAGAGTCACAGGGACCGAGTAAGACACAGGGACCGAGAGAGAGACAGGGACCGAGAGAGAGACTCAGAGACTGAGAGAGAGACAGGGACTGAGAGAGTCACAGGGACCGAGTAAGACACAGGGACCGAGAGAGACACAGGGACCGAGAGAGAGACACAGGGACTGAGAGAGAGACAGGGACCGAGAGAGACACAGGGATCGAGAGAGACACAGGGACCGAGACAGAGTCAGGTACCGAGTGAGAAATACAGGGACCGAGTGAGACACAGTGACCAAGAGAGAGACACAGGGACCAAGAGAGACATAGTGACCGAGAGAGACACAGGGACCGAGAGAGAGACAGGGACCGAGTGAGACACAGGGACCCAGAGAGAGACAGGGACCGAGTGAGACACAGGGACCCAGAGAGAGACACAGGGACCGAGAGAGAGGCACAGGGACCGAGAGAGACATCGGGACCGAGAGAGACACAGGGACCGAGAGAGAGACACAGGGACCGAGAGAGAGACACAGGGATGGAGAGAGAGACACAGGGACCGAGAGTGAGACACAGGGACCGAGAGAGACACAGGGACTGAGAGAGACACAGGGACCAAGAGAGAGACACAGGATCTGAGAGAGAGGCACAGGGACCGAGAGGGAGACAGGGACCGAGTGAGACACAGGGACTGAGAGAGTGACAGGGACCGTGAGAGAGACAGGGACCGAGAGAGACTCCGGGACAGAGAGAGACATGGGGTGAGAGAGAGACACAGGGACTGAGAGAGAGACAGGGACCGAGAGAGACACAGATAGTAAGATAGAGAGACAGGGACCGAGAGAGACAGCGGGACCGAGAGAGTCACAGGGACCGAGAGAGAGACAGGGACCGAGAGAGAGACATAGGGACTGAGAGAGACACAGGGATCGAGAGAGACACAGGGACCGAGAGAGAGACACAGGGACCGAGAGAGACACCGGGACCAGAGAGACACAGGGGTGTGAGAGAGAGACACAGGGACAGAGAGAGACACAGGGACCGAGTGAGACACAGTGACCGAGAGAGACACAGGGACCAACAGAGAGATACAGGGACCGAGAGAGAGACAGGGACCGAGAGAGAGACACAGGGACCGAGAGAAAGACAAAGGGACCGAGAGCGAGACACAGGGACCGAGAGAGACACAGGGAGCAAGGGAGAGACACAGGGACCGAGAGAGAGACACAGGGACCGAGAAAGAGACACAGGGACTGAGAGAGAGACAGGGACCGAGAGAAACACAGAGAGTAAGATAAACAGACAGGGACCAAGAGAGACACAGGGACCGAGAGAGAGACAGGGACCGAGAGAGAGACAGAGGGACTGAGAGAGAGACACAGGGACCGAGAGAGAGACACAGGGACCGAGAGCGAGACACAGTGACCGAGAGAGAGACAGGGACAAAGTGAGACACAGGGACCGAGAGAGACACAGGGACCGAGAGAGACACAGGGACCGAGTGAGACACAGCGACCGAGAGAGACACAGGGACCGAGTGAGACACAGGGACCGAGAGAGAGACACAGTGACCGAGAGAGAGACAGGGACAAAGTGAGACACAGGGACCGAGAGAGACGCAGAGAGCAAGAGAGAGAGAGACAGGGACCGAGAGAGAGACTCAGAGACTGAGAGAGAGACACAGGGACCGAGAGAGTCACAGGGACCGAGTAAGACACACGGACCGAGAGAGAGACAGGGACCGAGAGAGAGACTCAGAGACTGAGAGAGAGACAGGGACTGAGAGAGTCACAGGGACCGAGTAAGACACAGGGACCGAGAGAGACACAGGGACCGAGAGAGAGACACAGGGACTGAGAGAGAGACAGGGACCGAGAGAGACACAGGGATCGAGAGAGACACAGGGACCGAGACAGAGTCAGGTACCGAGTGAGAAATACAGGGACCGAGTGAGACACAGTGACCAAGAGAGAGACACAGGGACCAAGAGAGACATAGTGACCGAGAGAGACACAGGGACCGAGAGAGAGACAGGGACCGAGTGAGACACAGGGACCCAGAGAGAGACAGGGACCGAGTGAGACACAGGGACCCAGAGAGAGACACAGGGACCGAGAGAGAGACACAGGGACCGAGAGAGAGAGACACAGGGATGGAGAGAGAGTCACAGGGACCGAGAGTGAGACACAGGGACCGAGAGCGACACAGGGACTGAGAGAGACACAGGGACCAAGAGAGAGACACAGGGTCTGAGAGAGAGGCACAGGGACCGAGAGGGAGACAGGGACCGAGTGA
Organism: Prionace glauca; assembly: GCA_037974335.1. NCBI lineage: Eukaryota > Metazoa > Chordata > Chondrichthyes > Carcharhiniformes > Carcharhinidae > Prionace > Prionace glauca. Next base: position 385,163 of record JBBMRE010000187.1, read on the forward strand.
GACACAGGGACTGAGAGAGTGACAGGGACCTTGAGAGAGACAGGGACCGAGAGAGACTCCGGGACAGAGAGAGACATGGGGTGAGAGAGAGACACAGGGAATGAGAGAGAGACAGGGACCGAGAGAGACACAGATAGTAAGATAGAGAGACAGGGACCGAGAGAGACAGCGGGACCGAGAGAGTCACAGGGACCGAGAGAGAGACAGGGACCGAGAGAGAGACATAGGGACTGAGAGAGAGACAGGGACCGAGAGAGACACAGGGATCGAGAGAGACACAGGGACCGAGAGAGAGACACAGGGACCGAGAGAGACACCGGGACCGAGAGAGACACAGGGGTGTGAGAGAGAGACACAGGGACAGAGAGAGACACAGGGACCGAGTGAGACACAGTGACCGAGAGAGACACAGGGACCAACAGAGAGATACAGGGACCGAGAGAGAGACAGGGACCGAGAGAGAGACACAGGGACCGAGAGAAAGACAAAGGGACCGAGAGCGAGACACAGGGACCGAGAGAGACACAGGGAGCAAGGGAGAGACACAGGGACCGAGAGAGAGACACAGGGAACGAGAAAGAGACACAGGGACTGAGAGAGAGACAGGGACCGAGAGAAACACAGAGAGTAAGATAAACAGACAGGGACCAAGAGAGACACAGGGACCGAGAGAGAGACCGGGACCGAGAGAGAGACAGAGGGACTGAGAGAGAGACACAGGGACCGAGAGAGAGACACAGGGACCGAGAGCGAGACACAGTGACCGAGAGAGAGACAGGGACAAAGTGAGACACAGGGACCGAGAGAGACACAGGGACCGAGAGAGACACAGGGACCGAGTGAGACACAGCGACCGAGAGAGACACAGGGACCGAGTGAGACACAGGGACCGAGAGAGAGACACAGTGACCGAGAGAGAGACAGGGACAAAGTGAGACACAGGGACCGAGAGAGACGCAGAGAGCAAGAGAGAGAGAGACAGGGACCGAGAGAGAGACAGGGACCGAGAGAGAGACAGAGGGACTGAGAGAGAGACAGGGACCGAGAGAGAGACACAGGGACCGATAGAGAGACACAGGGACCGAGAAAGAGACGCAGGGACTGAGAGAGAGACAGGGACCGAGAGAGACACAGAGAGTAAGATAGAGAGACAGGGACCGAGAGAGACAACGGGACCAAAAGAGACATAGGGTCCGAGAGCGAGACAGGGACATAGTGAGACACAGGGACCGAGAGAGACGCAGAGAGCAAGAGAGAGAGAGACAGGGACCGAGAAAGAGACAGGGACCGAGAGAGAGACTCAGAGACTGAGAGAGAGACAGGGACTGAGAGAGTCACAGGGACCGAGTAAGACACAGGGACCGAGAGAGAGACAGGGACCGAGAGAGAGACTCAGACTCTGAGAGAGAGACAGGGACTGAGAGAGTCACAGGGACCGAGTAAGACACAGGGACCGAGAGAGACACAGGGACCGAGAGAGAGACACAGGGACTGAGAGAGAGACACAGGGACCAAGAGAGACACAGTGACCGAGAGAGACACAGGGACCGAGAGAGAGACACAGGGACTGAGAGAGAGACAGGGACCGAGAGAGACACAGGGATTGAGAGAGACACAGGGACCGAGACAGAGTCAGGTACCGAGTGAGAAATACAGGGACCGAGTGAGAAACAGTGACCAAGAGAGAGACACAGGGACCAAGAGAGACATAGTGACCGAGAGAGACACAGGGACCGAGAGAGAGACAGGGACCGAGTGAGACACAGGGACCCAGAGATAGACAGGGACCGAGTGAGACACAGGGACCCAGAGAGAGACACAGGGACCGAGAGAGAGACACAGGGACCGAGAGAGAGACACAGGGATGGAGAGAGAGACACAGGGACCGAGAGTGAGACACAGGGACCGAGAGAGACACAGGGACTGAGAGAGACACAGGGACCAAGAGAGAGACACAGGGTCTGAGAGAGAGGCACAGGGACCGAGAGGGAGACAGGGACCGAGTGAGACACAGGGACTGAGAGAGTGACAGGGACCGTGAGAGAGACAGGGACCGAGAGAGACTCCGGGACAGAGAGAGACATGGGGTGAGAGAGAGACACAGGGACTGAGAGAGAGACAGGGACCGAGAGAGACACAGATAGTAAGATAGAGAGACAGGGACCGAGAGAGACAGCGGGACCGAGAGAGTCACAGGGACCGAGAGAGAGACAGGGACCGAGAGAGAGACATAGGGACTGAGAGAGAGACAGGTACCGAGAGAGACACAGGGATCGAGAGAGACACAGGGACCGAGAGAGAGACACAGGGACCGAGAGAGACACCGGGACCGAGAGAGACACAGGGGTGTGAGAGAGAGACACAGGGACAGAGAGAGACACAGGGACCGAGTGAGACACAGTGACCGAGAGAGACACAGGGACCAACAGAGAGATACAGGGACCGAGAGAGACACAGGGACCGAGAGAGAGACACAGGGACCGAGAGAAAGACAAAGGGACCGAGAGCGAGACACAGGGACCGAGAGAGACACAGGGAGCAAGGGAGAGACACAGGGACCGAGAGAGAGACACAGGGACCGAGAAAGAGACACAGGGACTGAGAGAGAAACAGGGACCGAGAGAAACACAGAGAGTAAGATAAACAGACAGGGACCAAGAGAGACACAGGGACTGAGAGAGAGACAGGGACCGAGAGAGAGACAGAGGGACTGAGAGAGAGACACAGGGACCGAGAGAGAGACACAGGGACCGAGAGCGAGACACAGTGACCGAGAGAGAGACAGGGACAAAGTGAGACACAGGGACTGAGAGAGACACAGGGACCGACAGAGACACAGGGACCGAGTGAGACACAGCGACCGAGAGAGACACAGGGACCGAGTGAGACACAGGGACCGAGAGAGAGACACAGTGACCGAGAGAGAGACAGGGACAAAGTGAGACACAGGGACCGAGAGAGACGCAGAGAGCAAGAGAGAGAGAGACAGGGACCGAGAGAGAGACAGGGACCGAGAGAGAGACAGAGGGACTGAGAGAGAGACAGGGACCGAGAGAGAGACACAGGGACCGAGAGAGAGACACAGGGACCGAGAAAGAGACACAGGGACTGAGAGAGAGACAGGGACCGAGAGAGACACAGAGAGTAAGATAGAGAGACAGGGACCGAGAGAGACACCGGGACCAAAAGAGACATAGGGACCGAGAGCGAGACAGGGACAAAGTGAGACACAGGGACCGAGAGAGACGCAGAGAGCAAGAGAGAGAGAGACAGGGACCGAGAAAGAGACAGGGACCGAGAGAGAGACTCAGAGACTGAGAGAGAGACAGGGACTGAGAGAGTCACAGGGACCGAGTAAGACACAGGGACCGAGAGAGAGACAGGGACCGAGAGAGAGAGTCAGACTCTGAGAGAGAGACAGGGACTGAGAGAGTCACAGGGACCGAGTAAGACACAGGGACCGAGAGAGACACAGGGACCGAGAGAGAGACACAGGGACTGAGAGAGAGACACAGGGACCAAGAGAGACATAGTGACCGAGAGAGACACAGGGACCGAGAGAGAGACAGGGACCGAGTGAGACACAGGGACCCAGAGAGAGACAGGGACCGAGTGAGACACTGGGACCCAGAGAGAGACACAGGGACCGAGAGAGAGACACAGGGACCGAGAGAGACATCGGGACCGAGAGAGAAACAGGGACCGAGAGAGAGACACAGGGACCGAGAGAGAGACACAGGGATGGAGAGAGAGACACAGGGACCGAGAGTGAGACACAGGGACCGAGAGAGACACAGGGACTGAGAGAGACACAGGGACCGAGAGGGAGACAGGGACCGAGTGAGACACAGGGACTGAGAGAGTGACAGGGACCGTGAGAGAGACAGGGACCGAGAGAGACTCCAGGACAGAGAGAGACATGGGGTGAGAGAGAGACACAGGGACTGAGAGAGAGACAGGGACCGAGAGAGACACAGATAGTAAGATAGAGAGACAGGGACCGAGAGAGACAGCGGGACCGAGAGAGTCACAGGGACCGAGAGAGAGACAGGGACCGAGAGAGAGACATAGGGACTGAGAGAGAGACAGGGACCGAGAGAGACACAGGGATCGAGAGAGACACAGGGACCGAGAGAGAGACACAGGGACCGAGAGAGACACCGGGACCGAGAGAGACACAGGGGTGTGAGAGAGAGACACAGGGACAGAGAGAGATACAGGGACCGAGTGAGACACAGTGACCGAGAGAGAGACACAGGGACCGACAGAGAGATACAGGGACCGAGAGAGAGACAGGGACCGAGAGAGAGACACAGGGACCGAGAGAAAGACAAAGGGACCGAGAGCGAGACACAGGGACCGAGAGAGACACAGGGAGCAAGGGAGAGACACAGGGACCGAGAGAGAGACACAGGGACCGAGAAAGAGACACAGGGACCGAGAGAGAGACAGGGACCAAGAGAGAGACATAGGGACCGAGAGAGAGACACAGGGACCGAGAGCGAGACACAGTGACCGAGAGAGAGACAGGGACAAAGTGAGACACAGGGACCGAGAGAGACGCAGAGAGCAAGAGAGAGAGAGACAGGGACCGAGAGAGACATCGGGACCGAGAGAGACACAGGGACCGAGAGAGACACAGCGACCGAGAGAGACACAGGGACCGAGTGAGACACTGGGAACCAGAGAGAGACACAGGGACCGAGAGAGAGACACAGGGACCGAGAGAGACATCGGGACCGAGAGAGAGAGACACAGGGACCGAGAGAGAGTCACAGGGACCGAGAGAGTCACAGGGATTGAGCGAGACACAGGGACCAAGACAGAGACAGGTACCGAGTGAGAAATACAGGGACCGAGTGAGACACAGGGACCAAGAGAGAGACACAGGGACCAAGAGAGACACCGTGACCGAGAGAGAGAGAGACAGGGACCGAGAGAGAGACACAGGGTCCGACGGAGAGACACAGTGACCAAGAGAGAGACACAGAGACAGAGAGAGAGACACAGGGACCGAGAGAGACATCGGGACCGAGAGAGACACAGGGGTGAGAGAGAGACACAGGGACCGAGAGAGACACATGGACCGAGTGAGACACAGCGACCGAGAGAGACACAGGTACCGAGAGAGACATCGGGACCGAGAGAGACACAGGGGTGTGAGAGAGAGACACAGGGACCAAGAGAGACAGAGGGACCGAGTGAGACACAGCGACCGAGAGAGACACAGGGACCGAGAGAGAGACACAGGGATGGAGAGAGAGACACAGGGACCGAGAGAGACACAGGGACTGAGAGAGAAACAGGGTCCGAGTGAGTGACACAGGGACAGAGAGAGAGACACAGGGATCGAGAGAGACACCAGGACCGAGAGAGAGAGACTGGGACCGAGAGAGACACAGGGACCAAGATAGAGACACAGAATCTTAGAGAGAGGCACAGGGACCGAGAGGGAGACAGGGACCGAGTGAGACACAGGGACTGAGAAAGTGACAGGGACCGTGAGAGAGACGGACCGAGAGAGACACCGGGACAGAGAGAGACACAGGGGTGAGAGAGAGACACAGAGACCGAGAGAGAGACACAGGGACCGAGAGAGACACAGGGACCGAGAGAGACACAGGGACCGAGAGAGACACAGGGACCGAGAGGGAGACACAGGGACCGAGTGAGACACAGGGACCGAGAGAGAGACACAGGGATTGAGCGAGTCACAGGGACCGAGGGAGACACAGGGACCGAGAGAGAGACACAGGGACCGAGAGAGAGACACAGTGACCAAGAGAGAGACACAGGGACCAAGTGAGACATAGTGACCGAGAGAGAGAGACAGGGACCGAGAGAGAGACAGAGGGACTGAGAGAGAGACACAGTGACCAAGAGAGAGACACAGGGACCGAGAGAGAGACAGGGACCGAGTGAGACACAGGGACCGAGAGAGAGACACAGGGACCGAGAGAGAGACACAGGGACCGAGAGTGAGACACAGGGACCGAGAGAGACACAGGGACTGAGAGAGACACAGGGACCAAGAGAGAGACACAGGGTCTTAGAGAGAGGCACAGGGACCGAGAGGGAGCCAGGGACCGAGTGAGACACAGGGACTGAGAGAGTGACAGGGACGGTGAGAGAGACAGGGACCGAGAGAGACTCCGGGACAGAGAGAGACATGGGGTGAGAGAGAGACACAGGGACTGAGAGAGAGACAGGGACCGAGAGAGACACAGATAGTAAGATAGAGAGACAGGGACCGAGAGTGACAGCGGGACCGAGAGAGTCACAGGGACCGAGAGAGAGACAGGGACCGAGAGAGAGACATAGGGACTGAGAGAGAGACACAGACCGAGAGAGACACAGGGATCGAGAGAGACACAGGGACCGAGAGAGAGACACAGGGACCAAGAGAGACACCGGGACCGAGACAGACACAGGGGTGTGAGAGAGAGACACAGGGACAGAGAGAGACACAGGGACCGAGTGAGACACAGTGACCGAGAGAGACACAGGGACCGACAGAGAGATACAGGGACCGAGAGAGAGACAGGGACCGAGAGAGAGACACAGGGACCGAGAGAGACACAGGGACCGAGAGAGACACCGGGACCGAGAGAGACACAGGGGTGTGAGAGAGAGACACAGGGACAGAGAGAGACACAGGGACCGAGTGAGACACAGGGACCGAGAGAAAGACACAGGGACCGAGAGAGAGACACAGGGACCGAGAAAGAGACACAGGGACTGAGAGAGAGACAGGGACCGAGAGCGAGACACAGTGACCGAGAGAGAGACAGGGACAAAGTGAGACACAGGGACCGAGAGAGACGCAGAGAGCAAGAGAGAGAGAGACAGGGACCGAGAAAGAGACACCGGGACCGAGAGAGACACAGGGACCAAGAGAGACATAGTGACCGAGAGAGAGAGACAGGGACCGAGAGAGAGACACAGGGACCGAGAGAGAGACAGGGACCGAGTGAGACACAGGGACCCAGAGAGAGACACAGGGACCGAGAGAGAGACACAGGGACCGAGAGAGACATCGGGACCGAGAGAGACACAGGGACCGAGAGAGAGACACAGGGACCGAGAGAGAGACACAGGAATGGAGAGAGAGACACAGGGACCGAGAGTGATACACAGGGACCGAGAGAGACACAGGGACTGAGAGAGACACAGGGACCAAGAGAGAGACACAGGGTCTTAGAGAGAGGCACAGGGACCGAGAGGGAGACAGGGACCGAGTGAGACACAGGGACTGAGAGAGTGACAGGGACCGTGAGAAAGACAGGGACCGAGAGAGACTCCGGGACAGAGAGAGACATGGGGTGAAAGAGAGACACAGGGAATGAGAGAGAGACAGGGACCGAGAGAGACACAGATAGTAAGATAGACAGACAGGGACCGAGAGAGACAGCGGGACCGAGAGAGTCACAAGGACCGAGAGAGAGACAGGGACCGAGAGAGAGACATAGGGACCGAGAGAGAGACACAGGGACCGAGAGAGACACAGGGACCGAGAGAGACACAGGGACCGAGAGAGACACCGGGACCGAGAGAGAGACAGGGACCGAGAGAGAGATTCAGAGACTGAGAGAGAGACAGGGACTGAGAGAGACACAGGGACCGAGAGAGACACAGGGACCAAGAGAGAGACACAGCGTCCGAGAGAGACACAGGGACCGAGAGAGTCACAGGGATTGAGCGAGTCACAGGGACCGAGAGAGAGAGACACAGGGACCGAGACAGAGACAGGTACCGAGTGAGAAATACAGGGACCGAGTGAGACACAGGGACCAAGAGAGAGACACAGGGACCAAGAGAGACACCGTGACCGAGAGAGAGAGACAGGGACCGAGAGAGAGACACAGGGACCGACGGAGAGACACAGTGACCAAGAGAGAGACACAGAGACAGAGAGAGAGACAGGGACCGAGTGAGACACAGGGACCCAGAGAGAGACACAGGGACCGAGAGAGAGACACAGGGACCGAGAGAGACATCGGGACCGAGAGAGACATGGGTGAGAGAGAGACACAGGGACCGAGAGAGACACAGGGACCGAGTGAGACACAGCGACCGAGAGAGACACAGGGACCGAGAGAGAGACACAGGGATGGAGAGAGAGAGACACAGGGACCGAGAGAGACACAGGGACTGAGAGAGAAACAGGGTCCGAGTGAGTGACACAGGGACAGAGAGAGAGAGACACAGGGACCGAGAGAGACACCAGGACCGAGAGAGAGAGACTGCGACCGAGAGAGACACAGGGACCAAGATAGAGACACAGAGTCTTAGAGAGAGGCAACGGGACCGAGAGGGAGACAGGGACCGAGTGAGACACAGTGACCGAGAGAGAGACACAGGGACCGCGAGAGACATAGCGACCGAGAGAGACACAGGGATCGAGAGAGACACAGGGACCGAGAGAGAGACACAGGGACCGAGAGAGTCACCAGGACTGAGAGAGAAACAGGGGTGTGAGAGAGAGACACAGGGACAGAGAGAGACACAGGGACCGAGTGAGACACAGTGACCGAGAGAGACACAGGGACCGACAGAGAGATACTGGGACCGAGAGAGAGACAGGGACCGAGAGAGAGACACAGGGACCGAGAGAAAGACACAGGGACCGAGAGCGAGACACAGGGACCGAGAGAGACACAGGGAGCAAGGGAGAGACACAGGGACCGAGAGAGAGACACAGGGACCGAGAAAGAGACACAGGGACTGAGAGAGAGACAGGGACCGAGAGAGACACCGGGACCAAAAGAGACACAGCGACCGAGAGAGAGACAGGGACCGAGAGAGAGACACAGTGACCGAGAGAGAGACAGGGACAAAGTGAGACACAGGGACCGAGAGAGACGCAGAGAGCAAGGGAGAGACACAGGGACCGAGAGAGAGAGACAGGGACCGAGAAAGAGACAGGGACTGAGAGAGTCACAGGGACCGAGTGAGACACAGGGACCGAGAGAGAGACAGGGACCGAGAGAGAGACTCAGAGACTGAGAGAGAGACAGGGACTGAGAGAGTCACAGGGACCGAGTAAGACACAGGGACCGAGAGAGACACAGGGACCGAGAGAGAGACACAGGGACTGAGAGAGAGACAGGGACCGAGAGAGAAATACAGGGACCGAGTGAGACACAGTGACAAAGAGAGAGACACAGGGACCAAGAGAGACATAGTGACCGAGAGAGACACAGGGAAAGAGAGAGAGACAGGGACCGAGTGAGACACAGGGACCCAGAGAGAGACAGGGACCGAGTGAGACACAGGTACCCAGAGAGAGACACAGGGACCGAGAGAGAGACACAGGGACCGAGAGAGACATCGGGACCGAGAGTGACACAGGGACCGAGAGAGAGACACAGGGACCGAGAGTGAGACACAGGGTTGGAGAGAGAGACACAGGGACCGAGAGTGAGACACAGGGACCGAGAGAGACACAGGGACTGAGAGAGAGACACAGGGACTGAGAGAGACACAGGGACCGAGAGAGAGACAGGGACCGAGAGAGAGACATAGGGACCGAGAGAGAGACACAGGGACCGAGAGCGAGACACAGTGACCGAGAGAGAGACAGGGACAAAGTGAGACACAGGGACCGAGAGAGACGCAGAGAGCAAGAGAGAGAGAGACAGGGACTGAGAGAGTCACAGGGACCGAGTAAGACACAGGGACCGAGAGAGAGACAGGGACCGAGAGAGAGACTCAGAGACTGAGAGAGAGACAGGGACTGAGAGAGTCACAGGGACCGAGTAAGACACAGGGACCGAGAGAGACACAGGGACCGAGAGAGAGACACAGGGACTGAGAGACAGACAGGGACCGAGAGAGACACAGGGATCGAGAGAGACACAGGGACCGAGAAAGAGTCAGGTACCGAGTGAGAAATACAGGGACCGAGTGAGACACAGTGACCAAGAGAGAGACACAGGGACCAAGAGAGACATAGTGACCGAGAGAGACACAGGGACCGAGAGAGAGACAGGAACCGAGTGAGACACAGGGACCCAGAGAGAGACAGGGACCGAGTGAGACACAGGGACCCAGAGAGAGACACAGGGACCGAGAGAGAGACACAGGGACCGAGAGAGACATCGGGACCGAGGGAGACACAGGGACCGAGAGAGAGACACAGGGACCGAGAGAGAGACACAGGGATGGAGAGAGAGACACAGGGACCGAGAGTGAGACACAGGGACCGAGAGAGACACAGGGACTGAGAGAGACACAGGGACCAAGAGAGAGACACAGGGTCTGAGAGAGAGGCACAGGGACCGAGAGGGAGACAGGGACCGAGTGAGACACAGGGACTGAGAGAGTGACAGAGACCGTGAGAGAGACAGGGACCGAGAGAGACTCCGGGACAGAGAGAGACATGGGGTGAGAGAGAGACACAGGGACTGAGAGAGAGACAGGGACCGAGAGAGACACAGATAGTAAGATAGAGAGACAGGGACCGAGAGAGACAGCGGGACCGAGAGAGTCACAGGGACCGAGAGAGAGACAGGGACCGAGAGAGAGACATAGGGACTGAGAGAGAGACAGGGACCGAGAGAGACACAGGGATCGAGAGAGACACAGGGACCGAGAGAGAGACACAGGGACCGAGAGAGAGACAGGGACCGAGAGCGAGACACAGGGACCGAGAGAGACACAGGGAGCAAGGGAGAGACACAGGGACCGAGAGAGAGACACAGGGACCGAGAAAGAGTCACAGGGACTGAGAGAGAGACAGGGACCGAGAGAAACACAGAGAGTAAGATAAACAGACAGGGACCGAGAGAGACACCGGGACGTAAAGAGACACAGGGACCGAGAGAGAGACAGGGACCGAGAGAGAGACATAGGGACCGAGAGAGAGACACAGGGACCGAGAGCGAGACACAGTGACCGAGAGAGAGACAGGGACAAAGTGAGACACAGGGACCGAGAGAGACGCAGAGAGCAAGAGAGAGAGAGACAGGGACCGAGAGAGACATCGGGACCGAGAGAGACACAGGGGTGAGAGAGAGACACAGGGACCGAGAGAGACTCAGGGACCGAGTGAGACACAGCGACCGAGAGAGACACAGGGACCGAGTGAGACACTGGGAACCAGAGAGAGACACAGGGACGGAGAGAGAGACACAGTGACCGAGAGAGAGACAGGGACAAAGTGAGACACAGGGACCGAGTGAGACACAGGGACCGAAAGGGAGACAGAGGGACCGAGAGCGAGACACAGAGACCGAGAAAGAGACACAGGGACTGACAGAGACATAGGGACCGAGAGAGAGACAGGGACCGAGAGAGAGTCATAGGGACCGAGAGCGAAACACAGTAACCGAGAGAGAGACAGGGACAAAGTGAGACACAGGGACCGAGAGAGACGCAGAGAGTAAGAAAGAGAGAGACAGGGACCGAGAAAGAGACAGGGACGGAGAGAGAGACTCAGAGACTGAGAGAGAGACAGGGACTGAGAGAGTCACAGGGACCGAGTAAGACACAGGGACCGAGAGAGAGACAGGGACCGAGAGAGAGACTCAGACTCTGAGAGAGAGACAGGGACTGAGAGAGTCACAGGGACCGAGTAAGACACAGGGACCGAGAGAGACACAGGGACCGAGAGAGAGACACAGGGACTGAGAGAGAGACAGGGACCGAGAGAGACACAGGGATCGAGAGAGACACAGGGACCGAGACAGAGTCAGGTACCGAGTGAGAAATACAGGGACCGAGTGAGACACAGTGACCAAGAGAGAGACACAGGGACCAAGAGAGACATAGTGACCGAGAGAGACACAGGGACCGAGAGAGAGACAGGGACCGAGTGAGGCACAGGGACCCAGAGAGAGACAGGGACCGAGTGAGACACAGGGACCCAGAGAGAGACACAGGGACCGAGAGAGAGACACAGGGAACGAGAGAGACATCGGGACCGAGAGAGACACAGGGACCGAGAGAGAGACACAGGGACCGAGAGAGAGACACAGGGATGGAGAGAGAGACACAGGGACCGAGAGTGAGACACAGGGACCGAGAGAGACACAGGGACTGAGAGAGACACAGGGACCAAGAGAGAGACACAGGGTCTGAGAGAGAGGCACAGGGACCGAGAGGGAGACAGGGACCGAGTGAGACACAGGGACTGAGATAGAGACAGGGACCGTGAGAGAGACAGGGACCGAGAGAGACTCCGGGACAGAGAGAGACATGGGGTGAGAGAGAGACACAGGGACTGAGAGAGAGACAGGGACCGAGAGAGACACAGATAGTAAGATAGAGAGACAGGGACCGAGAGAGACAGCGGGACCGAGAGAGTCACAGGGACCGAGAGAGAGACAGGGACCGAGAGAGAGACATAGGGACTGAGAGAGAGACAGGGACCGAGAGAGACACAGGGATCGAGAGAGACACAGGGACCGAGAGAGAGACACAGGGACCGAGAGAGACACCGGGACTGAGAGAGAGACACAGGGACTGAGAGAGACACAGGGACCGAGAGAGAAACAGGGACCGAGAGAGAGACATAGGGACCGAGAGAGAGACACAGGGACCGAGAGCGAGACACAGTGACCGAGAGAGAGACAGGGACAAAGTGAGACACAGGGACCGAGAGAGACGCAGAGAGCAAGAGAGAGACAGGGACTGAGAGAGTCACAGGGACCGAGTAAGACACAGGGACCGAGAGAGAGACAGGGACCGAGAGAGAGACTCAGAGACTGAGAGAGAGACAGGGACTGAGAGAGTCACAGGGACCGAGTAAGACACAGGGACCGAGAGAGACACAGGGACCGAGAGAGAGACACAGGGACTGAGAGACAGACAGGGACCGAGAGAGACACAGGGATCGAGAGAGACACAGGGACCGAGACAGAGTCAGGTACCGAGTGAGAAATACAGGGACCGAGTGAGACACAGTGACCAAGAGAGAGACACAGGGACCAAGAGAGACATAGTGACCGAGAGAGACACAGGGACCGAGAGAGAGACAGGAACCGAGTGAGACACAGGGACCCAGAGAGAGACAGGGACCGAGTGAGACACAGGGACCCAGAGAGAGACACAGGGACCGAGAGAGAGACACAGGGACCGAGAGAGACATCGGGACCGAGGGAGACACAGGGACCGATAGAGAGACACAGGGACCGAGAGAGAGACACAGGGATGGAGAGAGAGACACAGGGACCGAGAGTGAGACACAGGGACCGAGAGAGACACAGGGACTGAGAGAGACACAGGGACCAAGAGTGAGACACAGGGTCTGAGAGAGAGGCACAGGGACCGAGAGGGAGACAGGGACCGAGTGAGACACAGGGACTGAGAGAGTGACAGAGACCGTGAGAGAGACAGGGACCGAGAGAGACTCCGGGACAGAGAGAGACATGGGGTGTGAGAGAGACACAGGGACTGAGAGAGAGACAGGGACCGATAGAGACTCAGATAGTAAGATAGAGAGACAGGGACCGAGAGAGACAGCGGGACCGAGAGAGTCACAGGGACCGAGAGAGAGACAGGGACCGAGAGAGAGACATAGGGACTGAAAGAGAGACAGGGACCGAGAGAGACACAGGGATCGAGAGAGACACAGGGACCGAGAGAGAGACACAGGGACCGAGAGAGAGACAGGGACCGAGAGCGAGACACAGGGACCGAGAGAGACACAGGGAGCAAGGGAGAGACACAGGGACCGAGAGAGAGACACAGGGACCGAGAAAGAGTCACAGGGACTGAGAGAGAGACAGGGACCGAGAGAAACACAGAGAGTAAGATAAACAGACAGGGACCGAGAGAGACACCGGGACCTAAAGAGACACAGGGACCGAGAGAGAGACAGGGACCGAGAGAGAGACATAGGGACCGAGAGAGAGACACAGGGACCGAGAGCGAGACACAGTGACCGAGAGAGAGACAGGGACAAAGTGAGACACAGGGACCGAGAGAGACGCAGAGAGCAAGAGAGAGAGAGACAGGGACCGAGAGAGACATCGGGACCGAGAGAGACACAGGGGTGAGAGAGAGACACAGGGACCGAGAGAGACTCAGGGACCGAGTGAGACACAGCGACCGAGAGAGACACAGGGACCGAGTGAGACACTGGGAACCAGAGAGAGACACAGGGACGGATAGAGAGACACAGTGACCGAGAGAGAGACAGGGACAAAGTGAGACACAGGGACCGAGTGAGACACAGGGACCGAAAGGGAGACATAGGGACCGAGAGCGAGACACAGAGACCGAGAAAGAGACACAGGGACTGAGAGAGACATAGGGACCGAGAGAGAGACAGGGACCGAGAGAGAGTCATAGGGACCGAGAGCGAGACACAGTGACCGAGAGAGAGACAGGGACAAAGTGAGACACAGGGACCGAGAGAGACGCAGAGAGTAAGAGAGAGAGAGACAGGGACCGAGAAAGAGACTGGGACGGAGAGAGAGACTCAGAGACTGAGAGAGAGACAGGGACTGAGAGAGTCACAGGGACCGAGTAAGACACAGGGACCGAGAGAGAGACAGGGACCGAGAGAGAGACTCAGACTCTGAGAGAGAGACAGGGACTGAGAGAGTCACAGGGACCGAGTAAGACACAGGGACCGAGAGAGACACAGGGACCGAGAGAAAGACACAGGGACTGAGAGAGAGACAGGGACCGAGAGAGACACAGGGATCGAGAGAGACACAGGGACCGAGACAGAGTCAGGTACCGAGTGAGAAATACAGGGACCGAGTGAGACACAGTGACCAAGAGAGAGACACAGGGACCAAGAGAGACATAGTGACCGAGAGAGGCACAGGGACCGAGAGAGAGACAGGGACCGAGTGAGGCACAGGGACCCAGAGAGAGACAGGGACCGAGTGAGACACAGGGACCCAGAGAGAGACACAGGGACCGAGAGAGAGACACAGGGAACGAGAGAGACATCGGGACCGAGAGAGACACAGGGACCGAGAGAGAGACACAGGGACCGAGAGAGAGACACAGGGATGGAGAGAGAGACACAGGGACCGAGAGTGAGACACAGGGACCGAGAGAGACACAGGGACTGAGAGAGACACAGGGACCAAGAGAAAGACACAGGGTCTGAGAGAGAGGCACAGGGACCGAGAGGGAGACAGGGACCGAGTGAGACACAGGGACTGAGATAGAGACAGGGACCGTGAGAGAGACAGGGACCGAGAGAGACTCCGGGACAGAGAGAGACATGGGGTGAGAGAGAGACACAGGGACTGAGAGAGAGACAGGGACCGAGAGAGACACAGATAGTAAGATAGAGAGACAGGGACCGAGAGAGAGACAGGGACCGAGAGAGAGACATAGGGACTGAGAGAGAGACAGGGACCGAGAGAGACACAGGGATCGAGAGAGACACAGGGACCGAGAGAGAGACACAGGGACCGAGAGAGACACCGGGACCGAGAGAGACACAGGGACCGACAGAGAGATACAGGGACCGAGAGAGAGACAGGGACCGAGAGAGAGACAGGGACCGAGAGAGAGACTCAGAGACTGAGAGAGAGACAGGGACTGAGAGAGTCACAGGGATCGAGAGAGACACAGGGACCGAGAGAGAGACAGGGATGGAGAGAGAGACTCAGAGACTGAGAGAGAGACAGGGACTGAGAGAGTCACAGGGACCAAGTAAGACACAGGGACCGAGAGAGACACAGGGACCGAGAGAGAGACACAGGGACTGAGAGAGTGACAGGGACCGAGAGAGACACTGGGATCGAGAGAGACACAGGGACCGAGAGAGAGACAGGGACCGAGAGAGAGACATAGGGACCGAGAGAGAGACACAGGGACCGAGAGCGAGACACAGTGACCGAGAGAGAGACAGGGACAAAGTGAGACACAGGGACCGAGAGAGACGCAGAGAGCAAGAGAGAGAGAGACAGGGACCGAGAAAAAGACACCGGGACCGAGAGAGACACAGGGACCGAGAGAGAGACAGGGACGGAGAGAGAGACTCAGAGACTGATAGAGAGACAGAGACTGAGAGAGTCACAGGGACCGAGTAAGACACAGGGACCGAGAGAGACACAGGGACCGAGAGAGAGACACAGGGACTGAGAGAGAGACAGGGACCGAGAGAGACACTGGTATCGAGAGAGACACAGGGACCGAGAAAGCGTCAGGTACCGAGTGAGAAATACAGGGACCGAGTGAGACACAGTGACCAAGAGAGACACAGTGACCGAGAGAGAGAGACAGGGACCGAGAGAGAGACAGAGGGACCGACAGAGAGACACAGTGACCAAGAGAGAGACACAGGGACCGAGTGAGACACAGGGACCCAGAGAGAGACACAGGGACCGAGAGAGAGACACAGGGACCGAGAGAGACATCGGGACCGAGAGAGACACAGGGACCGAGAGAGAGACACAGGGACCGAGAGAGAGACACAGGGATGGAGAGAGAGACACAGGGACCAAGAGAGACACAGCGTCCGAGAGAGACACAGGGACCGAGAGAGACACAGGGACCGAGAGAGAGACACAGGGACTGAGAGAGAGACACAGGGACCGAGAGAGAGACACAGGGACCAAGAGAGACATAGTGACCGAGAGAGAGAGACAGGGACCGAGAGAGAGACAGAGGGACCGACAGAGAGACACAGTGACCAAGAGAGAGACACAGGGACCGAGTGAGACACAGGGACCCAGAGAGAGACACAGGGACCGAGAGAGAGACACAGGGACCGAGAGAGACATCGGGACCGAGAGAGACACAGGGACCGAGAGAGAGACACAGGGACCGAGAGAGAGACACAGGGATGGAGAGAGAGACACAGGGACCAAGAGAGACACAGCGTCCGAGAGAGACACAGGGACCGAGAGAGACACAGGGACCGAGAGAGAGACACAGGGACTGAGAGAGAGACACAGGGACCGAGAGAGAGACACAGGGACTGAGAGAGTCACAGGGATTGAGCGAGACACAGGGACCGAGACAGAGACAGGTACCGAGTGAGAAATACAGGGACCGAGTGAGACACAGGGACCAAGAGAGAGACACAGGGACCAAGAGAGACACCGTGACCGAGAGAGAGAGACAGGGACCGAGAGAGAGAGACAGGGACCGACGGAGAGACACAGTGACCAAGAGAGAGACACAGAGACAGAGAGAGAGAGACACAGGGACCGAGAGAGACATCGGGACCGAGAGAGACACAGCGGTGAGAGAGAGACACAGGGACCGAGAGAGACACAGGGACCGAGTGAGACACAGCGACCGAGAGAGACACAGGGACCGAGTGAGACACTGGGAACCAGAGAGAGACACAGGGACCGAGAGAGAGACACAGGGACCGAGAGAGACATCGGGACCGAGAGAGACACAGGGGTGAGAGAGAGACACAGGGACCGAGAGAGACAGAGGGACCGAGTGAGACACAGCGACCGAGAGAGACACAGGGACCGAGAGAGAGACACAGGGATGGAGAGAGAGACACAGGGACCGAGAGAGAAACAGGGTCCGAGTGAGTGACACAGGGACAGAGAGAGAGACACAGGGATCGAGAGAGACACCAGGACCGAGAGAGAGAGACTGGGACCGAGAGAGACACAGGGACCAAGATAGAGACACAGAATCTTAGAGAGAGGCACAGGGACCGAGAGTGAGACAGGGACCGAGTGAGACACAGGGACTGAGAAAGTGACAGGGACCGTGAGAGAGACGGACCGAGAGAGACACCGGGACAGAGAGAGACACAGGGGTGAGAGAGAGACACAGAGACCGAGAGAGAGACACAGGGACCGAGAGAGACACAGGGACCGAGAGAGAGACACAGGGACCGAGTGAGACACAGGGACAGAGAGAGAGACACAGAGGTTGAGCGAGTCACAGGGACCGAGGGAGACACAGGGACCGAGAGAGAGACACAGGGACCGAGAGAGAGACACAGGGATTGAGCGAGTCACAGGGACCGAGAGAGATACAGGGACCGAGAGAGAGACACAGGGACTGAGAGAGAGACAGGGACCGAGAGAGACTCAGGGATCGAGAGAGACACTGGGACCGAGAGAGAGAAACAGGGACCGAGAGAGTCACCAGGACCGAGAGAGACACAGGGGTGTGAGAGAGAGACACAGGGACAGAGAGAGACACAGGGACCGAGTGAGACACAGTGACCGAGAGAGACACAGGGACCGACAGAGAGATACAGGGACCGAGAGAGAGACAGGGACCGAGAGAGAGACACAGGGACCGAGAGAAAGACACAGGGACCGAGAGCGAGACACAGGGACCGAGAGAGACACAGGGAGCAAGGGAGAGACACAGGGACCGAGAGAGAGACACAGGGACCGAGAAAGAGACACAGGGACTGAGAGAGAGACAGGGACCGAGAGAGACACCGGGACCAAAAGAGACACAGGGACCGAGAGAGAGACAGGGACCGAGAGAGAGACATAGGGACCGAGAGAGAGACACAGGGACCGAGAGCGAGACACAGTGACCGAGAGAGAGACAGGGACAAAGTGAGACACAGGGACCGAGAGAGACGCAGAGAGCAAGGGAGAGACACAGGGACCGAGAGAGAGAGAGACAGGGACCGAGAAAGAGACAGGGACCGAGAGAGAGTCTCAGAGACTGAGAGAGAGACAGGGACTGAGAGAGTCACAGGGACCGAGTAAGACACAGGGACCGAGAGAGAGACAGGGACCGAGAGAGAGACTCAGAGACTGAGAGAGAGACAGGGACTGAGAGAGTCACAGGGACCGAGTAAGACACAGGGACCGAGAGAGACACAGGGACCGAGAGAGAGACACAGGGACTGAGAGAGAGATAGGGACCGAGAGAGACACAGGGATCGAGAGAGACACAGGGACCGAGACAGAGTCAGGTACCGAGTGAGAAATACAGGGACCGAGTGAGACACAGTGACCAAGAGAGAGACACAGGGACCAAGAGAGACATAGTGACCGAGAGAGACACAGGGACCGAGAGAGAGACAGGGACCGAGAGAGACACAGGGACCCAGAGAGAGACAGGGACCGTGTGAGACACAGGGACCCAGAGAGAGACACAGGGACCGAGAGAGAGACACAGGGACCGAGAGAGACATCGGGACCGAGAGAGACACAGGGACCGAGAGAGAGACACAGGGACCGAGAGAGAGACACAGGGATGGAGAGAGAGACACAGGGACCGAGAGTGAGATACAGGGACCGAGAGAGACACAGGGACTGAGAGAGACACAGGGACCAAGAGAGAGACACAGGGTCTGAGAGAGAGGCACAGGGACCGAGAGGGAGACAGGGACCGAGTGAGACACAGGGACTGAGAGAGTGACAGGGACCGTGAGAGAGACAGGGACCGAGAGAGACTCCGGGACAGAGAGAGACATGGGGTGAGAGAGAGACACAGGGACTGAGAGAGAGACAGGGACCGAGAGAGACACAGATAGTAAGATAGAGAGACAGGGACCGAGAGAGACAGCGGGACCGAGAGAGTCACAGGGACCGAGAGAGAGACAGGGACCGAGAGAGAGACATAGGGACTGAGAGAGAGACAGGGACCGAGAGAGACACAGGGATCGAGAGAGACACAGGGACCGAGAGAGAGACACAGGGACCGAGAGAGACACCGGGACCGAGAGAGACACAGGGGTGTGAGAGAGAGACACAGGGACAGAGAGAGACACAGGGACCGAGTGAGACACAGTGACCGAGAGAGACACAGGGACCGACAGAGAGATACAGGGACCGAGAGAGAGACAGGGACCGAGAGAGAGACAGGGACCGAGAGAGAGACACAGGGACCGAGAGAAAGACACAGGGACCGAGAGCGAGACACAGGGACCGAGAGAGACACAGGGAGCAAGGGAGAGACACAGGGACCGAGAGAGAGACACAGGGACCGAGAAAGAGACACAGGGACTGAGAGCGAGACAGGGACCGAGAGAGACACCGGGACCAAAAGAGACACAGGGACCGAGAGAGAGACAGGGACCGAGAGAGAGACATAGGGACCGAGAGAGAGACACAGGGACCGAGAGCGAGACACAGTGACCGAGAGAGAGACAGGGACAAAGTGAGACACAGGGACCGAGAGAGACGCAGAGAGCAAGGGAGAGACACAGGGACCGAGAGAGAGAGAGACAGGGACCGAGAAAGAGACAGGGACCGAGAGAGAGACTCAGAGACTGAGAGAGAGACACAGGGACCGAGAGAGTCACAGGGACCGAGTAAGACACAGGGACCGAGAGAGAGACAGGGACCGAGAGAGAGACTCAGAGACTGAGAGAGAGACAGGGACTGAGAGAGTCACAGGGACCGAGTAAGACACAGGGACCGAGAGAGACACAGGGACCGAGAGAGAGACACAGGGACTGAGAGAGAGACAGGGACCGAGAGAGACACAGGGATCGAGAGAGACACAGGGACCGAGACAGAGTCAGGTACCGAGTGAGAAATACAGGGACCGAGTGAGACACAGTGACCAAGAGAGAGACACAGGGACCAAGAGAGACATAGTGACCGAGAGAGACACAGGGACCGAGAGAGAGACAGGGACCGAGTGAGACACAGGGACCCAGAGAGAGACAGGGACCGAGTGAGACACAGGGACCCAGAGAGAGACACAGGGACCGAGAGAGAGGCACAGGGACCGAGAGAGACATCGGGACCGAGAGAGACACAGGGACCGAGAGAGAGACACAGGGACCGAGAGAGAGACACAGGGATGGAGAGAGAGACACAGGGACCGAGAGTGAGACACAGGGACCGAGAGAGACACAGGGACTGAGAGAGACACAGGGACCAAGAGAGAGACACAGGGTCTGAGAGAGAGGCACAGGGACCGAGAGGGAGACAGGGACCGAGTGAGACACAGGGACTGAGAGAGTGACAGGGACCGTGAGAGAGACAGGGACCGAGAGAGACTCCGGGACAGAGAGAGACATGGGGTGAGAGAGAGACACAGGGACTGAGAGAGAGACAGGGACCGAGAGAGACACAGATAGTAAGATAGAGAGACAGGGACCGAGAGAGACAGCGGGACTGAGAGAGACACAGGGATCGAGAGAGACACAGGGACCGAGAGAGAGACAGGGACAAAGTGAGACACAGGGACCGAGAGAGACGCAGAGAGCAAGAGAGAGAGAGACAGGGACCGAGAGAGAGACTCAGAGACTGAGAGAGAGACACAGGGACCGAGAGAGTCACAGGGACCGAGTAAGACACAGGGACCGAGAGAGAGACAGGGACCGAGAGAGAGACTCAGAGACTGAGAGAGAGACAGGGACTGAGAGAGTCACAGGGACCGAGTAAGACACAGGGACCGAGAGAGACACAGGGACCGAGAGAGAGACACAGGGACTGAGAGAGAGACAGGGACCGAGAGAGACACAGGGATCGAGAGAGACACAGGGACCGAGACAGAGTCAGGTACCGAGTGAGAAATACAGGGACCGAGTGAGACACAGTGACCAAGAGAGAGACACAGGGACCAAGAGAGACATAGTGACCGAGAGAGACACAGGGACCGAGAGAGAGACAGGGACCGAGTGAGACACAGGGACCCAGAGAGAGACAGGGACCGAGTGAGACACAGGGACCCAGAGAGAGACACAGGGACCGAGAGAGAGACACAGGGACCGAGAGAGAGACACAGGGATGGAGAGAGAGACACAGGGACCGAGAGTGAGACACAGGGACCGAGAGAGACACAGGGAATGAGAGAGACACAGGGACCAAGAGAGAGACACAGGGTCTGAGAGAGAGGCACAGGGACCGAGAGGGAGACAGGGACCGAGTGAGACACAGGGACTGAGAGAGTGACAGGGACCGTGAGAGAGACAGGGACCGAGAGAGACTCCGGGACAGAGAGAGACATGGGGTGAGAGAGAGACACAGGGACTGAGAGAGAGACAGGGACCGAGAGAGACACAGATAGTAAGATAGAGAGACAGGGACCGAGAGAGACAGCGGGACCGAGAGAGTCACAGGGACCGAGAGAGAGACAGGGACCGAGAGAGAGACATAGGGACTGAGAGAGAGACAGGGACCGAGAGAGACACAGGGATCGAGAGAGACACAGGGACCGAGAGAGAGACACAGGGACCGAGAGAGACACCGGGACCGAGAGAGACACAGGGGTGTGAGAGAGAGACACAGGGACAGAGAGAGACACAGGGACCGAGTGAGACACAGTGACCGAGAGAGACACAGGGACCAACAGAGAGATACAGGGACCGAGAGAGAGACAGGGACCGAGAGAGAGACACAGGGACCGAGAGAAAGACAAAGGGACCGAGAGCGAGACACAGGGACCGAGAGAGACACAGGGAGCAAGGGAGAGACACAGGGACCGAGAGAGAGACACAGGGAACGAGAAAGAGACACAGGGACTGAGAGAGAGACAGGGACCGAGAGAAACACAGAGAGTAAGATAAACAGACAGGGACTAAGAGAGACACAGGGACCGAGAGAGAGACAGGGACCGAGAGAGAGACAGAGGGACTGAGAGAGAGACACAGGGACCGAGAGAGAGACACAGGGACCGAGAGCGAGACACAGTGACCGAGAGAGAGACAGGGACAAAGTGAGACACAGGGACCGAGAGAGACACAGGGACCGAGAGAGACACAGGGACCGAGTGAGACACAGCGACCGAGAGAGACACAGGGACCGAGTGAGACACAGGGACCGAGAGAGAGAGACACAGTGACCGAGAGAGAGACAGGGACAAAGTGAGACACAGGGACCGAGAGAGACGCAGAGAGCAAGAGAGAGAGAGACAGGGACCGAGAGAGAGACAGGGACCGAGAGAGAGACAGAGGGACTGAGAGAGAGACAGGGACCGAGAGAGAGACACAGGGACCGAGAGAGAGACACAGGGACTGAGAGAGAGACAGGGACCGAGAGAGACACCGGGACCAAAAGAGACACAGGGACCGAGAGAGAGACAGGGACCGAGAGAGAGACATAGGGACCGAGAGAGAGACACAGGGACCGAGAGCGAGACACAGTGACCGAGAGAGAGACAGGGACAAAGTGAGACACAAGGACCGAGAGAGACGCAGAGAGCAAGGGAGAGACACAGGGACCGAGAGAGAGAGAGACAGGGACCGAGAAAGAGACAGGGACCGAGAGAGAGTCTCAGAGACTGAGAGAGAGACAGGGACTGAGAGAGTCACAGGGACCGAGTAAGACACAGGGACCGAGAGAGAGACAGGGACCGAGAGAGAGACTCAGAGACTGAGAGAGAGACAGGGACTGAGAGAGTCACAGGGACCGAGTAAGACACAGGGACCGAGAGAGACACAGGGACCGAGAGAGAGACACAGGGACTGAGAGAGAGATAGGGACCGAGAGAGACACAGGGATCGAGAGAGACACAGGGACCGAGACAGAGTCAGGTACCGAGTGAGAAATACAGGGACCGAGTGAGACACAGTGACCAAGAGAGAGACACAGGGACCAAGAGAGACACAGGGACCCAGAGAGAGACAGGGACCGTGTGAGACACAGGGACCCAGAGAGAGACAGGGACCGTGTGAGACACAGGGACCCAGAGAGAGACACAGGGACCGAGAGAGAGACAGGGACCGTGTGAGACACAGGGACCCAGAGAGAGACAGTGACCGAGAGAGACACAGGGACCGAGAGAGAGACAGGGACCGAGAGAGACACAGGGACCCAGAGAGAGACAGGGACCGTGTGAGACACAGGGACCCAGAGAGAGACACAGGGACCGAGAGAGAGACACAGGGACCGAGAGAGACATCGGGACCGAGAGAGACACAGGGACCGAGAGAGAGACACAGGGACCGAGAGAGAGACACAGGGATGGAGAGAGAGACACAGGGACCGAGAGTGAGATACAGGGACCGAGAGAGACACAGGGACTGAGAGAGACACAGGGACCAAGAGAGAGACACAGGGTCTGAGAGAGAGGCACAGGGACCGAGAGGGAGACAGGGACCGAGTGAGACACAGGGACTGAGAGAGTGACAGGGACCGTGAGAGAGACAGGGACCGAGAGAGACTCCGGGACAGAGAGAGACATGGGGTGAGAGAGAGACACAGGGACTGAGAGAGAGACAGGGACCGAGAGAGACACAGATAGTAAGATAGAGAGACAGGGACCGAGAGAGACAGCGGGACCGAGAGAGTCACAGGGACCGAGAGAGAGACAGGGACCGAGAGAGAGACATAGGGACTGAGAGAGAGACAGGGACCGAGAGAGACACAGGGATCGAGAGAGACACAGGGACCGAGAGAGAGACACAGGGACCGAGAGAGACACCGGGACCGAGAGAGACACAGGGGTGTGAGAGAGAGACACAGGGACAGAGAGAGACACAGGGACCGAGTGAGACACAGTGACCGAGAGAGACACAGGGACCGACAGAGAGATACAGGGACCGAGAGAGAGACAGGGACCGAGAGAGAGACAGGGACCGAGAGAGAGACACAGGGACCGAGAGAAAGACACAGGGACCGAGAGCGAGACACAGGGACCGAGAGAGACACAGGGAGCAAGGGAGAGACACAGGGACCGAGAGAGAGACACAGGGACCGAGAAAGAGACACAGGGACTGAGAGAGAGACAGGGACCGAGAGAGACACCGGGACCAAAAGAGACACAGGGACCGAGAGAGAGACAGGGACCGAGAGAGAGACATAGGGACCGAGAGAGAGACACAGGGACCGAGAGCGAGACACAGGGACCGAGAGAGAGACACAGGGACCGAGAGAGAGACACAGGGATGGAGAGAGAGACACAGGGACCGAGAGTGAGACACAGGGACCGAGAGAGACACAGGGAATGAGAGAGACACAGGGACCAAGAGAGAGACACAGGGTCTGAGAGAGAGGCACAGGGACCGAGAGGGAGACAGGGACCGAGTGAGACACAGGGACTGAGAGAGTGACAGGGACCGTGAGAGAGACAGGGACCGAGAGAGACTCCGGGACAGAGAGAGACATGGGGTGAGAGAGAGACACAGGGACTGAGAGAGAGACAGGGACCGAGAGAGACACAGATAGTAAGATAGAGAGACAGGGACCGAGAGAGACAGCGGGACCGAGAGAGTCACAGGGACCGAGAGAGAGACAGGGACCGAGAGAGAGACATAGGGACTGAGAGAGAGACAGGGACCGAGAGAGACACAGGGATCGAGAGAGACACAGGGACCGAGAGAGAGACACAGGGACCGAGAGAGACACCGGGACCGAGAGAGACACAGGGGTGTGAGAGAGAGACACAGGGACAGAGAGAGACACAGGGACCGAGTGAGACACAGTGACCGAGAGAGACACAGGGACCAACAGAGAGATACAGGGACCGAGAGAGAGACAGGGACCGAGAGAGAGACACAGGGACCGAGAGAAAGACAAAGGGACCGAGAGCGAGACACAGGGACCGAGAGAGACACAGGGAGCAAGGGAGAGACACAGGGACCGAGAGAGAGACACAGGGAACGAGAAAGAGACACAGGGACTGAGAGAGAGACAGGGACCGAGAGAAACACAGAGAGTAAGATAAACAGACAGGGACTAAGAGAGACACAGGGACCGAGAGAGAGACAGGGACCGAGAGAGAGACAGAGGGACTGAGAGAGAGACACAGGGACCGAGAGAGAGACACAGGGACCGAGAGCGAGACACAGTGACCGAGAGAGAGACAGGGACAAAGTGAGACACAGGGACCGAGAGAGACACAGGGACCGAGAGAGACACAGGGACCGAGTGAGACACAGCGACCGAGAGAGACACAGGGACCGAGTGAGACACAGGGACCGAGAGAGAGAGACACAGTGACCGAGAGAGAGACAGGGACAAAGTGAGACACAGGGACCGAGAGAGACGCAGAGAGCAAGAGAGAGAGAGACAGGGACCGAGAGAGAGACAGGGACCGAGAGAGAGACAGAGGGACTGAGAGAGAGACAGGGACCGAGAGAGAGACACAGGGACCGAGAGAGAGACACAGGGACCGAGAAAGAGACACAGGGACTGAGAGAGAGACAGGGACCGAGAGAGACACAGAGAGTAAGATAGAGAGACAGGGACCGAGAGAGACACCGGGACCAAAAGAGACATAGGGACCGAGAGCGAGTCAGGGACAAAGTGAGACACAGGGACCGAGAGAGACGCAGAGAGCAAGAGAGAGAGAGACAGGGACCGAGAAAGAGACAGGGACCGAGAGAGAGACTCAGAGACTGAGAGAGAGACAGGGACTGAGAGAGTCACAGGGACCGAGTAAGACACAGGGACCGAGAGAGAGACAGGGACCGAGAGAGAGACTCAGACTCTGAGAGAGAGACAGGGACTGAGAGAGTCACAGGGACCGAGTAAGACACAGGGACCGAGAGAGACACAGGGACCGAGAGAGAGACACAGGGACTGAGAGAGAGACACAGGGACCAAGAGAGACATAGTGACCGAGAGAGACACAGGGACCGAGAGAGAGACAGGGACCGAGTGAGACACAGGGACCCAGAGAGAGACAGGGACCGAGTGAGACACTGGGACCCAGAGAGAGACACAGGGACCGAGAGAGAGACACAGGGACCGAGAGAGACAAGGGGACCGAGAGAGACACAGGGACCGAGAGAGAGACACAGGGACCGAGAGAGAGACACAGGGATGGAGAGAGAGACACAGGGACCGAGAGTGAGACACAGGGACCGAGAGAGACACAGGGACTGAGAGAGACACAGGGACCAAGAGAGAGACACAGGGTCTGAGAGAGAGGCACAGGGACCGAGAGGGAGACAGGGACCGAGTGAGACACAGGGACTGAGAGAGTGACAGGGACCGTGAGAGAGACAGGGACCGAGAGAGACTCCGGGACAGAGAGAGACATGGGGTGAGAGAGAGACACAGGGACTGAGAGAGAGACAGGGACCGAGAGAGACACAGATAGTAAGATAGAGAGACAGGGACCGAGAGAGACAGCGGGACCGAGAGAGTCACAGGGACCGAGAGAGAGACAGGGACCGAGAGAGAGACATAGGGACTGAGAGAGAGACAGGGACCGAGAGAGACACAGGGATCGAGAGAGACACAGGGACCGAGAGAGAGACACAGGGACCGAGTGAGACACAGTGACCGAGATAGACACAGGGACCGACAGAGAGATACAGGGACCGAGAGAGAGACAGGGACCGAGAGAGAGACACAGGGACCGAGAGAAAGACACAGGGACCGAGAGCGAGACACAGGGACCGAGAGAGACACAGGGAGCAAGGGAGAGACACAGGGACCGAGAGAGAGACACAGGGACCGAGAAAGAGACACAGGGACTGAGAGAGAGACAGGGACCGAGAGAGACACCGGGACCAAAAGAGACACAGGGACCGAGAGAGAGACAGGGACCGAGAGAGAGACATAGGGACCGAGAGAGAGACACAGGGACCGAGAGCGAGACACAGTGACCGAGAGAGAGACAGGGACAAAGTGAGACACAAGGACCGAGAGAGACGCAGAGAGCAAGGGAGAGACACCGGGACCGAGAGAGAGAGAGACAGGGACCGAGAAAGAGACAGGGACCGAGAGAGAGTCTCAGAGACTGAGAGAGAGACAGGGACTGAGAGAGTCACAGGGACCGAGTAAGACACAGGGACCGAGAGAGAGACAGGGACCGAGAGAGAGACTCAGAGACTGAGAGAGAGACAGGGACTGAGAGAGTCACAGGGACCGAGTAAGACACAGGGACCGAGAGAGACACAGGGACCGAGAGAGAGACACAGGGACTGAGAGAGAGATAGGGACCGAGAGAGACACAGGGATCGAGAGAGACACAGGGACCGAGACAGAGTCAGGTACCGAGTGAGAAATACAGGGACCGAGTGAGACACAGTGACCAAGAGAGAGACACAGGGACCAAGAGAGACACAGGGACCCAGAGAGAGACAGGGACCGTGTGAGACACAGGGACCCAGAGAGAGACAGGGACCGTGTGAGACACAGGGACCCAGAGAGAGACACAGGGACCGAGAGAGAGACAGGGACCGTGTGAGACACAGGGACCCAGAGAGAGACAGTGACCGAGAGAGACACAGGGACCGAGAGAGAGACAGGGACCGAGAGAGACACAGGGACCCAGAGAGAGACAGGGACCGTGTGAGACACAGGGACCCAGAGAGAGACACAGGGACCGAGAGAGAGACACAGGGACCGAGAGAGACATCGGGACCGAGAGAGACACAGGGACCGAGAGAGAGACACAGGGACCGAGAGAGAGACACAGGGATGGAGAGAGAGACACAGGGACCGAGAGTGAGATACAGGGACCGAGAGAGACACAGGGACTGAGAGAGACACAGGGACCAAGAGAGAGACACAGGGTCTGAGAGAGAGGCACAGGGACCGAGAGGGAGACAGGGACCGAGTGAGACACAGGGACTGAGAGAGTGACAGGGACCGTGAGAGAGACAGGGACCGAGAGAGACTCCGGGACAGAGAGAGACATGGGGTGAGAGAGAGACACAGGGACTGAGAGAGAGACAGGGACCGAGAGAGACACAGATAGTAAGATAGAGAGACAGGGACCGAGAGAGACAGCGGGACCGAGAGAGTCACAGGGACCGAGAGAGAGACAGGGACCGAGAGAGAGACATAGGGACTGAGAGAGAGACAGGGACCGATAGAGACACAGGGATCGAGAGAGACACAGGGACCGAGAGAGAGACACAGGGACCGAGAGAGACACCGGGACCGAGAGAGACACAGGGGTGTGAGAGAGAGACACAGGGACAGAGAGAGACACAGGGACCGAGTGAGACACAGTGACCGAGAGAGACACAGGGACCGACAGAGAGATACAGGGACCGAGAGAGAGACAGGGACCGAGAGAGAGACAGGGACCGAGAGAGAGACACAGGGACCGAGAGAAAGACACAGGGACCGAGAGCGAGACACAGGGACCGAGAGAGACACAGGGAGCAAGGGAGAGACACAGGGACCGAGAGAGAGACACAGGGACCGAGAAAGAGACACAGGGACTGAGAGAGAGACAGGGACCGAGAGAGACACCGGGACCAAAAGAGACACAGGGACCGAGAGAGAGACAGGGACCGAGAGAGAGACATAGGGACCGAGAGAGAGACACAGGGACCGAGAGCGAGACACAGTGACCGAGAGAGAGACAGGGACAAAGTGAGACACAGGGACCGAGAGAGACGCAGAGAGCAAGGGAGAGACACAGGGACCGAGAGAGAGAGACAGGGACCGAGAAAGAGACAGGGACCGAGAGAGAGACTCAGAGACTGAGAGAGAGACACAGGGACCGAGAGAGTCACAGGGACCGAGTAAGACACAGGGACCGAGAGAGAGACAGGGACCGAGAGAGAGACTCAGAGACTGAGAGAGAGACAGGGACTGAGAGAGTCACAGGGACCGAGTAAGACACAGGGACCGAGAGAGACACAGGGACCGAGAGAGAGACACAGGGACTGAGAGAGAGACAGGGACCGAGAGAGACACAGGGATCGAGAGAGACACAGGGACCGAGACAGAGTCAGGTACCGAGTGAGAAATACAGGGACCGAGTGAGACACAGTGACCAAGAGAGAGACACAGGGACCAAGAGAGACATAGTGACCGAGAGAGACACAGGGACCGAGAGAGAGACAGGGACCGAGTGAGACACAGGGACCCAGAGAGAGACAGGGACCGAGTGAGACACAGGGACCCAGAGAGAGACACAGGGACCGAGAGAGAGGCACAGGGACCGAGAGAGACATCGGGACCGAGAGAGACACAGGGACCGAGAGAGAGACACAGGGACCGAGAGAGAGACACAGGGATGGAGAGAGAGACACAGGGACCGAGAGTGAGACACAGGGACCGAGAGAGACACAGGGACTGAGAGAGACACAGGGACCAAGAGAGAGACACAGGGTCTGAGAGAGAGGCACAGGGACCGAGAGGGAGACAGGGACCGAGTGAGACACAGGGACTGAGAGAGTGACAGGGACCGTGAGAGAGACAGGGACCGAGAGAGACTCCGGGACAGAGAGAGACATGGGGTGAGAGAGAGACACAGGGACTGAGAGAGAGACAGGGACCGAGAGAGACACAGATAGTAAGATAGAGAGACAGGGACCGAGAGAGACAGCGGGACCGAGAGAGTCACAGGGACCGAGAGAGAGACAGGGACCGAGAGAGAGACATAGGGACTGAGAGAGAGACAGGGACCGAGAGAGACACAGGGATCGAGAGAGACACAGGGACCGAGAGAGAGACACAGGGACCGAGTGAGACACAGTGACCGAGATAGACACAGGGACCGACAGAGAGATACAGGGACCGAGAGAGAGACAGGGACCGAGAGAGAGACACAGGGACCGAGAGAAAGACACAGGGACCGAGAGCGAGACACAGGGACCGAGAGAGACACAGGGAGCAAGGGAGAGACACAGGGACCGAGAGAGAGACACAGGGACCGAGAAAGAGACACAGGGACTGAGAGAGAGACAGGGACCGAGAGAGACACCGGGACCAAAAGAGACACAGGGACCGAGAGAGAGACAGGGACCGAGAGAGAGACATAGGGACCGAGAGAGAGACACAGGGACCGAGAGCGAGACACAGTGACCGAGAGAGAGACAGGGACAAAGTGAGACACAAGGACCGAGAGAGACGCAGAGAGCAAGGGAGAGACACCGGGACCGAGAGAGAGAGAGACAGGGACCGAGAAAGAGACAGGGACCGAGAGAGAGTCTCAGAGACTGAGAGAGAGACAGGGACTGAGAGAGTCACAGGGACCGAGTAAGACACAGGGACCGAGAGAGAGACAGGGACCGAGAGAGAGACTCAGAGACTGAGAGAGAGACAGGGACTGAGAGAGTCACAGGGACCGAGTAAGACACAGGGACCGAGAGAGACACAGGGACCGAGAGAGAGACACAGGGACTGAGAGAGAGATAGGGACCGAGAGAGACACAGGGATCGAGAGAGACACAGGGACCGAGACAGAGTCAGGTACCGAGTGAGAAATACAGGGACCGAGTGAGACACAGTGACCAAGAGAGAGACACAGGGACCAAGAGAGACACAGGGACCCAGAGAGAGACAGGGACCGTGTGAGACACAGGGACCCAGAGAGAGACAGGGACCGTGTGAGACACAGGGACCCAGAGAGAGACACAGGGACCGAGAGAGAGACAGGGACCGTGTGAGACACAGGGACCCAGAGAGAGACAGTGACCGAGAGAGACACAGGGACCGAGAGAGAGACAGGGACCGAGAGAGACACAGGGACCCAGAGAGAGACAGGGACCGTGTGAGACACAGGGACCCAGAGAGAGACACAGGGACCGAGAGAGAGACACAGGGACCGAGAGAGACATCGGGACCGAGAGAGACACAGGGACCGAGAGAGAGACACAGGGACCGAGAGAGAGACACAGGGATGGAGAGAGAGACACAGGGACCGAGAGTGAGATACAGGGACCGAGAGAGACACAGGGACTGAGAGAGACACAGGGACCAAGAGAGAGACACAGGGTCTGAGAGAGAGGCACAGGGACCGAGAGGGAGACAGGGACCGAGTGAGACACAGGGACTGAGAGAGTGACAGGGACCGTGAGAGAGACAGGGACCGAGAGAGACTCCGGGACAGAGAGAGACATGGGGTGAGAGAGAGACACAGGGACTGAGAGAGAGACAGGGACCGAGAGAGACACAGATAGTAAGATAGAGAGACAGGGACCGAGAGAGACAGCGGGACCGAGAGAGTCACAGGGACCGAGAGAGAGACAGGGACCGAGAGAGAGACATAGGGACTGAGAGAGAGACAGGGACCGATAGAGACACAGGGATCGAGAGAGACACAGGGACCGAGAGAGAGACACAGGGACCGAGAGAGACACCGGGACCGAGAGAGACACAGGGGTGTGAGAGAGAGACACAGGGACAGAGAGAGACACAGGGACCGAGTGAGACACAGTGACCGAGAGAGACACAGGGACCGACAGAGAGATACAGGGACCGAGAGAGAGACAGGGACCGAGAGAGAGACAGGGACCGAGAGAGAGACACAGGGACCGAGAGAAAGACACAGGGACCGAGAGCGAGACACAGGGACCGAGAGAGACACAGGGAGCAAGGGAGAGACACAGGGACCGAGAGAGAGACACAGGGACCGAGAAAGAGACACAGGGACTGAGAGAGAGACAGGGACCGAGAGAGACACCGGGACCAAAAGAGACACAGGGACCGAGAGAGAGACAGGGACCGAGAGAGAGACATAGGGACCGAGAGAGAGACACAGGGACCGAGAGCGAGACACAGTGACCGAGAGAGAGACAGGGACAAAGTGAGACACAGGGACCGAGAGAGACGCAGAGAGCAAGGGAGAGACACAGGGACCGAGAGAGAGAGACAGGGACCGAGAAAGAGACAGGGACCGAGAGAGAGACTCAGAGACTGAGAGAGAGACACAGGGACCGAGAGAGTCACAGGGACCGAGTAAGACACAGGGACCGAGAGAGAGACAGGGACCGAGAGAGAGACTCAGAGACTGAGAGAGAGACAGGGACTGAGAGAGTCACAGGGACCGAGTAAGACACAGGGACCGAGAGAGACACAGGGACCGAGAGAGAGACACAGGGACTGAGAGAGAGACAGGGACCGAGAGAGACACAGGGATCGAGAGAGACACAGGGACCGAGACAGAGTCAGGTACCGAGTGAGAAATACAGGGACCGAGTGAGACACAGTGACCAAGAGAGAGACACAGGGACCAAGAGAGACATAGTGACCGAGAGAGACACAGGGACCGAGAGAGAGACAGGGACCGAGTGAGACACAGGGACCCAGAGAGAGACAGGGACCGAGTGAGACACAGGGACCCAGAGAGAGACACAGGGACCGAGAGAGAGGCACAGGGACCGAGAGAGACATCGGGACCGAGAGAGACACAGGGACCGAGAGAGAGACACAGGGACCGAGAGAGAGACACAGGGATGGAGAGAGAGACACAGGGACCGAGAGTGAGACACAGGGACCGAGAGAGACACAGGGACTGAGAGAGACACAGGGACCAAGAGAGAGACACAGGGTCTGAGAGAGAGGCACAGGGACCGAGAGGGAGACAGGGACCGAGTGAGACACAGGGACTGAGAGAGTGACAGGGACCGTGAGAGAGACAGGGACCGAGAGAGACTCCGGGACAGAGAGAGACATGGGGTGAGAGAGAGACACAGGGACTGAGAGAGAGACAGGGACCGAGAGAGACACAGATAGTAAGATAGAGAGACAGGGACCGAGAGAGACAGCGGGACCGAGAGAGTCACAGGGACCGAGAGAGAGACAGGGACCGAGAGAGAGACATAGGGACTGAGAGAGACACAGGGATCGAGAGAGACACAGGGACCGAGAGAGAGACACAGGGACCGAGAGAGACACAGGGACCGAGAGAGACACAGGGACCGAGTGAGACACAGCGACCGAGAGAGACACAGGGACCGAGTGAGACACAGGGACCGAGAGAGAGACACAGTGACCGAGAGAGAGACAGGGACAAAGTGAGACACAGGGACCGAGAGAGACGCAGAGAGCAAGAGAGAGAGAGACAGGGACCGAGAGAGAGACTCAGAGACTGAGAGAGAGACACAGGGACCGAGAGAGTCACAGGGACCGAGTAAGACACAGGGACCGAGAGAGAGACAGGGACCGAGAGAGAGACTCAGAGACTGAGAGAGAGACAGGGACTGAGAGAGTCACAGGGACCGAGTAAGACACAGGGACCGAGAGAGACACAGGGACCGAGAGAGAGACACAGGGACTGAGAGAGAGACAGGGACCGAGAGAGACACAGGGATCGAGAGAGACACAGGGACCGAGACAGAGTCAGGTACCGAGTGAGAAATACAGGGACCGAGTGAGACACAGTGACCAAGAGAGAGACACAGGGACCAAGAGAGACATAGTGACCGAGAGAGACACAGGGACCGAGAGAGAGACAGGGACCGAGTGAGACACAGGGACCCAGAGAGAGACAGGGACCGAGTGAGACACAGGGACCCAGAGAGAGACACAGGGACCGAGAGAGAGACACAGGGACCGAGAGAGAGACACAGGGATGGAGAGAGAGACACAGGGACCGAGAGTGAGACACAGGGACCGAGAGAGACACAGGGAATGAGAGAGACACAGGGACCAAGAGAGAGACACAGGGTCTGAGAGAGAGGCACAGGGACCGAGAGGGAGACAGGGACCGAGTGAGACACAGGGACTGAGAGAGTGACAGGGACCGTGAGAGAGACAGGGACCGAGAGAGACTCCGGGACAGAGAGAGACATGGGGTGAGAGAGAGAGACACAGGGACTGAGAGAGAGACAGGGACCGAGAGAGACACAGATAGTAAGATAGAGAGACAGGGACCGAGAGAGACAGCGGGACCGAGAGAGTCACAGGGACCGAGAGAGAGACAGGGACCGAGAGAGAGACATAGGGACTGAGAGAGAGACAGGGACCGAGAGAGACACAGGGATCGAGAGAGACACAGGGACCGAGAGAGAGACACAGGGACCGAGAGAGACACCGGGACCGAGAGAGACACAGGGGTGTGAGAGAGAGACACAGGGACAGAGAGAGACACAGGGACCGAGTGAGACACAGTGACCGAGAGAGACACAGGGACCAACAGAGAGATACAGGGACCGAGAGAGAGACAGGGACCGAGAGAGAGACACAGGGACCGAGAGAAAGACAAAGGGACCGAGAGCGAGACACAGGGACCGAGAGAGACACAGGGAGCAAGGGAGAGACACAGGGACCGAGAGAGAGACACAGGGAACGAGAAAGAGACACAGGGACTGAGAGAGAGACAGGGACCGAGAGAAACACAGAGAGTAAGATAAACAGACAGGGACTAAGAGAGACACAGGGACCGAGAGAGAGACAGGGACCGAGAGAGAGACAGAGGGACTGAGAGAGAGACACAGGGACCGAGAGAGAGACACAGGGACCGAGAGCGAGACACAGTGACCGAGAGAGAGACAGGGACAAAGTGAGACACAGGGACCGAGAGAGACACAGGGACCGAGAGAGACACAGGGACCGAGTGAGACACAGCGACCGAGAGAGACACAGGGACCGAGTGAGACACAGGGACCGAGAGAGAGAGACACAGTGACCGAGAGAGAGACAGGGACAAAGTGAGACACAGGGACCGAGAGAGACGCAGAGAGCAAGAGAGAGAGAGACAGGGACCGAGAGAGAGACAGGGACCGAGAGAGAGACAGAGGGACTGAGAGAGAGACAGGGACCGAGAGAGAGACACAGGGACCGAGAGAGAGACACAGGGACCGAGAAAGAGACACAGGGACTGAGAGAGAGACAGGGACCGAGAGAGACACAGAGAGTAAGATAGAGAGACAGGGACCGAGAGAGACACCGGGACCAAAAGAGACATAGGGACCGAGAGCGAGACAGGGACAAAGTGAGACACAGGGACCGAGAGAGACGCAGAGAGCAAGAGAGAGAGAGACAGGGACCGAGAAAGAGACAGGGACCGAGAGAGAGACTCAGAGACTGAGAGAGAGACAGGGACTGAGAGAGTCACAGGGACCGAGTAAGACACAGGGACCGAGAGAGAGACAGGGACCGAGAGAGAGACTCAGACTCTGAGAGAGAGACAGGGACTGAGAGAGTCACAGGGACCGAGTAAGACACAGGGACCGAGAGAGACACAGGGACCGAGAGAGAGACACAGGGACTGAGAGAGAGACACAGGGACCAAGAGAGACATAGTGACCGAGAGAGACACAGGGACCGAGAGAGAGACAGGGACCGAGTGAGACACAGGGACCCAGAGAGAGACAGGGACCGAGTGAGACACTGGGACCCAGAGAGAGACACAGGGACCGAGAGAGAGACACAGGGACCGAGAGAGACAAGGGGACCGAGAGAGACACAGGGACCGAGAGAGAGACACAGGGACCGAGAGAGAGACACAGGGATGGAGAGAGAGACACAGGGACCGAGAGTGAGACACAGGGACCGAGAGAGACACAGGGACTGAGAGAGACACAGGGACCAAGAGAGAGACACAGGGTCTGAGAGAGAGGCACAGGGACCGAGAGGGAGACAGGGACCGAGTGAGACACAGGGACTGAGAGAGTGACAGGGACCGTGAGAGAGACAGGGACCGAGAGAGACTCCGGGACAGAGAGAGACATGGGGTGAGAGAGAGACACAGGGACTGAGAGAGAGACAGGGACCGAGAGAGACACAGATAGTAAGATAGAGAGACAGGGACCGAGAGAGACAGCGGGACCGAGAGAGTCACAGGGACCGAGAGAGAGACAGGGACCGAGAGAGAGACATAGGGACTGAGAGAGAGACAGGGACCGAGAGAGACACAGGGATCGAGAGAGACACAGGGACCGAGAGAGAGACACAGGGACCGAGTGAGACACAGTGACCGAGAGAGACACAGGGACCGACAGAGAGATACAGGGACCGAGAGAGAGACAGGGACCGAGAGAGAGACACAGGGACCGAGAGAAAGACACAGGGACCGAGAGCGAGACACAGGGACCGAGAGAGACACAGGGAGCAAGGGAGAGACACAGGGACCGAGAGAGAGACACAGGGACCGAGAAAGAGACACAGGGACTGAGAGAGAGACAGGGACCGAGAGAGACACCGGGACCAAAAGAGACACAGGGACCGAGAGAGAGACAGGGACCGAGAGAGAGACATAGGGACCGAGAGAGAGACACAGGGACCGAGAGCGAGACACAGTGACCGAGAGAGAGACAGGGACAAAGTGAGACACAGGGACCGACAGAGACGCAGAGAGCAAGGGAGAGACACAGGGACCGAGAAAGAGACAGGGACCGAGAGAGAGTCTCAGAGACTGAGAGAGAGACAGGGACTGAGAGAGTCACAGGGACCGAGTAAGACACAGGGACCGAGAGAGAGACAGGGACCGAGAGAGAGACTCAGAGACTGAGAGAGAGACAGGGACTGAGAGAGTCACAGGGACCGAGTAAGACACAGGGACCGAGAGAGACACAGGGACCGAGAGAGAGACACAGGGACTGAGAGAGAGATAGGGACCGAGAGAGACACAGGGATCGAGAGAGACACAGGGACCGAGACAGAGTCAGGTACCGAGTGAGAAATACAGGGACCGAGTGAGACACAGTGACCAAGAGAGAGACACAGGGACCAAGAGAGACATAGTGACCGAGAGAGACACAGGGACCGAGAGAGAGACAGGGACCGAGAGAGACACAGGGACCCAGAGAGAGACAGGGACCGTGTGAGACACAGGGACCCAGAGAGAGACACAGGGACCGAGAGAGAGACACAGGGACCGAGAGAGACATCGGGACCGAGAGAGACACAGGGACCGAGAGAGAGACACATGGACCGAGAGAGAGATACAGGGACCGAGAGAGACACAGGGACTGAGAGAGACACAGGGACCAAGAGAGAGACACAGGGTCTGAGAGAGAGGCACAGGGACCGAGAGGGAGACAGGGACCGAGTGAGACACAGGGACTGAGAGAGTGACAGGGACCGTGAGAGAGACAGGGACCGAGAGAGACTCCGGGACAGAGAGAGACATGGGGTGAGAGAGAGACACAGGGACTGAGAGAGAGACAGGGACCGAGAGAGACACAGATAGTAAGATAGAGAGACAGGGACCGAGAGAGACAGCGGGACCGAGAGAGTCACAGGGACCGAGAGAGAGACAGGGACCGAGAGAGAGACATAGGGACTGAGAGAGAGACAGGGACCGAGAGAGACACAGGGATCGAGAGAGACACAGGGACCGAGAGAGAGACACAGGGACCGAGAGAGACACCGGGACCGAGAGAGACACAGGGGTGTGAGAGAGAGACACAGGGACAGAGAGAGACACAGGGACCGAGTGAGACACAGTGACCGAGAGAGACACAGGGACCGACAGAGAGATACAGGGACCGAGAGAGAGACAGGGACCGAGAGAGAGACAGGGACCGAGAGAGAGACACAGGGACCGAGAGAAAGACACAGGGACCGAGAGCGAGACACAGGGACCGAGAGAGACACAGGGAGCAAGGGAGAGACACAGGGACCGAGAGAGAGACACAGGGACCGAGAAAGAGACACAGGGACTGAGAGAGAGACAGGGACCGAGAGAGACACCGGGACCAAAAGAGACACAGGGACCGAGAGAGAGACAGGGACCGAGAGAGAGACATAGGGACCGAGAGAGAGACACAGGGACCGAGAGCGAGACACAGTGACCGAGAGAGAGACAGGGACAAAGTGAGACACAGGGACCGAGAGAGACGCAGAGAGCAAGGGAGAGACACAGGGACCGAGAGAGAGAGACAGGGACCGAGAAAGAGACAGGGACCGAGAGAGAGACTCAGAGACTGAGAGAGAGACACAGGGACCGAGAGAGTCACAGGGACCGAGTAAGACACAGGGACCGAGAGAGAGACAGGGACCGAGAGAGAGACTCAGAGACTGAGAGAGAGACAGGGACTGAGAGAGTCACAGGGACCGAGTAAGACACAGGGACCGAGAGAGACACAGGGACCGAGAGAGAGACACAGGGACTGAGAGAGAGACAGGGACCGAGAGAGACACAGGGATCGAGAGAGACACAGGGACCGAGACAGAGTCAGGTACCGAGTGAGAAATACAGGGACCGAGTGAGACACAGTGACCAAGAGAGAGACACAGGGACCAAGAGAGACATAGTGACCGAGAGAGACACAGGGACCGAGAGAGAGACAGGGACCGAGTGAGACACAGGGACCCAGAGAGAGACAGGGACCGAGTGAGACACAGGGACCCAGAGAGAGACACAGGGACCGAGAGAGAGGCACAGGGACCGAGAGAGACATCGGGACCGAGAGAGACACAGGGACCGAGAGAGAGACACAGGGACCGAGAGAGAGACACAGGGATGGAGAGAGAGACACAGGGACCGAGAGTGAGACACAGGGACCGAGAGAGACACAGGGACTGAGAGAGACACAGGGACCAAGAGAGAGACACAGGGTCTGAGAGAGAGGCACAGGGACCGAGAGGGAGACAGGGACCGAGTGAGACACAGGGACTGAGAGAGTGACAGGGACCGTGAGAGAGACAGGGACCGAGAGAGACTCCGGGACAGAGAGAGACATGGGGTGAGAGAGAGACACAGGGACTGAGAGAGAGACAGGGACCGAGAGAGACACAGATAGTAAGATAGAGAGACAGGGACCGAGAGAGACAGCGGGACCGAGAGAGTCACAGGGACCGAGAGAGAGACAGGGACCGAGAGAGAGACATAGGGACTGAGAGAGACACAGGGATCGAGAGAGACACAGGGACCGAGAGAGAGACACAGGGACCGAGAGAGACACAGGGACCGAGAGAGACACAGGGACCGAGTGAGACACAGCGACCGAGAGAGACACAGGGACCGAGTGAGACACAGGGACCGAGAGAGAGACACAGTGACCGAGAGAGAGACAGGGACAAAGTGAGACACAGGGACCGAGAGAGACGCAGAGAGCAAGAGAGAGAGAGACAGGGACCGAGAGAGAGACTCAGAGACTGAGAGAGAGACACAGGGACCGAGAGAGTCACAGGGACCGAGTAAGACACAGGGACCGAGAGAGAGACAGGGACCGAGAGAGAGACTCAGAGACTGAGAGAGAGACAGGGACTGAGAGAGTCACAGGGACCGAGTAAGACACAGGGACCGAGAGAGACACAGGGACCGAGAGAGAGACACAGGGACTGAGAGAGAGACAGGGACCGAGAGAGACACAGGGATCGAGAGAGACACAGGGACCGAGACAGAGTCAGGTACCGAGTGAGAAATACAGGGACCGAGTGAGACACAGTGACCAAGAGAGAGACACAGGGACCAAGAGAGACATAGTGACCGAGAGAGACACAGGGACCGAGAGAGAGACAGGGACCGAGTGAGACACAGGGACCCAGAGAGAGACAGGGACCGAGTGAGACACAGGGACCCAGAGAGAGACACAGGGACCGAGAGAGAGACACAGGGACCGAGAGAGAGACACAGGGATGGAGAGAGAGACACAGGGACCGAGAGTGAGACACAGGGACCGAGAGAGACACAGGGAATGAGAGAGACACAGGGACCAAGAGAGAGACACAGGGTCTGAGAGAGAGGCACAGGGACCGAGAGGGAGACAGGGACCGAGTGAGACACAGGGACTGAGAGAGTGACAGGGACCGTGAGAGAGACAGGGACCGAGAGAGACTCCGGGACAGAGAGAGACATGGGGTGAGAGAGAGACACAGGGACTGAGAGAGAGACAGGGACCGAGAGAGACACAGATAGTAAGATAGAGAGACAGGGACCGAGAAAGACAGCGGGACCGAGAGAGTCACAGGGACCGAGAGAGAGACAGGGACCGAGAGAGAGACATAGGGACTGAGAGAGAGACAGGGACCGAGAGAGACACAGGGATCGAGAGAGACACAGGGACCGAGAGAGAGACACAGGGACCGAGAGAGACACCGGGACCGAGAGAGACACAGGGGTGTGAGAGAGAGACACAGGGACAGAGAGAGACACAGGGACCGAGTGAGACACAGTGACCGAGAGAGACACAGGGACCAACAGAGAGATACAGGGACCGAGAGAGAGACAGGGACCGAGAGAGAGACACAGGGACCGAGAGAAAGACAAAGGGACCGAGAGCGAGACACAGGGACCGAGAGAGACACAGGGAGCAAGGGAGAGACACAGGGACCGAGAGAGAGACACAGGGAACGAGAAAGAGACACAGGGACTGAGAGAGAGACAGGGACCGAGAGAAACACAGAGAGTAAGATAAACAGACAGGGACTAAGAGAGACACAGGGACCGAGAGAGAGACAGGGACCGAGAGAGAGACAGAGGGACTGAGAGAGAGACACAGGGACCGAGAGAGAGACACAGGGACCGAGAGCGAGACACAGTGACCGAGAGAGAGACAGGGACAAAGTGAGACACAGGGACCGAGAGAGACACAGGGACCGAGAGAGACACAGGGACCGAGTGAGACACAGCGACCGAGAGAGACACAGGGACCGAGTGAGACACAGGGACCGAGAGAGAGACACAGTGACCGAGAGAGAGACAGGGACAAAGTGAGACACAGGGACCGAGAGAGACGCAGAGAGCAAGAGAGAGAGAGACAGGGACCGAGAGAGAGACAGGGACCGAGAGAGAGACAGAGGGACTGAGAGAGAGACAGGGACCGAGAGAGAGACACAGGGACCGAGAGAGAGACACAGGGACCGAGAAAGAGACACAGGGACTGAGAGAGAGACAGGGACCGAGAGAGACACAGAGAGTAAGATAGAGAGACAGGGACCGAGAGAGACACCGGGACCAAAAGAGACATAGGGACCGAGAGCGAGACAGGGACAAAGTGAGACACAGGGACCGAGAGAGACGCAGAGAGCAAGAGAGAGAGAGACAGGGACCGAGAAAGAGACAGGGACCGAGAGAGAGACTCAGAGACTGAGAGAGAGACAGGGACTGAGAGAGTCACAGGGACCGAGTAAGACACAGGGACCGAGAGAGAGACAGGGACCGAGAGAGAGACTCAGACTCTGAGAGAGAGACAGGGACTGAGAGAGTCACAGGGACCGAGTAAGACACAGGGACCGAGAGAGACACAGGGACCGAGAGAGAGACACAGGGACTGAGAGAGAGACACAGGGACCAAGAGAGACATAGTGACCGAGAGAGACACAGGGACCGAGAGAGAGACAGGGACCGAGTGAGACACAGGGACCCAGAGAGAGACAGGGACCGAGTGAGACACTGGGACCCAGAGAGAGACACAGGGACCGAGACAGAGACACAGGGACCGAGAGAGACATCGGGACCGAGAGAGACACAGGGACCGAGAGAGAGACACAGGGACCGAGAGAGAGACACAGGGATGGAGAGAGAGACACAGGGACCGAGAGTGAGACACAGGGACCGAGAGAGACACAGGGACTGAGAGAGACACAGGGACCAAGAGAGAGACACAGGGTCTGAGAGAGAGGCACAGGGACCGAGAGGGAGACAGGGACCGAGTGAGACACAGGGACTGAGAGAGTGACAGGGACCGTGAGAGAGACAGGGACCGAGAGAGACTCCGGGACAGAGAGAGACATGGGGTGAGAGAGAGACACAGGGACTGAGAGAGAGACAGGGACCGAGAGAGACACAGATAGTAAGATAGAGAGACAGGGACCGAGAGAGACAGCGGGACCGAGAGAGTCACAGGGACCGAGAGAGAGACAGGGACCGAGAGAGAGACATAGGGACTGAGAGAGAGACAGGGACCGAGAGAGACACAGGGATCGAGAGAGACACAGGGACCGAGAGAGAGACACAGGGACCGAGAGAGACACTGGGACCGAGAGAGACACAGGGGTGTGAGAGAGAGACACAGGGACAGAGAGAGACACAGGGACCGAGTGAGACACAGTGACCGAGAGAGAGACACAGGGACCGACAGAGAGATACAGGGACCGAGAGAGAGACAGGGACCGAGAGAGAGACACAGGGACCGAGAGAAAGACAAAGGGACCGAGAGCGAGACACAGGGACCGAGAGAGACACAGGGAGCAAGGGAGAGACACAGGGACCGAGAGAGAGACACAGGGACCGAGAAAGAGACACAGGGACCGAGAGAGAGACAGGGACCGAGAGAGAGACATAGGGACCGAGAGAGAGACACAGGGACCGAGAGCGAGACACAGTGACCGAGAGAGAGACAGGGACAAAGTGAGACACAGGGACCGAGAGAGACGCAGAGAGCAAGAGAGAGAGAGACAGGGACCGAGAGAGACATCGGGACCGAGAGAGACACAGGGACCGAGAGAGACACAGCGACCGAGAGAGACACAGGGACCGAGTGAGACACTGGGAACCAGAGAGAGACACAGGGACCGAGAGAGAGACACAGGGACCGAGAGAGACATCGGGACCGAGAGAGAGAGACACAGAGACCGAGAGAGAGTCACAGGGACCGAGAGAGTCACAGGGATTGAGCGAGACACAGGGACCAAGACAGAGACAGGTACCGAGTGAGAAATACAGGGACCGAGTGAGACACAGGGACCAAGAGAGAGACACAGGGACCAAGAGAGACACCGTGACCGAGAGAGAGAGAGACAGGGACCGAGAGAGAGACACAGGGTCCGACGGAGAGACATCGGGACCGAGAGAGACACAGGGGTGAGAGAGAGACACAGGGACCGAGAGAGACACATGGACCGAGTGAGACACAGCGACCGAGAGAGACACAGGGACCGAGTGAGACACTGGGAACCAGAGAGAGACACAGGGACCGAGAGAGAGACACAGGTACCGAGAGAGACATCGGGACCGAGAGAGACACAGGGGTGTGAGAGAGAGACACAGGGACCAAGAGAGACAGAGGGACCGAGTGAGACACAGCGACCGAGAGAGACACAGGGACCGAGAGAGAGACACAGGGATGGAGAGAGAGACACAGGGACCGAGAGAGACACAGGGACTGAGAGAGAAACAGGGTCCGAGTGAGTGACACAGGGACAGAGAGAGAGACACAGGGATCGAGAGAGACACCAGGACCGAGAGAGAGAGACTGGGACCGAGAGAGACACAGGGACCAAGATAGAGACACAGAATCTTAGAGAGAGGCACAGGGACCGAGAGGGAGACAGGGACCGAGTGAGACACAGGGACTGAGAAAGTGACAGGGACCGTGAGAGAGACGGACCGAGAGAGACACCGGGACAGAGAGAGACACAGGGGTGAGAGAGAGACACAGAGACCGAGAGAGAGACACAGGGACCGAGAGAGACACAGGGACCGAGAGAGACACAGGGACCGAGAGAGACACAGGGACCGAGAGGGAGACACAGGGACCGAGTGAGACACAGGGACCGAGAGAGAGACACAGGGATTGAGCGAGTCACAGGGACCGAGGGAGACACAGGGACCGAGAGAGAGACACAGGGACCGAGAGAGAGACACAGTGACCAAGAGAGAGACACAGGGACCAAGTGAGACATAGTGACCGAGAGAGAGAGACAGGGACCGAGAGAGAGACAGAGGGACTGAGAGAGAGACACAGTGACCAAGAGAGAGACACAGGGACCGAGAGAGAGACAGGGACCGAGTGAGACACAGGGACCGAGAGAGAGACACAGGGACCGAGAGAGAGACACAGGGACCGAGAGTGAGACACAGGGACCGAGAGAGACACAGGGACTGAGAGAGACACAGGGACCAAGAGAGAGACACAGGGTCTTAGAGAGAGGCACAGGGACCGAGAGGGAGACAGGGACCGAGTGAGACACAGGGACTGAGAGAGTGACAGGGACCGTGAGAGAGACAGGGACCGAGAGAGACTCCGGGACAGAGAGAGACATGGGGTGAGAGAGAGACACAGGGACTGAGAGAGAGACAGGGACCGAGAGAGACACAGATAGTAAGATAGAGAGACAGGGACCGAGAGTGACAGCGGGACCGAGAGAGTCACAGGGACCGAGAGAGAGACAGGGACCGAGAGAGAGACATAGGGACTGAGAGAGAGACACAGACCGAGAGAGACACAGGGATCGAGAGAGACACAGGGACCGAGAGAGAGACACAGGGACCGAGAGAGACACCGGGACCGAGAGAGACACAGGGGTGTGAGAGAGAGACACAGGGACAGAGAGAGACACAGGGACCGAGTGAGACACAGTGACCGAGAGAGACACAGGGACCGACAGAGAGATACAGGGACCGAGAGAGAGACAGGGACCGAGAGAGAGACACAGGGACCGAGAGAGACACAGGGACCGAGAGAGACACCGGGACCGAGA
The DNA here is from genome assembly GCA_037974335.1 of Prionace glauca. Lineage (NCBI taxonomy): Eukaryota > Metazoa > Chordata > Chondrichthyes > Carcharhiniformes > Carcharhinidae > Prionace > Prionace glauca. The sequence goes on from JBBMRE010000187.1 coordinate 429,925, forward strand.
GAGACACAGGGGTGTGAGAGAGAGACACAGGGACAGAGAGAGACACAGGGACCGAGTGAGACACAGGGACCGAGAGAAAGACACAGGGACCGAGAGAGAGACACAGGGACCGAGAAAGAGACACAGGGACTGTGAGAGAGACAGGGACCGAGAGCGAGACACAGTGACCGAGAGAGAGACAGGGACAAAGTGAGACACAGGGACCGAGAGAGACGCAGAGAGCAAGAGAGAGAGAGACAGGGACGGAGAAAGAGACACCGGGACCGAGAGAGACACAGGGACCAAGAGAGACATAGTGACCGAGAGAGAGAGACAGGGACGAAGAGAGAGACAGAGGGACCGACAGAGAGAGACACAGTGACCAAGAGAGAGACACAGGGACCGAGAGAGAGACAGGGACCGTGTGAGACACAGGGACCCAGAGAGAGACACAGGGACCGAGAGAGAGACACAGGGACCGAGAGAGACATCGGGACCGAGAGAGACACAGGGACCGAGAGAGAGACACAGGGACCGAGAGAGAGACACAGGAATGGAGAGAGAGACACAGGGACCGAGAGTGATACACAGGGACCGAGAGAGACACAGGGACTGAGAGAGACACAGGGACCAAGAGAGAGACACAGGGTCTTAGAGAGAGGCACAGGGACCGAGAGGGAGACAGGGACCGAGTGAGACACAGGGACTGAGAGAGTGACAGGGACCGTGAGAGAGACAGGGACCGAGAGAGACTCCGGGACAGAGAGAGACATGGGGTGAAAGAGAGACACAGGGACTGAGAGAGAGACAGGGACCGAGAGAGACACAGATAGTAAGATAGACAGACAGGGACCGAGAGAGACAGCGGGACCGAGAGAGTCACAAGGACCGAGAGAGAGACAGGGACCGAGAGAGAGACATAGGGACCGAGAGAGAGACACAGGGACCGAGAGAGACACAGGGACCGAGAGAGACACCGGGACCGAGAGAGAGACAGGGACCGAGAGAGAGATTCAGAGACTGAGAGAGAGACAGGGACTGAGAGAGACACAGGGACCGAGAGAGACACAGGGACCGAGAGAGAGACACAGGGACCAAGAGAGACACAGCGTCCGAGAGAGACACAGGGACCGAGAGAGTCACAGGGATTGAGCGAGTCACAGGGACCGAGAGAGAGAGACACAGGGACCGAGAGAGAGACACAGGGACCGAGAGAGTCACAGGGATTGAGCGAGACACGGGGACCGAGACAGAGACAGGTACCGAGTGAGAAATACAGGGACCGAGTGAGACACAGGGACCAAGAGAGAGACACAGGGACCAAGAGAGACACCGTGACCGAGAGAGAGAGACAGGGACCGAGAGAGACACACAGGGATCGACGGAGAGACACAGTGACCAAGAGAGAGACACAGGGACCGAGAGAGAGACACAGGGACCGAGAGAGACATCGGGACCGAGAGGGACATGGGTGAGAGAGAGACACAGGGACCGAGAGAGACACAGGGACCGAGTGAGACACAGCGACCGAGAGAGACACAGGGACCGAGAGAGAGACACAGGGATGGAGAGAGAGAGACACAGGGACCGAGAGAGTCACAGGGACTGAGAGAGAAACAGGGTCCGAGTGAGTGACACAGGGACAGAGAGAGAGAGACACAGGGACCGAGAGAGACACCAGGACCGAGAGAGAGAGACTGCGACCGAGAGAGACACAGGGACCAAGATAGAGACACAGAGTCTTAGAGAGAGGCAACGGGACCGAGAGGGAGACAGGGACCGAGTGAGACACAGTGACCGAGAGAGAGACACAGGGACCGCGAGAGACATAGCGACCGAGAGAGACACAGGGATTGAGAGAGACACAGGGACCGTGAGAGAGACACAGGGACCGAGAGAGTCACCAGGACTGAGAGAGACACAGGGGTGTGAGAGAGAGACACAGGGACAGAGAGAGACACAGGGACCGAGTGAGACACAGTGACCGAGAGAGACACAGGGACCGACAGAGAGATACAGGGACCGAGAGAGAGACAGGGACCGAGAGAGAGACACAGGGACCGAGAGAAAGACACAGGGACCGAGAGCGAGACACAGGGACCGAGAGAGACACAGGGAGCAAGGGAGAGACACAGGGACCGAGAGAGAGACACAGGGACCGAGAAAGAGACACAGGGACTGAGAGAGAGACAGGGACCGAGAGAGACACCGGGACCAAAAGAGACACAGCGACCGAGAGAGAGACAGGGACCGAGAGAGAGACACAGTGACCGAGAGAGAGACACGGACAAAGTGAGACACAGGGACCGAGAGAGATGCAGAGAGCAAGGGAGAGACACAGGGACCGAGAGAGAGACAGGGACCGAGAGAGAGACTCAGAGACTGAGAGAGAGACAGGGACTGAGAGAGTCACAGGGACCGAGTAAGACACAGGGACCGAGAGAGACACAGGGACCGAGAGAGAGACACAGGGACTGAGAGAGAGACAGGGACCGAGAGAGAAATACAGGGACCGAGTGAGACCCAGTGACAAAGAGAGAGACACAGGGACCAAGAGAGACATAGTGACCGAGAGAGACACAGGGAAAGAGAGAGAGACAGGGACCGAGTGAGACACAGGGACCCAGAGAGAGACAGGGACCGAGTGAGACACAGGTACCCAGAGAGAGACACAGGGACCGAGAGAGAGACACAGGGACCGAGAGAGACATCGGGACCGAGAGAGACACAGGGACCGAGAGAGAGACACAGGGACCGAGAGAGAGACACAGGGATGGAGAGAGAGACACAGGGACCGAGAGTGAGACACAGGGACCGAGAGAGACACAGGGACTGAGAGAGAGACACAGGGACTGAGAGAGACACAGGGACCGAGAGTGAGACAGGGACCGAGAGAGAGACACAGGGTCTGAGAGAGAGGCACAGGGACCGAGAGGGAGACAGGGACCGAGTGAGACACAGGGACTGAGAGAGTGACAGGGACCGTGAGAGAGACAGGGACCGAGAGAGACTCCGGGACAGAGAGAGACATGGGGTGAGTGAGAGACACAGGGACTGAGAGAGAGACAGGGACCGAGAGAGACACTGATAGTAAGATAGAGAGACAGGGACCGAGAGAGACAGCGGGACCGAGAGAGTCACAGGGACCGAGAGAGAGACAGGGACCGAGAGAGAGACATAGGGACTGAGAGAGAGACAGGGACCGAGAGAGACACAGGGATCGAGAGAGACACAGGGACCGAGAGAGAAGCACAGGGACCGAGAGAGACACAGGGGTGTGAGAGAGAGACACAGGGACAGAGAGAGACACAGGGACCGAGTGAGACACAGTGACCGAGAGAGACACAGGGACCGACAGAGAGATACAGGGACCGAGAGAGAGACAGGGACCGAGAGCGAGACACAGGGACCGAGAGAGACACCGGGACCAAAAGAGACACAGGGACCGAGAGAGAGACAGGGACCGAGAGAGAGACACAGGGACTGAGAGAGAGACACAGGGACCGAGAGAGAGACACAGGGACCGAGAGAGAGACAGGGACAAAGTGAGACACAGGGACCGAGAGAGACATCGGGACCGAGAGAGACACAGGGGTGAGAGAGAGACACAGGGACCGAGAGAGACACAGGGACCGAGTGAGACACAGGGACCGAGTGAGACACAGCGACCGAGAGAGACACAGGGAGCAAGAGAGAGAGAGACAGGGACCGAGAAAGAGAGAGGGACCGAGAGAGAGACTCAGAGACTGAGAGAGAGACAGGGACTGAGAGAGTCACAGGGACCGAGTCAGACACAGGGACCGAGAGAGAGACAGGGACCGAGAGAGAGACTCAGACTCTGAGAGAGAGACAGGGACTGAGAGAGTCACAGGGACCGAGTAAGACACAGGGACCGAGAGAGACACAGGGACCGAGAGAGAGACACAGGGACTGAGAGACACAGGGACCGAGAGAGACACAGGGATCGAGAGAGACACAGGGACCGAGACAGAGTCAGGTACCGAGTGAGAAATACAGGGACCGAGTGAGACACAGTGACCAAGAGAGAGACACAGGGACCAAGAGAGACATAGTGATCGAGAGAGACACAGGGACCGAGAGAGAGACAGGGACCGAGTGAGACACAGGGACCCAGAGAGAGACAGGGACCGAGTGAGACACAGGGACCCAGAGAGAGACACAGGGACCGAGAGAGAGACACAGGGACCGAGAGAGACATCGGGACCGAGAGAGACACAGGGACCGAGAGAGAGACACAGGGACCGAGAGAGAGACACAGGGATGGAGAGAGAGACACAGGGACCGAGAGTGAGACACAGGGACCGAGAGGGACACAGGGACTGAGAGAGACACAGGGACCAAGAGAGAGACACAGGGTCTGAGAGAGAGGCACAGGGACCGAGAGGGAGACAGGGACCGAGTGAGACACAGGGACTGAGAGAGTGACAGGGACCGTGAGAGAGACAGGGACCGAGAGAGACTCCGGGACAGAGAGAGACATGGGGTGAGAGAGAGACACAGGGACTGAGAGAGAGACAGGGACCGAGAGAGACACTGATAGTAAGATAGAGAGACAGGGACCGAGAGAGACAGCGGGACCGATACAGTCACAGGGACCGAGAGAGAGACAGGGACCGAGAGAGAGACATAGGGACTGAGAGAGAGACAGGGACTGAGAGAGACACAGGGATCGAGAGAGACACAGGGACCGAGAGAGAGACACAGGGACCGAGAGAGACACCGGGACCGAGAGAGACACAGGGGTGTGAGAGAGAGACACAGGGACAGAGAGAGACACAGGGACCGAGTGAGACACAGTGACCGAGAGAGAGAGACACAGGGATCGAGAGAAAGACAAAGGGACCGAGAGCGAGACACAGGGACCGAGAGAGACACAGGGAGCAAGGGAGAGACACAGGGACCGAGAGAGAGACACAGGGACCGAGAGAGAGACACAGGGACCGAGAGCGAGACAAAGTGACCGAGAGAGAGACAGGGACAAAGTGAGACACAGGGACCGAGAGAGACGCAGAGAGCAAGAGAGAGAGAGACAGGGACAAAGAGAGACATCGGGACCGAGAGAGACACAGGGACCGAGAGAGACAGCGACCGAGAGAGACACAGGGACCGAGTGAGACACTGGGAACCAGAGAGAGACACAGGGACCGAGAGAGAGAGACACAGGGACCGAGAGAGACATCGGGACCGAGAGAGACACAGGGACCTAATGAGAGACACAGGGACTGAGCGAGTCACAGGGACCGAGTGAGACACTGGGAACCAGAGAGAGACACAGGGACCGAGAGAGAGAGACACAGGGACCGAGAGAGACATCGGGACCGAGAGAGACACAGGGACCTAATGAGAGACACAGGGACTGAGCGAGTCACAGGGACCGAGTGAGACACTGGGAACCAGAGAGAGACACAGGGACCGAGAGAGAGACACAGGGACCGAGAGAGAGACACAGGGACCGAGAGAGACATCGGGACCGAGAGAGAGAGACACAGGGACCGAGAGAGAGTCACAGGGACCGAGAGAGTCACAGGGATTGAGCGAGACACAGGGACCAAGACAGAGACAGGTACCGAGTGAGAAATACAGGGACCGAGTGAGACACAGGGACCAAGAGAGAGACACAGGGACCAAGAGAGACATCGTGACCGAGAGAGAGAGAGACAGGGACCGAGAGAGAGACACAGGGACCGACGGAGAGACACAGTGACCAAGAGAGAGACACAGAGACAGAGAGAGAGACACAGGGACCGAGAGAGACACAGGGACTGAGAGAGACACAGGGACCAAGAGAGAGACACAGGGTCTGAGAGAGAGGCACAGGGACCGAGAGGGAGACAGGGACCGAGTGAGACACAGGGACTGAGAGAGTGACAGGGACCGTGAGAGAGACAGGGACCGAGAGAGTCTCCAGGACAGAGAGAGACATGGGGTGAGAGAGAGACACAGGGACTGAGAGAGAGAGACAGGGACCGAGAGAGACACAGATAGTAAGATAGAGAGACAGGGACCGAGAGAGACAGCGGGACCGAGAGAGTCACAGGGACCGAGAGAGAGACAGGGATTGAGAGAGAGACATAGGGACTGAGAGAGAGACAGGGACCGAGAGAGACACAGGGATCGAGAGAGACACAGGGACCGAGAGAGAGACACAGGGACCGAGAGCGAGACAAAGTGACCGAGAGAGAGACAGGGACAAAGTGAGACACAGGGACCGAGAGAGACGCAGAGAGCAAGAGAGAGAGAGACAGGGACAAAGAGAGACATCGGGACCGAGAGAGACACAGGGACCGAGAGAGACACAGCGACCGAGAGAGACACAGGGACCGAGTGAGACACTGGGAACCAGAGAGAGACACAGGGACCGAGAGAGAGAGACACAGGGACCGAGAGAGACATCGGGACCGAGAGAGACACAGGGACCTAATGAGAGACACAGGGACTGAGCGAGTCACAGGGACCGAGTGAGACACTGGGAACCAGAGAGAGACACAGGGACCGAGAGAGAGAGACACAGGGACCGAGAGAGACATCGGGACCGAGAGAGACACAGGGACCTAATGAGAGACACAGGGACTGAGCGAGTCACAGGGACCGAGTGAGACACTGGGAACCAGAGAGAGACACAGGGACCGAGAGAGAGACACAGGGACCGAGAGAGAGACACAGGGACCGAGAGAGACATCGGGACCGAGAGAGAGAGACACAGGGACCGAGAGAGAGTCACAGGGACCGAGAGAGTCACAGGGATTGAGCGAGACACAGGGACCAAGACAGAGACAGGTACCGAGTGAGAAATACAGGGACCGAGTGAGACACAGGGACCAAGAGAGAGACACAGGGACCAAGAGAGACACCGTGACCGAGAGAGAGAGAGACAGGGACCGAGAGAGAGACACAGGGACCGACGGAGAGACACAGTGACCAAGAGAGAGACACAGAGACAGAGAGAGAGACACAGGGACCGAGAGAGACATCGGGACCGAGAGAGACACAGGGGTGAGAGAGAGACACAGGGACCGAGAGAGACACAGGGACCGAGTGAGACACAGCGACAGAGAGAGACACAGGGACCGAGTGAGACACAGGGACCGAGAGCGAGACACAGGGACCGAGAGAGACACAGGGAGCAAGGGAGAGACACAGGGACCGAGAGAGAGACACAGGGACCGAGAAAGAGACACAGGGACTGAGAGAGAGACAGGGACCGAGAGAGACACCAGGACCAAAAGAGACACAGGGACCGAGAGAGAGACAGGGACCGAGAGAGAGACACAGGGACCGAGTGAGACACAGAGACCGAGAGAGAGACAGGGACAAAGTGAGACACAGGGACCGAGAGAGACGCAGAGAGCAAGGGAGAGACACAGGGACCGAGAGAGAGAGACAGGGACCGAGAAAGAGACAGGGACCGAGAGAGAGACTCAGAGACTGAGAGAGAGACAGGTACTGAGAGAGTCACAGGGACCGAGTAAGACACAGGGACCGAGAGAGAGACAGGGACTGAGAGAGAGACTCAGAGACTGAGAGAGAGACAGGGACTGAGAGAGTCACAGGGACCGAGTAAGACACAGGGACCGAGAGAGACACAGGGACCGAGAGAGAGACACAGGGACTGAGAGAGAGACAGGGACCGAGAGAGACACAGGGATCGAGAGAGACACAGGGACCGAGACAGAGTCAGGTACCGAGTGAGAAATACAGGGACCGAGTGAGACACAGTGACCAAGAGAGAGACACAGGGACCAAGATAGACATAGTGACCGAGCGAGACACAGTGAAAGAGAGAGAGACACAGGGACCGAGTGAGACACAGGGACCCAGAGAGAGACACAGGGACCGAGAGAGAGACACAGGGACCGAGAGAGACATCGGGACCGAGAGAGACACAGGGACCGAGAGAGAGACACAGGGACCGAGAGAGAGACACAGGGATGGAGAGAGAGACACAGGGACCGAGAGTGAGACACAGGGACCGAGAGAGACACAGGGACTGAGAGAGACACAGGGACCAAGAGAGAGACACAGGGTCTGAGAGAGAGGCACAGGGACCGAGAGGGAGACAGGGACCGAGTGAGACACAGGGACTGAGAGAGTGACAGGGACCGTGAGAGAGACAGGGACCGAGAGAGTCTCCAGGACAGAGAGAGACATGGGGTGAGAGAGAGACACAGGGACTGAGAGAGAGACAGGGACCGAGAGAGACACAGATAGTAAGATAGAGAGACAGGGACCGAGAGAGACAGCGGGACCGAGAGAGTCACAGGGACCGAGAGAGAGACAGGGATTGAGAGAGAGACATAGGGACTGAGAGAGAGACAGGGACCGAGAGAGACACAGGGATCGAGAGAGACTCAGGGACCGAGAGAGAGACACAGGGACCGAGAGAGACACCGGGACCGAGAGAGACACAGGGGTGTGAGAGAGAGACACAGGGACAGAGAGAGACACAGGGACCGAGTGAGACACAGTGACCGAGAGAGACACAGGGACCGACAGATAGATACAGGGACTGAGAGAGAGACAGGGACCGAGAGCGAGACACAGGGACCGAGAGAGACACAGGGAGCAAGGGAGAGACACAGGGACCGAGAGAGAGACACAGGGACCGAGAAAGAGACACAGTGACTGAGAGAGAGACAGGGACCGAGAGAGAGACACAGGGACTGAGAGAGAGATAGGGACCGAGAGAGACACAGGGATCGAGAGAGACACAGGGACCGAGACAGAGTCAGGTACCGAGTGAGAAATACAGGGACCGAGTGAGACACAGTGACCAAGAGAGAGACACAGGGACCAAGAGAGACATAGTGACCGAGAGAGACACAGGGACCGAGAGAGAGACAGGGACCGAGAGAGACACAGGGACCCAGAGAGAGACAGGGACCGTGTGAGACACAGGGAACCAGAGAGAGACACAGGGACCGAGAGAGAGACACAGGGACCGAGAGAGACATCGGGACCGAGAGAGACACAGGGACCGAGAGAGAGACACAGGGACCGAGAGAGAGACACAGGGATGGAGAGAGAGACACAGGGACCGAGAGTGAGATACAGGGACCGAGAGAGACACAGGGACTGAGAGAGACACAGGGACCAAGAGAGAGACACGGGGTCTGAGAGAGAGGCACAGGGACCGAGAGGGAGACAGGGACCGAGTGAGACACAGGGACTGAGAGAGTGACAGGGACCGTGAGAGAGACAGGGACCGAGAGAGACTCCGGGACAGAGAGAGACATGGGGTGAGAGAGAGACACAGGGACTGAGAGAGAGACAGGGACCGAGAGAGACACAGATAGTAAGATAGAGAGACAGGGACCGAGAGAGACAGCGGGACCGAGAGAGTCACAGGGACCGAGAGAGAGACAGGGACCGAGAGAGAGACATAGGGACTGAGAGAGAGACAGGGACCGAGAGAGACACAGGGATCGAGAGAGACACAGGGACCGAGAGAGAGACACAGGGACCGAGAGAGACACCGGGACCGAGAGAGACACAGGGGTGTGAGAGAGAGACACAGGGACAGAGAGAGACACAGGGACCGAGTGAGACACAGTGACCGAGAGAGACACAGGGACCGACAGAGAGATACAGGGACCGAGAGAGAGACAGGGACCGAGAGAGAGACAGGGACCGAGAGAGAGACACAGGGACCGAGAGAAAGACACAGGGACCGAGAGCGAGACACAGGGACCGAGAGAGACACAGGGAGCAAGGGAGAGACACAGGGACCGAGAGAGAGACACAGGGACCGAGAAAGAGACACAGGGACTGAGAGAGAGACAGGGACCGAGAGAGACACCGGGACCAAAAGAGACACAGGGACCGAGAGAGAGACAGGGACCGAGAGAGAGACATAGGGACCGAGAGAGAGACACAGGGACCGAGAGCGAGACACAGTGACCGAGAGAGAGACAGGGACAAAGTGAGACACAGGGACCGAGAGAGACGCAGAGAGCAAGGGAGAGACACAGGGACCGAGAGAGAGAGACAGGGACCGAGAAAGAGACAGGGACCGAGAGAGAGACTCAGAGACTGAGAGAGAGACACAGGGACCGAGAGAGTCACAGGGACCGAGTAAGACACAGGGACCGAGAGAGAGACAGGGACCGAGAGAGAGACTCAGAGACTGAGAGAGAGACAGGGACTGAGAGAGTCACAGGGACCGAGTAAGACACAGGGACCGAGAGAGACACAGGGACCGAGAGAGAGACACAGGGACTGAGAGAGAGACAGGGACCGAGAGAGACACAGGGATCGAGAGAGACACAGGGACCGAGACAGAGTCAGGTACCGAGTGAGAAATACAGGGACCGAGTGAGACACAGTGACCAAGAGAGAGACACAGGGACCAAGAGAGACATAGTGACCGAGAGAGACACAGGGACCGAGAGAGAGACAGGGACCGAGTGAGACACAGGGACCCAGAGAGAGACACAGGGACCGAGAGAGAGGCACAGGGACCGAGAGAGACATCGGGACCGAGAGAGACACAGGGACCGAGAGAGAGACACAGGGACCGAGAGAGAGACACAGGGATGGAGAGAGAGACACAGGGACCGAGAGTGAGACACAGGGACCGAGAGAGACACAGGGACTGAGAGAGACACAGGGACCAAGAGAGAGACACAGGGTCTGAGAGAGAGGCACAGGGACCGAGAGGGAGACAGGGACCGAGTGAGACACAGGGACTGAGAGAGTGACAGGGACCGTGAGAGAGACAGGGACCGAGAGAGACTCCGGGACAGAGAGAGACATGGGGTGAGAGAGAGACACAGGGACTGAGAGAGAGACAGGGACCGAGAGAGACACAGATAGTAAGATAGAGAGACAGGGACCGAGAGAGACAGCGGGACCGAGAGAGTCACAGGGACCGAGAGAGAGACAGGGACCGAGAGAGAGACATAGGGACTGAGAGAGACACAGGGATCGAGAGAGACACAGGGACCGAGAGAGAGACACAGGGACCGAGAGAGACACCGGGACCGAGAGAGACACAGGGGTGTGAGAGAGAGACACAGGGACAGAGAGAGACACAGGGACCGAGTGAGACACAGTGACCGAGAGAGACACAGGGACCAACAGAGAGATACAGGGACCGAGAGAGAGACAGGGACCGAGAGAGAGACACAGGGACCGAGAGAAAGACAAAGGGACCGAGAGCGAGACACAGGGACCGAGAGAGACACAGGGAGCAAGGGAGAGACACAGGGACCGAGAGAGAGACACAGGGACCGAGAAAGAGACACAGGGACTGAGAGAGAGACAGGGACCGAGAGAAACACAGAGAGTAAGATAAACAGACAGGGACCAAGAGAGACACAGGGACCGAGAGAGAGACAGGGACCGAGAGAGAGACAGAGGGACTGAGAGAGAGACACAGGGACCGAGAGAGAGACACAGGGACCGAGAGCGAGACACAGTGACCGAGAGAGAGACAGGGACAAAGTGAGACTCAGGGACCGAGAGAGACACAGGGACCGAGAGAGACACAGGGACCGAGTGAGACACAGCGACCGAGAGAGACACAGGGACCGAGTGAGACACAGGGACCGAGAGAGAGACACAGTGACCGAGAGAGAGACAGGGACAAAGTGAGACACAGGGACCGAGAGAGACGCAGAGAGCAAGAGAGAGAGAGACAGGGACCGAGAGAGAGACTCAGAGACTGAGAGAGAGACACAGGGACCGAGAGAGTCACAGGGACCGAGTAAGACACAGGGACCGAGAGAGAGACAGGGACCGAGAGAGAGACTCAGAGACTGAGAGAGAGACAGGGACTGAGAGAGTCACAGGGACCGAGTAAGACACAGGGACCGACAGAGACACAGGGACCGAGAGAGAGACACAGGGACTGAGAGAGAGACAGGGACCGAGAGAGACACAGGGATCGAGAGAGACACAGGGACCGAGACAGAGTCAGGTACCGAGTGAGAAATACAGGGACCGAGTGAGACACAGTGACCAAGAGAGAGACACAGAGACCAAGAGAGACATAGTGACCGAGAGAGACACAGGGACCGAGAGAGAGACAGGGACCGAGTGAGACACAGGGACCCAGAGAGAGACAGGGACCGAGTGAGACACAGGGACCCAGAGAGAGACACAGGGACCGAGAGAGAGACACAGGGACCGAGAGAGAGACACAGGGATGGAGAGAGAGACACAGGGACCGAGAGTGAGACACAGGGACCGAGAGAGACACAGGGACTGAGAGAGACACAGGGACCAAGAGAGAGACACAGGGTCTGAGAGAGAGGCACAGGGACCGAGAGGGAGACAGGGACCGAGTGAGACACAGGGACTGAGAGAGTGACAGGGACCGTGAGAGAGACAGGGACCGAGAGAGACTCCGGGACAGAGAGAGACATGGGGTGAGAGAGAGACACAGGGACTGAGAGAGAGACAGGGACCGAGAGAGACACAGATAGTAAGATAGAAAGACAGGGACCGAGAGAGACAGCGGGACCGAGAGAGTCACAGGGACCGAGAGAGAGACAGGGACCGAGAGAGAGACATAGGGACTGAGAGAGAGACAGGGACCGAGAGAGACACAGGGATCGAGAGAGACACAGGGACCGAGAGAGAGACACAGGGACCGAGAGAGACACCGGGACCGAGAGAGACACAGGGGTGTGAGAGAGAGACACAGGGACAGAGAGAGACACAGGGACCGAGTGAGACACAGTGACCGAGAGAGACACAGGGACCAACAGAGAGATACAGGGACCGAGAGAGAGACAGGGACCGAGAGAGAGACACAGGGACCGAGAGAAAGACAAAGGGACCGAGAGCGAGACACAGGAACCGAGAGAGACACAGGGAGCAAGGGAGAGACACAGTGACCGAGAGAGAGACACAGGGAACGAGAAAGAGACACAGGGACTGAGAGAGAGACAGGGACCGAGAGAAACACAGAGAGTAAGATAAACAGACAGGGACCAAGAGAGACACAGGGACCGAGAGAGAGACAGGGACCGAGAGAGAGACAGAGGGACTGAGAGAGGGACACAGGGACCGAGAGAGAGACACAGGGACCGAGAGCGAGACACAGTGACCGAGAGAGAGACAGGGACAAAGTGAGACACAGGGACCGAGAGAGACACAGGGACCGAGAGAGACACAGGGACCGAGTGAGACACAGCGACCGAGAGAGACACAGGGACCGAGTGAGACACAGGGACCGAGAGAGAGACACAGTGACCGAGAGAGAGACAGGGACAAAGTGAGACACAGGGACCGAGAGACACGCAGAGAGCAAGAGAGAGAGAGACAGGGACCGAGAGAGAGACAGGGACCGAGAGAGAGACAGAGGGACTGAGAGAGAGACAGGGACCGAGAGAGAGACACAGGGACCGAGAGAGAGACACAGGGACCGAGAAAGAGACACAGGGACTGAGAGAGAGACAGGGACCGAGAGAGACACAGAGAGTAAGATAGAGAGACAGGGACCGAGAGAGACACCGGGACCAAAAGAGACATAGGGACCGAGAGCGAGACAGGGACAAAGTGAGACACAGGGACCGAGAGAGACGCAGAGAGCAAGAGAGAGAGAGACAGGGACCGAGAAAGAGACAGGGACCGAGAGAGAGACTCAGAGACTGAGAGAGAGACAGGGACTGAGAGAGTCACAGGGACCGAGTAAGACACAGGGACCGAGAGAGAGACAGGGACCGAGAGAGAGACTCAGACTCTGAGAGAGAGACAGGGACTGAGAGAGTCACAGGGACCGAGTAAGACACAGGGACCGAGAGAGACACAGGGACCGAGAGAGAGACACAGGGACTGAGAGAGAGACACAGGGACCAAGAGAGACATAGTGACCGAGAGAGACACAGGGACCGAGAGAGAGACACAGGGACTGAGAGAGAGACAGGGACCGAGAGAGACACAGGGATCGAGAGAGACACAGGGACCGAGACAGAGTCAGGTACCGAGTGAGAAATACAGGGACCGAGTGAGACACAGTGACCAAGAGAGAGACACAGGGACCAAGAGAGACATAGTGACCGAGAGAGACACAGGGACCGAGAGAGAGACAGGGACCGAGTGAGACACAGGGACCCAGAGAGAGACAGGGACCGAGTGAGACACAGGGACCCAGAGAGAGACACAGGGACCGAGAGAGAGACACAGGGACCGAGAGAGAGACACAGGGATGGAGAGAGAGACACAGGGACCGAGAGTGAGACACAGGGACCGAGAGAGACACAGGGACTGAGAGAGACACAGGGACGAAGAGAGAGACACAGGGTCTGAGAGAGAGGCACAGGGACCGAGAGGGAGACAGGGACCGAGTGAGACACAGGGACTGAGAGAGTGACAGGGACCGTGAGAGAGACAGGGACCGAGAAAGACTCCGGGACAGAGAGAGACATGGGGTGAGAGAGAGACACAGGGACTGAGAGAGAGACAGGGACCGAGAGAGACACAGATAGTAAGATAGAGAGACAGGGACCGAGAGAGACAGCGGGACCGAGAGAGTCACAGGGACCGAGAGAGAGACAGGGACCGAGAGAGAGACATAGGGACTGAGAGAGAGACAGGGACCGAGAGAGACACAGGGATCGAGAGAGACACAGGGACCGAGAGAGAGACACAGGGACCGAGAGAGACACCGGGACCGAGAGAGACACAGGGGTGTGAGAGAGAGACACAGGGACAGAGAGAGACACAGGGACCGAGTGAGACACAGTGACCGAGAGAGACACAGGGACCAACAGAGAGATACAGGGACCGAGAGAGAGACAGGGACCGAGAGAGAGACACAGGGACCGAGAGAAAGACAAAGGGACCGAGAGCGAGACACAGGGACCGAGAGAGACACAGGGAGCAAGGGAGAGACACAGGGACCGAGAGAGAGACACAGGGACCGAGAAAGAGACACAGGGACTGAGAGAGAGACAGGGACCGAGAGAAACACAGAGAGTAAGATAAACAGACAGGGACCAAGAGAGACACAGGGACCGAGAGAGAGACAGGGACCGAGAGAGAGACAGAGGGACTGAGAGAGAGACACAGGGACTGAGAGAGAGACACAGGGACCGAGAGCGAGACACAGTGACCGAGAGAGAGACAGGGACAAAGTGAGACACAGGGACCGAGAGAGACACAGGGACCGAGAGAGACACAGGGACCGAGTGAGACACAGCGACCGAGAGAGACACAGGGACCGAGTGAGACACAGGGACCGAGAGAGAGAGACACAGTGACCGAGAGAGAGACAGGGACAAAGTGAGACACAGGGACCGAGAGAGACGCAGAGAGCAAGAGAGAGAGAGACAGGGACCGAGAGAGAGACAGGGACCGAGAGAGAGACAGAGGGACTGAGAGAGAGACAGGGACCGAGAGAGAGACACAGGGACCGAGAGAGAGACACAGGGACCGAGAAAGAGACACAGGGACTGAGAGAGAGACAGGGACCGAGAGAGACACAGAGAGTAAGATAGAGAGACAGGGACCGAGAGAGACACCGGGACCAAAAGAGACATAGGGACCGAGAGCGAGACAGGGACAAAGTGAGACACAGGGACCGAGAGAGACGCAGAGAGCAAGAGAGAGAGAGACAGGGACCGAGAAAGAGACAGGGACCGAGAGAGAGACTCAGAGACTGAGAGAGAGACAGGGACTGAGAGAGTCACAGGGACCGAGTAAGACACAGGGACCGAGAGAGAGACAGGGACCGAGAGAGAGACTCAGACTCTGAGAGAGAGACAGGGACTGAGAGAGTCACAGGGACCGAGTAAGACACAGGGACCGAGAGAGACACAGGGACCGAGAGAGAGACACAGGGACTGAGATAGAGACACAGGGACCAAGAGAGACATAGTGACCGAGAGAGACACAGGGACCGAGAGAGAGACAGGGACCGAGTGAGACACAGGGACCCAGAGAGAGACAGGGACCGAGTGAGACACTGGGACCCAGAGAGAGACACAGGGACCGAGAGAGAGACACAGGGACCGAGAGAGACATCGGGACCGAGAGAGACACAGGGACCGAGAGAGAGACACAGGGACCGAGAGAGAGACACAGGGATGGAGAGAGAGACACAGGGACCGAGAGAGACACAGGGACTGAGAGAGACACAGGGACCAAGAGAGAGACACAGGGTCTGAGAGAGAGGCACAGGGACCGAGAGGGAGACAGGGACCGAGTGAGACACAGGGACAGAGAGAGACATGGGGTGAGAGAGAGACACAGGGACTGAGAGAGAGACAGGGACCGAGAGAGACACAGATAGTAAGATAGAGAGACAGGGACCGAGAGAGACAGCGGGACCGAGAGAGTCACAGGGACCGAGAGAGAGACAGGGACCGAGAGAGAGACATAGGGACTGAGAGAGAGACAGGGACCGAGAGAGACACAGGGATCGAGAGAGACACAGGGACCGAGAGAGAGACACAGGGACCGAGAGAGACACCGGGACCGAGAGAGACACAGGGGTGTGAGAGAGAGACACAGGGACAGAGAGAGACACAGGGACCGAGTGAGACACAGTGACCGAGAGAGAGACACAGGGACCGACAGAGAGATACAGGGACCGAGAGAGAGACAGGGACCGAGAGAGAGACACAGGGACCGAGAGAAAGACAAAGGGACCGAGAGCGAGACACAGGGACCGAGAGAGACACAGGGAGCAAGGGAGAGACACAGGGACCGAGAGAGAGACACAGGGACCGAGAAAGAGACACAGGGACCGAGAGAGAGACAGGGACCGAGAGAGAGACGTAGGGACCGAGAGAGAGACACAGGGACCGAGAGCGAGACACAGTGACCGAGAGAGAGACAGGGACAAAGTGAGACACAGGGACCGAGAGAGACGCAGAGAGCAAGAGAGAGAGAGACAGGGACCGAGAGAGACATCGGGACCGAGAGAGACACAGGGACCGAGAGAGACACAGCGACCGAGAGAGACACAGGGACCGAGTGAGACACTGGGAACCAGAGAGAGACACAGGGACCGAGAGAGAGACACAGGGACCGAGAGAGACATCGGGACCGAGAGAGAGAGACACAGGGACCGAGAGAGAGTTACAGGGACCGAGAGAGTCACAGGGATTGAGCGAGACACAGGGACCAAGACAGAGACAGGTACCGAGTGAGAAATACAGGGACCGAGTGAGACACAGGGACCAAGAGAGAGACACAGGGACCAAGAGAGACACCGTGACCGAGAGAGAGAGAGACAGGGACCGAGAGAGAGACACAGGGTCCGACGGAGAGACACAGTGACCAAGAGAGAGACACAGAGACAGAGAGAGAGACACAGGGACCGAGAGAGACATCGGGACCGAGAGAGACACAGGGGTGAGAGAGAGAGACACAGGGACCGAGAGAGACACATGGACCGAGTGAGACACAGCGACCGAGAGAGACACAGGGACCGAGTGAGACACTGGGAACCAGAGAGAGACACAGGGACCGAGAGAGAGACACAGGTACCGAGAGAGACATCGGGACCGAGAGAGACACAGGGGTGTGAGAGAGAGACACAGGGACCAAGAGAGACATAGGGACCGAGTGAGACACAGCGACCGAGAGAGACACAGGGACCGAGAGAGAGACACAGGGATGGAGAGAGAGACACAGGGACCGAGAGAGACACAGGGACTGAGAGAGAAACAGGGTCCGAGTGAGTGACACAGGGACAGAGAGAGAGACACAGGGATCGAGAGAGACACCAGGACCGAGAGAGAGAGACTGGGACCGAGAGAGACACAGGGACCAAGATAGAGACACAGAATCTTAGAGAGAGGCACAGGGACCGAGAGGGAGACAGGGACCGAGTGAGACACAGGGACTGAGAAAGTGACAGGGACCGTGAGAGAGACGGACCGAGAGAGACACCGGGACAGAGAGAGACACAGGGTTGAGAGAGAGACAAAGAGACCGAGAGAGAGACACAGGGACCGAGAGAGACACAGGGACCGAGAGAGACACAGGTACCGAGAGAGACACAGGGACCGAGAGGGAGACACAGGGACCGAGTGAGACACAGGGACCGAGAGAGAGACACAGAGATTGAGCGAGTCACAGGGACCGAGGGAGACACAGGGACCGAGAGAGAGACACAGGGACCGAGAGAGAGACACAGTGACCAAGAGAGAGACACAGGGACCAAGTGAGACATAGTGACCGAGAGAGAGAGACAGGGACCGAGAGAGAGACAGAGGGACTGAGAGAGAGACACAGTGACCAAGAGAGAGACACAGGGACCGAGAGAGAGACAGGGACCGAGTGAGACACAGGGACCGAGAGAGAGACACAGGGACCGAGAGAGAGACACAGGGACCGAGAGTGAGACACAGGGACCGAGAGAGACACAGGGACTGAGAGAGACACAGGGACCAAGAGAGAGACACAGGGTCTTAGAGAGAGGCACAGGGACCGAGAGGGAGCCAGGGACCGAGTGAGACACAGGGACTGAGAGAGTGGCAGGGACCGTGAGAGAGACAGGGACCGAGAGAGACTCCGGGACAGAGAGAGACATGGGGTGAGAGAGAGACACAGGGACTGAGAGAGAGACAGGGACCGAGAGAGACACAGATAGTAAGATAGAGAGACAGGGACCGAGAGTGACAGCGGGACCGAGAGAGTCACAGGGACCGAGAGAGAGACAGGGACCGAGAGAGAGACATAGGGACTGAGAGAGAGACACAGACCGAGAGAGACACAGGGATCGAGAGAGACACAGGGACCGAGAGAGAGACACAGGGACCGAGAGAGACACCGGGACCGAGAGAGACACAGGGGTGTGAGAGAGAGACACAGGGACAGAGAGAGACACAGGGACCGAGTGAGACACAGTGACCGAGAGAGACACAGGGACCGACAGAGAGATACAGGGACCGAGAGAGAGACAGGGACCGAGAGAGAGACACAGGGACCGAGAGAGACACAGGGACCGAGAGAGACACCGGGACCGAGAGAGACACAGGGGTGTGAGAGAGAGACACAGGGACAGAGAGAGACACAGGGACCGAGTGAGACACAGGGACCGAGAGAAAGACACAGGGACCGAGAGAGAGACACAGGGACCGAGAAAGAGACACAGGGACTGAGAGAGAGACAGGGACCGAGAGCGAGACACAGTGACCGAGAGAGAGACAGGGACAAAGTGAGACACAGGGACCGAGAGAGACGTAGAGAGCAAGAGAGAGAGAGACAGGGACCGAGAAAGAGACACCGGGACCGAGAGAGACACAGGGACCAAGAGAGACATAGTGACCGAGAGAGAGAGACAGGGACCGAGAGAGAGACAGAGGGACCGACAGAGAGAGACACAGTGACCAAGAGAGAGACACAGGGACCGAGAGAGAGACAGGGACCGAGTGAGACACAGGGACCCAGAGAGAGACACAGGGACCGAGAGAGAGACACAGGGACCGAGAGAGACATCGGGACCGAGAGAGACACAGGGACCGAGAGAGAGACACAGGGACCGAGAGAGAGGCACAGGAATGGAGAGAGAGACACAGGGACCGAGAGTGATACACAGGGACCGAGAGAGACACAGGGACTGAGAGAGACACAGGGACCAAGAGAGAGACACAGGGTCTTAGAGAGAGGCACAGGGACCGAGAGGGAGACAGGGACCGAGTGAGACACAGGGACTGAGAGAGTGACAGGGACCGTGAGAGAGACAGGGACCGAGAGAGACTCCGGGACAGAGAGAGACATGGGGTGAAAGAGAGACACAGGGAATGAGAGAGAGACAGGGACCGAGAGAGACACAGATAGTAAGATAGACAGACAGGGACCGAGAGAGACAGCGGGACCGAGAGAGTCACAAGGACCGAGAGAGAGACAGGGACCGAGAGAGAGACATAGGGACCGAGAGAGAGACACAGGGACCGAGAGAGACACAGGGACCGAGAGAGACACCGGGACCGAGAGAGAGACAGGGACCGAGAGAGAGATTCAGAGACTGAGAGAGAGACAGGGACTGAGAGAGAGACACAGGGACCGAGAGAGACACAGGGACCGAGAGAGAGACACAGGGACCAAGAGAGACACAGCGTCCGAGAGAGACACAGGGACCGAGAGAGTCACAGGGATTGAGCGAGTCACAGGGACCGAGAGAGAGAGACACAGGGACCGAGAGAGAGACACAGGGACCGAGAGAGTCACAGGGATTGAGCGAGACACAGGGACCGAGACAGAGACAGGTACCGAGTGAGAAATACAGGGATCGAGTGAGACACAGGGACCAAGAGAGAGGACACAGGGACCAAGAGAGACACCGTGACCGAGAGAGAGAGACAGGGACCGAGAGAGAGACACAGGGACCGACGGAGAGACACAGTGACCAAGAGAGAGACACAGAGACAGAGAGAGAGACAGGGACCGAGTGAGACACAGTGACCCAGAGAGAGACACAGGGACCGAGAGAGAGACACAGGGACCGAGAGAGACATCGGGACCGAGAGAGACATGGGTGAGAGAGAGACACAGGGACCGACGGAGAGACACAGTGACCAAGAGAGAGACACAGAGACAGAGAGAGAGACAGGGACCGAGAGAGACACAGGGACCGAGTGAGACACAGCGACCGAGAGAGACACAGGGACCGAGAGACAGACACAGGGATGGAGAGAGAGAGACACAGGGACCGAGAGAGACACAGGGACTGAGAGAGAAACAGGGTCCGAGTGAGTGACACAGGGACAGAGAGAGAGAGACACAGGGACCGAGAGAGACACCAGGACCGAGAGAGACAGACTGCGACCGAGAGAGACACAGGGACCAAGATAGAGACACAGAGTCTTAGAGAGAGGCAACGGGACCGAGAGGGAGACAGGGACCGAGTGAGACACAGTGACCGAGAGAGAGACACAGGGACCGCGAGAGACATAGCGACCGAGAGAGACACAGGGATCGAGAGAGACACAGGGACCGAGAGAGAGACACAGGGACCGAGAGAGTCACCAGGACTGAGAGAGACACAGGGGTGTGAGAGAGAGACACAGGGACAGAGAGAGACACAGGGACCGAGTGAGACACAGTGACCGAGAGAGACACAGGGACCAACAGAGAGATACATGGACCGAGAGAGAGACAGGGACCGAGAGAGAGACACAGGGACCGAGAGAAAGACACAGGGACCGAGAGCGAGACACAGGGACCGAGAGAGACACAGGGAGCAAGGGAGAGACACAGGACCGAGAGAGAGAGACAGGGACCGAGAAAGAGACACAGGGACTGAGAGAGAGACAGGGACCGAGAGAGACACCGGGACCAAAAGAGACACAGCGACCGAGAGAGAGACAGGGACCGAGAGAGAGACACAGTGACCGAGAGAGAGACAGGGACAAAGTGAGACACAGAGACCGAGAGAGACGCAGAGAGCAAGGGAGAGACACAGGGACCGAGAGAGAGAGACAGGGACCGAGAAAGAGACAGGGACTGAGAGAGTCACAGGGACCGAGTGAGACACAGGGACCGAGAGAGAGACAGGGACCGAGAGAGAGACTCAGAGACTGAGAGAGAGACAGGGACTGAGAGAGTCACAGGGACCGAGTAAGACACAGGGACCGAGAGAGACACAGGGACCGAGAGAGAGACACAGGGACTGA
This sequence comes from Prionace glauca, assembly GCA_037974335.1. NCBI lineage: Eukaryota > Metazoa > Chordata > Chondrichthyes > Carcharhiniformes > Carcharhinidae > Prionace > Prionace glauca. The sequence goes on from JBBMRE010000187.1 coordinate 451,497, forward strand.
GAGAGAGACAGGGACCGAGAGAGAAATACAGGGACCGAGTGAGACACAGTGACAAAGAGAGAGACACAGGGACCAAGAGAGACATAGTGACCGAGAGAGACACAGGGAAAGAGAGAGAGACAGGGACCGAGTGAGACACAGGGACCCAGAGAGAGACAGGGACCGAGTGAGACACAGGTACCCAGAGAGAGACACAGGGACCGAGAGAGAGACACAGGGACCGAGAGAGACATCGGGACCGAGAGAGACACAGGGACCGAGAGAGAGACACAGGGACCGAGAGAGAGACACAGGGATGGAGAGAGAGACACAGGGACCGAGAGTGAGACACAGGGACCGAGAGAGACACAGGGACTGAGAGAGAGACACAGGGACTGAGAGAGACACAGGGACCGAGAGAGAGACAGGGACCGAGAGAGAGACACAGGGTCTGAGAGAGAGGCACAGGGACCGAGAGGGAGACAGGGACCGAGTGAGACACAGGGACTGAGAGAGTGACAGGGACCGTGAGAGAGACAGGGACCGAGAGAGACTCCGGGACAGAGAGAGACATGGGGTGAGAGAGAGACACAGGGACTGAGAGAGAGACATGGACCGAGAGAGACACTGATAGTAAGATAGAGAGACAGGGACCGAGAGAGACAGCGGGACCGAGAGAGTCACAGGGACCGAGAGAGAGACAGGGACCGAGAGAGAGACATAGGGACTGAGAGAGAGACAGGGACCGAGAGAGACACAGGGATCGAGAGAGACACAGGGGCCGAGAGAGAGACAGGGGTGTGAGAGAGAGACACAGGGACAGAGAGAGACACAGGGACCGAGTGAGACACAGTGACCGAGAGAGACACAGGGACCGACAGAGAGATACAGGGACCGAGAGAGAGACAGGGACCGAGAGCGAGACACAGGGACCGAGAGAGACACAGGGAGCAAGGGAGAGACACAGGGACCGAGAGAGACACCGGGACCAAAAGAGACACAGGGACCGAGAGAGAGACAGGGACCGAGAGAGAGTCACAGGGACTGAGAGAGAGACACAGGGACCGAGAGAGAGACACAGGGACCGAGAGAGAGACAGGGACAAAGTGAGACACAGGGACCGAGAGAGACATCGGGACCGAGAGAGACACAGGGGTGAGAGAGAGACACAGGGACCGAGAGAGACACAGGGACCGAGTGAGACACAGGGACCGAGTGAGACACAGCGACCGAGAGAGACACAGGGACCGAGTGAGACACTGGGAACCAGAGAGAGACACAGGGACCGAGAGAGAGACACAGTGACCGAGAGAGAGACAGGGACAAAGTGAGACACAGGGACCGAGAGAGACGCAGAGAGCAAGAGAGAGAGAGACAGGGACCGAGAAAGAGAGAGGGACCGAGAGAGAGACTCAGAGACTGAGAGAGAGACAGGGACTGAGAGAGTCACAGGGACCGAGTCAGACACAGGGACCGAGAGAGAGACAGGGACCGAGAGAGAGACTCAGACTCTGAGAGAGAGACAGGGACTGAGAGAGTCACAGGGACCGAGAAAGACACAGGGACCGAGAGAGACACAGGGACCGAGAGAGAGACACAGGGACTGAGAGAGACAGGGACCGAGAGAGACACAGGGATCGAGAGAGACACAGGGACCGAGACAGAGTCAGGTACCGAGTGAGAAATACAGGGACCGAGTGAGACACAGTGACCAAGAGAGAGACACAGGGACCAAGAGAGACATAGTGACCGAGAGAGACACAGGGACCGAGAGAGAGACAGGGACCGAGTGAGACACAGGGACCCAGAGAGAGACAGGGACCGAGTGAGACACAGGGACCCAGAGAGAGACACAGGGACCGAGAGAGAGACACAGGGACCGAGAGAGACATCGGGACCGAGAGAGACACAGGGACCGAGAGAGAGACACAGGGACCGAGAGAGAGACACAGGGATGGAGAGAGAGACACAGGGACCGAGAGTGAGACACAGGGACCGAGAGGGACACAGGGACTGAGAGAGACACAGGGACCAAGAGAGAGACACAGGGTCTGAGAGAGAGGCACAGGGACCGAGAGGGAGACAGGGACCGAGTGAGACACAGGGACTGAGAGAGTGACAGGGACCGTGAGAGAGACAGGGACCGAGAGAGACTCCGGGACAGAGAGAGACATGGGGTGAGAGAGAGACACAGGGACTGAGAGAGAGACAGGGACCGAGAGAGACACTGATAGTAAGATAGAGAGACAGGGACCGAGAGAGACAGCGGGACCGATACAGTCACAGGGACCGAGAGAGAGACAGGGACCGAGAGAGAGACATAGGGACTGAGAGAGAGACAGGGACCGAGAGAGACACAGGGTCTCGAGAGAGACACAGGGACCGAGAGAGAGACACAGGGACCGAGAGAGACACCGGGACCGAGAGAGACACAGGGGTGTGAGAGAGAGACACAGGGACAGAGAGAGACACAGGGACCGAGTGAGACACAGTGACCGAGAGAGAGAGACACAGGGACCGAGAGAAAGACAAAGGGACCGAGAGCGAGACACAGGGACCGAGAGAGACACAGGGAGCAAGGGAGAGACACAGGGACCGAGAGAGAGACACAGGGACCGAGAGAGAGACACAGGGACCGAGAGCGAGACAAAGTGACCGAGAGAGAGACAGGGACAAAGTGAGACACAGGGACCGAGAGAGACGCAGAGAGCAAGAGAGAGAGAGACAGGGACAAAGAGAGACATCGGGAGCGAGAGAGACACAGGGACCGAGAGAGACACAGCGAACGAGAGAGACACAGGGACCGAGTGAGACACTGGGAACCAGAGAGAGACACAGGGACCGAGAGAGAGACACAGGGACCGAGAGAGACATCGGGACCGAGAGAGACACAGGGACCTAATGAGAGACACAGGGACTGAGCGAGTCACAGGGACCGAGTGAGACACTGGGAACCAGAGAGAGACACAGGGACCGAGAGAGAGACACAGGGACCGAGAGCGAGACAAAGTGACCGAGAGAGAGACAGGGACAAAGTGAGACACAGGGACCGAGAGAGACGCAGAGAGCAAGAGAGAGAGAGACAGGGACAAAGAGAGACATCGGGACCGAGAGAGACACAGGGACCGAGAGAGACACAGCGACCGAGAGAGACACAGGGACCGAGTGAGACACTGGGAACCAGAGAGAGACACAGGGACCGAGAGAGAGACACAGGGACCGAGAGAGACATCGGGACCGAGAGAGACACAGGGACCTAATGAGAGACACAGGGACTGAGCGAGTCACAGGGACCGAGTGAGACGCTGGGAACCAGAGAGAGACACAGGGACCGAGAGAGAGACACAGGGACCGAGAGAGACATCGGGACCGAGAGAGAGAGACACAGGGACCGAGAGAGAGTCACAGGGACCGAGAGAGTCACAGGGATTGAGCGAGACACAGGGACCAAGACAGAGACAGGTACCGAGTGAGAAATACAGGGACCGAGTGAGACACAGGGACCAAGAGAGAGACACAGGGACCAAGAGAGACACCGTGACCGAGAGAGAGAGAGACACAGGGACCGAGAGAGACACCGTGACCGAGAGAGAGAGAGACACAGGGACCGAGAGAGAGACACAGGGACCGACGGAGAGACACAGTGACCAAGAGAGAGACACAGAGACAGAGAGAGAGACACAGGGACCGAGAGAGACATCGGGACCGAGAGAGACACAGGGGTGAGAGAGAGACACAGGGACCGAGAGAGACACAGGGACCGAGTGAGACACAGCGACAGAGAGAGACACAGGGACCGAGTGAGACACAGGGACCGAGAGCGAGACACAGGGACCGAGAGAGACACAGGGAGCAAGGGAGAGACACAGGGACCGAGAGAGAGACACAGGGACCGAGAAAGAGACACAGGGACTGAGAGAGAGACAGGGACCGAGAGAGACACCGGGACCAAAAGAGACACAGGGACCGAGAGAGAGACAGGGACCGAGAGAGAGACACAGGGACCGAGTGAGACACAGAGACCGAGAGAGAGACAGGGACAAAGTGAGACACAGGGACCGAGAGAGACGCAGAGAGCAAGGGAGAGACACAGGGACCGAGAGAGAGAGACAGGGACCGAGAAAGAGACAGGGACCGAGAGAGAGACTCAGAGACTGAGAGAGAGACAGGGACTGAGAGAGTCACAGGGACCGAGTAAGACACAGGGACCGAGAGAGAGACAGGGACCGAGAGAGAGACTCAGAGACTGAGAGAGAGACAGGGACTGAGAGAGTCACAGGGACCGAGTAAGACACAGGGACCGAGAGAGACACAGGGACCGAGAGAGAGACACAGGGACTGAGAGAGAGACAGGGACCGAGAGAGACACAGGGATCGAGAGAGACACAGGGACCGAGACAGAGTCAGGTACCGAGTGAGAAATACAGGGACCGAGTGAGACACAGTGACCAAGAGAGAGACACAGGGACCAAGAGAGACATAGTGACCGAGAGAGACACAGTGAAAGAGAGAGAGACACAGGGACCGAGTGAGACACAGGGACCCAGAGAGAGACAGGGACCGAGTGAGACACAGGGACACAGAGAGAGACACAGGGACCGAGAGAGAGACACAGGGACCGAGAGAGACATCGGGACCGAGAGAGACACAGGGACCGAGAGAGAGACACAGGGACCGAGAGAGAGACACAGGGATGGAGAGAGAGACACAGGGACCGAGAGTGAGACACAGGGACCGAGAGAGACACAGGGACTGAGAGAGACACAGGGACCAAGAGAGAGACACAGGGTCTGAGAGAGAGGCACAGGGACCGAGAGGGAGACAGGGACCGAGTGAGACACAGGGACTGAGAGAGTGACAGGGACCGTGAGAGAGACAGGGACCGAGAGAGTCTCCAGGACAGAGAGAGACATGGGGTGAGAGAGAGACACAGGGACTGAGAGAGAGACAGGGACCGAGAGAGACACAGATAGTAAGATAGAGAGACAGGGACCGAGAGAGAGAGCGGGACCGAGAGAGTCACAGGGACCGAGAGAGAGACAGGGATTGAGAGAGAGACATAGGGACTGAGAGAGAGACAGGGACCGAGAGAGACACAGGGATCGAGAGAGACACAGGGACCGAGAGAGAGACACAGGGACCGAGAGAGACACCGGGACCGAGAGAGACACAGGGGTGTGAGAGAGAGACACAGGGACAGAGAGAGACACAGGGACCGAGTGAGACACAGTGACCGAGAGAGACACAGGGACCGACAGATAGATACAGGGACTGAGAGAGAGACAGGGACCGAGAGCGAGACACAGGGACCGAGAGAGACACAGGAGCAAGGGAGAGACACAGGGACCGAGAGAGAGACACAGGGACCGAGAAAGAGACACAGTGACTGAGAGAGAGACAGGGACCGAGAGAGACACCGGGACCAAAAGAGACACAGGGACCGAGAGAGACACAGGGACTGAGAGAGAGACACAGGGACCGAGAGAGAGACACAGGGACCGAGAGTGAGACACAGTGACCGAGAGAGAGACAGGGACAAAGTGAGACACAGGGACCGAGAGAGACATCGGGACCGAGAGAGGCACAGCGACCGAGAGAGACACAGGGACCGAGTGAGACACTGGGAACCAGAGAGAGACACAGGGACCGAGAGAGAGACACAGTGACCGAGAGAGAGACAGGGACAAAGTGAGACACAGGGACCGAGAGAGACGCAGAGAGCAAGAGAGAGAGAGACAGGGACCGAGAGAGACACAGGGACCGAGAGAAAGACAAAGGGACCGAGAGCGAGACACAGGGACCGAGAGAGACACAGGGAGCAAGGGAGAGACACAGGGACCGAGAGAGAGACACAGGGACCGAGAGAGAGACACAGTGACCGAGAGAGAGACAGGGACAAAGTGAGACACAGGGACCGAGAGAGACGCAGAGAGCAAGAGAGAGAGAGACAGGGACCAAGAGAGACATCGGGACCGAGAGAGACACAGGAACCGAGAGAGACACAGCGACCGAGAGAGACACAGGGACCGAGTGAGACACTGGGAACCAGAGAGAGACACAGGGACCGAGAGAGAGACACAGGGACCGAGAGAGACATCGGGACCGAGAGAGACACAGGGACCGAGAGAGACACAGCGACCGAGAGAGACACAGGGACCGAGTGAGACACTGGGAACCAGAGAGAGACTCCGGGACAGAGAGAGACATGGGGTGAGAGAGAGACACAGGGACTGAGAGAGAGACAGGGACCGAGAGAGACACAGATAGTAAGATAGAGAGACAGGGACCGAGAGAGACAGCGGGACCGAGAGAGTCACAGGGACCGAGAGAGAGACAGGGACCGAGAGAGAGACATAGGGACCGAGAGCGAGACACAGGGACAGAGAGAGACACAGGGACCGAGAGAGAGACACAGGGACCGAGAAAGAGACACAGGGACTGAGAGAGAGACAGGGACCGAGAGAGACACCGGGACCAAAAGAGACACACAGTGAGCACGTGA